>OU452305.1:18622279-19192279 GCA_911728475.2 Pterostichus madidus | reverse complement strand
CAGTGATAATTTTGAATAGATGTATCGTATATTTTTTTTTGTATATACATACCATTTAAATATGTAAAATTATCACCAGTATTCTATTAAAATTCAAAATACACTCCCGTATTGTTATTTGGATATTTTGCAGGTGCATACATTATAAGTACAAGTTGAATTCTTGATAGCAAAATACATAAAAGTCATAATTCTTTCAAATTTTTTTGTACGAAAACCTATGAATAGAAACCACAACCATATAAAAATATAAACGTCAACTTTCCTACCCTACTGGTACTATATAGTCGCTGCGCTTCCCATATACTTGAACATTTTACTACTTATTTTATCATGATCTACTGCTTTCCCATTTTTAAGCATTTTAATCGTTTCTGTTATTTCTTCCATTGTTATTTCGGTTATTTTATTCTCTGCATTTTCACGCATATTTATATATATATATATATATATATATATATATACATATATATATATATATATATATATATATATATATATATATATATATATATATATATATATATGTGCCGCACCCAGTAAAAATTTGCCATTTTTGTTCAATGTCTGATTCTCTATTTACTATAAGTATTTCTGCTTATTTTGGTATCTCTTCTTCATATTTTTTAGCTGTTATCTTCTCTTTTAGTTTGTATATTTTGGTTGTTTCAAATATTGTGTCTTTCTTTTCCCATTTTGATTTAATGTAATCTATTTGTGTTTTGTCTGTATTATGAGGTCCTTGTCTAGAATACGTATGGATTTGTTTATGTTCGTAGAATATGTTTGTATATGAGGTCGTTTAAGGTACAGTAATCTTATAGTGTTATACTATAATTGTTTCTCTTTTCTTCTCCGAATTCGCCTATGACATCTATTGAGTCATCTTTATTTTTTCCCACTCTCTCATTGAAATATTCTAGCATGTATATTTCTCCTCCGCTGTTTTTCGTTTCTATGTATAGTTGTTTCCAAAATACGTCGTTATTTTCTGCAGTTTCATCCTCGTTAGGACTATAAATTATTACTAGTGTTATTTCTTTGGCATTTGTTTCTTTCGTTCATATTTTTAATATTCTTTCAGAGCAAGTTTCTCGTCTTTCTACTTGATTTGCACATTTTTTGTGTCTTAGGCAAGCCACTTCTGCCAATAGGTGGCCGTTTTCAACCAGTTTTTCCCCTGTTCCTTTCTTCTTTGTTTCAGCTATGGCCTTTTCCTTTATTGAATTCATATATCAGTTCATATTCTTTCCCATTTATATTTCTAATGTTCCATGTTGCTAGTTTCCAAGTTTCATTACTTTGGCTTCCGTTTTAAATTTTCTTTGCTTTGCAGTTTCATTTACTTTTTCCTGATTGTTATTTCCGCGAATATGGGTCTTGTTTTTTTAACATTTTTTCCGTTTTTCTTGCTTTGTCGTTACCATAATGTTATCTTAGATGCTATTACTACGGTTGTCTATCTGTTTTTTGAACCCTGTTCGTCTATCTTACTACGGTGTAGCTCTAATGTGCTACGATGATCAGTAGCTGTTGTCGTACGGCCCTCCCTAACATTTGACGAGGTGCTGACGTCTCAGTGGTGACGGAGGTGGGTGAAAGCTCGGGAAGAGAGGGGAGAGGCACTCAATTTCGAAAATACTCTCGACCAAACCTAATTGAGAAAAGAGGGTAGTGACACGATATTTGCGGATCTCAATTAACTTACTATTCTCAACACAATTTAAATCTGCGGGACCGACGAGTGCCAATTTGCTAATCTCGTCGAGTTGCGCTGAAAAGACTAAATAGGGTAACAGAATTCAAACCAGAGCTAGTTATTATAATTTGGTTATTATTGAGAAAAAACAAAATAATAATATGATTAAATAAAAGTATACAGACACTGACAAACGATGTTAAATATTCTATAACAGTAGAACGAGTTTACCTGGAGCACACAGTGTGCTAGAAGTTTGTTGTAACACCAACGTACTGACATAAAACAACGCAATTCACTCCGAAACGCGATCACCTGTACGCCTAGACCCACCGCACACCTACCGCATCGAATTCGTTGACCGGTAGGCGAAACAGGTACAGGGAAGTAGAAGTTGCTCGAAATAGTGCAGCGCGAACTGGGAGTACTAACGGCGTAACAACCAACAGGCAGATTCACAAAACGGATTAGCGCTAACACCGTTTTTAATATTATCTATAACTGTTTCAAATTAAAACAGATTAAAGAAATAAACTATGTACATTTGATGCTAACTAACTGTCTTTTTAACTCAAGTTAAAATAAACTTGTTTCGTACATTGAAAAGAGAGTTAAAAACAAAATAAAAAATGGTGTTAGCGCTAATCCGCTTTATGAATCTGCCTGCAAATGAATCAACCAACAAATAAAGTTCTAACAACTACGGTACCTTACAACTCACAAAATGTGTAACAAGTGTTACGTGAGTGTAAACTGTCTCAAACCAAAAATTATAACCAAAATAAATAAATATATCATCACGCCTTCTACCCAATACTGGGTGTGGCACTCTGCTAAAGCAGATCTCGAAAACTGTGTAAATGAACTTTACAAAAAGAAATGTTACTGTACTCAAAACAATAACAAATATCACAATTAAAATATGTATGTTGAATGTTGACTAGATTATTTATACAATGTAAAAGTGTATCAAACATGTGTAAAATATAAATCATATGAATACGCACAAAACTGGCGTCAAAAACAAAGATGACGTGTTAAAAATAAAATCATAAAGAAACGAAATGTTTTTGAGCACTTACGAGTAGCTGGTACCACAGCAGGCACAAACCGGCAGGCGCAGGAATCTGGATCCCAGAAACGGATCTCTACCTTGCAAGAACACTGCTCGATGTTCAAAGTCACCCTCGACGTTATCGGTACCTTGGCGGGTGGCACTAGGTTGATTGAGATTTGCTTAAGGATACGTCAATTTTGTTTTATTAAAATTTGTTTGGGATTTTTATTGTATCATACCCTTTATTTCTGTATTTAACAAAACTAACTAATTTCAAGTTGTACACGTTTGATACCTTGTCAACCAATGCAATTTGAGATGGTTACGGTTTGATTGGATAGATATTACTGAAACAATAACTTAGTCATAATAGTTTAAAAAAATTCTTTAATTTTATATGTTGTCTGATTTTATTTAAATTTATTACGTTCGTGACATTTTGATTTATCAAAATTTATTTCTTGCTTATGAATGATATCACTCATTTTTGTTTAGGAAATGTTTTGAGTTTTAATTAAAACACTGCTGCAGAACTCTTGCCGTAACTCTTTACAATGAAATTGTGTTTTGAGTTTAGATATCATTTATTTTTGTTGATATAAAAAAAATTTATAGTGTAGTGTAGTCCAATATTACTAAGTAAACATTTTTAGAATTCCTCGGCCAACTTTTTTTGGCAATTGTAAAATCATTTGCTTCTATCCAAGATTGATTAATCCAGGACCGAGATATCCACTTCCTAATAAAGTTCCTAATAAAATTATTTAGGTAATAAATATTATTTAGCAGATATCAACTACCTTATTAATTTTATTTAGCTAATAAACATATTTATTAGCTACATATTTTATTAGCTACTCAAACCTCCTAATAAAAAAACAAAAGATTCAATTGTCTTATCAATTTATACATAAAATAAAAATATATTTTTTAACACTGTATTAATTTCTAATTAAAAAAAGTATGCTTGAAAATAATATATTTGTATACGATGCTACAAGGGTTATCATTGATATTTTAGATGAATTTTGATATATTGGATGAAATTATAGAGATACATGAAATGGGGTAGGTGATTCAGTCGGCCTGTTTATTTGAGAACCTGAATTCGAATCCCACAGCCAACAAACAATTTTCACCACATTAAAATGACTTCTGTGCCTCCTGTACCAATATCAAATTTAGGGACCGTGTTTAAACGGCTGGAAAACCCTACTTCACGTTCATAAATATATCACTTTCTGAGATCTGCTACGGCCACATTCAGTAATGGGTATAAGGCGTGATGATATATTTATTTTTATTTACTTTATAAATTTGAGAATTTGGAAATAATTAATATTAGTCGCCCTTACAATGTACTTATTGTTAATGTAACATTGCACACAATTATATCTCAGACGTGAGGTTTTTGAAGCACGATGAATTGTATAAAACTGTGCATTAAATCTTGCAGCAATTTTTTCCCATTATTCGTTTTTTGCTTTTAATTCACTGTATCTGAATATTTTGTATTACATTTTTAAATTCTATAGCTATTTCAGCTAATAATCTGACTTCATTTATAGTAAAAATTACAGATCTTGCACGTTTTCCTGACATTTTGACAGTTATAACAAAATCGAGGAGTTAGAAACAAAATTACAATTATATATTTATTAAACGTCATAAACAAGTTTGGTATTTCTTTCTAATTAATGATTTTCATAACATTCTCTCTCTCTCTAAAAGATAAACAGTGTTGCAATTTTGGCTTATTTATTTATTAGGTACCTAATACCAAGTAGACAAATAAATTGAACTGGATATCTAAAAAATAAATATCTTCCTAATAAATAATTTATTTTGCTTATAACTATTAGCTACTTTATTAGGAGGTGAATATCTCGGCCCTTAATAAAACTAGTATAACATTCTTCCATTGGTTGTCCGTGATGCAATATAGTATTAACAACTTTAAATTTTTTACTTTGAATTTGATAAGTATCACTAGATAACCCTTTTACTCCAAAAGGATTATTAATTTTATTAAGTACTAGCTATAACCCGCGACTTCGTTCGCGTGGTCTACAATTTAATGCGAGTACTCGACATGCGTTGCAATGCAACTCAAAGAAAGAAGGTGTTTGTGTTTTATTCTGTTTATTGAAGTGCTTTTGAATACACAATATTTTTTGTTTTTCTCTTTGGGACAGACACGAATAAATCAGAAGATTTTCCGACTCGTGATCATGCCACACACAGTTGTCCATGTGAGAAGCATGGTTTTTCCAAATTTAGTCCGCACACTTGTAGTGATTGTCCCTGTGCTTTGTTGATGGTCATTGCAAATGCTAGTCGTACCGGAAACTGCAATTCGATCGCAAACTCGAACCACGTTCGGGAAGATGGCGGATTGGGAGTTTATTATGTCTATATGTTAAGATTGGTTCTCGTCTATGCCTATACCAAAATTGAAACGAATCAGCGCAGTACTTTTCAGGATAGCTAGCGGCCATTTTGTTTCAATATGGCGGACTAAAGCTTTATTGTACCTATATGTTAAGATTGGTTTTCATCTATTCCTATACCAAATTTGAATTTAATCAGTGCAGTACTTTTCAGGATTGCTAGCGGCCATTTTGTTTCAAGATGGCGGATTGAAGCTTCATTACATCTATATGTTAAGATTAGTTTTCGTCTATGCCAATACCAAATTTGAATCGAATTAGTGCAGCACTTTTCAGAATAGCTAGCGGCCATTTTGTTTCAAGATGGCGGACTAAAGCTTTATTATACCTATATGTTAAAATTGGTTTTCATCTATGCCTATACCAAATTTGAATTTAAACAGTGCGGTACTTTTCAGAATTGCTAGCGGCCATTTTGTTTCAAGATGGCGGACTAAAGCTTGATTATACCTATAAGCTAAGATTAATTCTCGTTTATGCCTATACCAAATTTAAATCGAATCAGTGCAGTACTTTTCAGGATAGCAAGTGACCATTTTGTTTCAAGATGGCGGCTTGAAGCTTTATTATATCTATATGTTAAGATTTGTTTTCGTCTATGCCAATACGAAATTTCAATCGAATTTGTGCAGTACTTTTCATGATTGCTAGCTTCCATTTTGTTTCAAAATGGCGCACTAATTCTTTATTTTACCTATATGTTAATATTTGTTTTCATGTATACTTATACCAAATTTGAATTTAATTAGTGGAGTACTTTTCAGGATATCAAGCGGCCATTTTGTTTCAAGATGGCGAATTGAAGCTTTATTATATCTATATGTTAAGATTGGTTCTCCTCTATGCTTGTACCAAATTTGAATTTAATCAGTGCAGAACTTTTCAGGATTGCTAGCGGCCATTTTGTTTCAAGATGGCGGAATAAAGCTTTATTATACCTATATGTTAAGATTGGTTCTCCTCTATTCATATTTTAAATTTGAATTTAATCAGTGCAGTACTTTTCAGGATAGCTAGCGGCCATTTTGTTTCAAGATGGCGGACTAAAGTTTTATTATACCTATATGTTAAGATTGGTTCTCCTATATGTTTATACCTAATTTGAATTTAATCAGTGCAGTACTTTTTAGGATAGCTAGCGGCCATTTTGTTTCAAGATGGTGGACTAAAGCTTTATTATACCTATATGTTAAGATTGGTTTTCATCTATGCCTATACCAAATTTGAATTTAATCAGAGCAGAACTTTTCAGGATTGCTAGCGGCCATTTTGTTTGAAGATAGTGGACTAAAGCTTTATTTTTACGTATAAGCTAAGATTGGTTCTCGTCTATGTCTATACCAAATTTGTATCGAATCAGTGCAGTACTTTTCAAGATAGCTAGCAGCCATTTTGTTTCAAAATGGCGGACTAAAGCTTTATTATACCCATATGTTAAGATTGGTTTTCGTCTATGCCTATACCAAATTTGAATCGAATCAGTGCTGTACTTTTGAAGATAGCTAGCGGCCATTTTGTTTCATGATGGCGGCTTGAAGCTTTATTATATCTATATGTTAATATTTGTTTTCATCTATGCCTATACGAAATTTGAATCAAATTAGTGTATTACTTTTCATGATAGCTAGCGGCCATTTTGTTTTAAAATGGCGGACTAATGCTTTATTATACCTGTATGTTAAGATTAGTTTTTGTCTATGACTATACCAAATTTGAATCAAATCAGTGCAGTACTTATTAGAATAGCTAGCGGCCATTTTGTTCAAGATAGCGGACTGGACTTGTGCTAAGTTAGAAACCATCCCGGGCGTGCGCACAACAACTTACCAAAGTTGCATCGCAATCGTTTTTTTTGATAAATTTTTAATTTAAAATATCTGCAATAGGTACTATTAATCCTAGACAAGTACTGTTAGCGAAAAAGTTGTTCCTTATGATTTAACAAATATTATGGTAAGTTTGAACGGATTGCGTACTGTAGAAATCAAAATATTGACATTTATAACAGCGCGCGTCTGCCGACACGAGTATGCATACAGATATGTCACACGATGCACTGACAGATAAGTGCCCCGTCAGGTGCTGCCCTACTTTTGGTGATGGACAAAATCTGAAGACAAGCGAATTTGACAAAAACGGTTCCGCGCTCACAAAAATCATTGAAAAAACGTATAAAAACAACCGGACTCGCATCGTGACCTGGCTCATATGTTATGTGTGTATCAAAACGACTTGATAATATGGGGAACACACTTCAAAACCGAACGCAAGTAATAGATTCGGTTTGACAATTCAGGTTAGGTCTAATGTTAACTGTTAATAAGTAGTTTCGGTCAGACGCCTATGTACTCTTGCCGTCGTCGTGTCGACCGAACGACTTGATATATAACTAGCTATATAGCATACAAAATAAAACAAACATGCAGACAATGTTTCTTTATTATGATTTGCGAAAAAAAAAATTCAACTAGAATCTTCTGCCAGTATTAATAGTTACATCAAAATGCTTGATCCAAGTGGACTTAAGTATGCCAATAAACATTTTAACGATATAATTATAAATACATATATTTTATTTCGGATCCTAATTACTGAGCAAAAAAAGCAATTTTTTTTAACATTCAAATCACATAAACAAATTCTTATACAACTCGCATTAAAGAAATTAGAACTTCTAGATTTTAATTCAAGTAAAAATTCAGAAAGTGAATGCGGAAATTCTATATTTACTTTATCAAAACGAAGTATCAGTATATTTTGTAACATTTCTAAATACTTATTCTAAAGTAAAAAATTATACTTCTAAAGACGCTGTTTCCAAAAGACGGAAATTACAAAAATTTTCTATAAAATATTGTGATGTTAATTTTTTTGTATACTTATATGGATTTTTTGTACTAGTTATAACAATGCCTTTTCATTTAATTTATATATGTTTGCCAGTAATTATTTATAAAGAACTGATTTTAAGTATATTTGTAAAATAGTTTTTGTTTCATATGCATTTATAATGAGAGCATATGTTTGCCAG
Source organism: Pterostichus madidus (assembly GCA_911728475.2). NCBI lineage: Eukaryota > Metazoa > Arthropoda > Insecta > Coleoptera > Carabidae > Pterostichus > Pterostichus madidus. The sequence continues at coordinate 19,184,042 of OU452305.1, read as the reverse complement.
TAATTATTTATAAAGAACTGATTTTAAGTATATTTTTAAAAATGTTTTTGTTTCATATGCGTTCTTAATTAGTTTTTTAGTTAATTATATTTTTATTTTGGTACTATTATTACTTTGCAAAATAAAGGTTTTATTATTTTAAATTTATTTATAAATGTTTCATTTTTTGTTGATTTTATATAGAATACTCATTTATTTTGTTTGCAATATTTTCTAAATTTACTACAATAAATATGTTTCACATGCATTAACGTTTATTTTTATTTGTGTGATAATAGTCTAAGTATATTTTATACAATACTTAATAAAAAATAAACAGATAGATGATAAACAAATTATTTTTTTTGTAAAGTTTGAGAATGAAAAATCGAGCAACCAGTTGCGTGTTTATATCACAAAATTTTTGTACACTTCCATCGTGTAAACTATTAAACGTAGACCTATGCTGTCACGGACTTTTTAAAAGTAAATTTAATAACATATAATATTGTATTTACAAATTTTTCAATATCTATCACAGTATTTAAAAAGAATTTTCGTACCGCCGCAATTATGCCTATCCTACGCTGTAACAAATATCGGCTACTGTTGTGACGTTACGGAGCTTACGAGCCCAACTTCTTATAAATTTCAAACTGTATGCTTTACAAAAATGTAAAAATATACTAAAAAATATTTTATTCTTATAACAAAACTGTATCTGCGTTATTATATGAATCTTTAGTTGTCTATATCTGAAAAGATATTTTAAATAATACAAACGGTTACAAAACTATTATCAAATAAGTATTACAGCAGCAGATTCATAAAAATTCGCCAACAAAAATAAATGTCTTAGAAGGCATTTATTTACGTGTTTTAAATTAAATAGTTGTTAAAATAAAACACAAATAATGAAACAACAATAATGAAAAAAAATAATACAAAATTGTCAGTGTCGTTTGCCGGTACTTTTTTAAAAATAAAATGGTTCGTGGTAAAGCTGTGAGCAGAGATTTAAGGTGGTCTATACTAAATGCTCATAAAAATGGTATTTTTGCAAGAAAAATATCTATTTCTCATTCTATTGCGAAATCTATGGTACAGAATGTTAAATACTTGTATAAAATAATTGGTGGAATATCTGAAAGTTTGAAAAATGGCCGTTCTTCAGCCATTTCTCGTGCTGATCTACGAGATTTAAGAAGAATTTTGAAAGTAAATCGTCGAGCAAATGCTCGAGATATTAAAACTTTGTGGCGGGAAATGATAGGTAAACAACCATATGTCTTGACAACAAGAAGAGGAATGAAAAAACTGGGTGACGAGTTTTATAAAGTAGTTTTTAAATATTATTTCATTTACCGACTAATATTACTATGCCCTGTTTGTCATTAGGCGAAAGAATAGCTGTTACTAAAAAATTTACAAAAGCGTAACCGGTTAAAATGGGTAAAAGAATACAAGAACTGGACTTATCGACAATGGCATACTATAATTTGGAGTGATGAGTCCAAGTTCGATGTTTGCGTGGCAAATACAGCATAGCATCATTAGTTGTTGCATGAAATAACATAAAAAAAATATCTAATAAAACTTGAAACCCAGTTTTTTCATTTCTCGTCTTGTTTCCGAGACATATTGTTGTTTAATAATAATAATAATAGTTTATTTAAACTGCAAATAAACAGGGCGTACCCCAATTACATAAGTACAGTATAATAACATAACAGTAAATAACACATCATCTTTTAGCCTAAATTAATTGTACAATATCTGCAACAAATCATTTTTATTAACATTAAATATATCAAAATTTGTATTTTTTATGTTCAACTTATTTGCTTGTTTTAATGTTTCTATCAATGGAAAACATGAACTATTGTTTATTTCAAAAAGTATAAAACGCGGCCTAAGAGTTTTGTTAGGAACAGCAAAGTTTATTACTTGAAGTATTTCGCTTAGAAACATTTTTCCGTTCAACAAGTTGACCAAAAAAAGCATAGATAAAAATTCTCTTCGAGTTTGTAACAAACTTACATTAAAAATTTGTCTTTGCTCATTATAAGATATGAACCTTGGAGACTCATCAAATTGTTTGTAATATAAATACCTAAGTAATTTCTTTTGAACTTTTTCCAATGTGTCACAATGAATTCCTGATAGTGTAATATCTCTAGCATTTGCTCGACAATTTGCTTTCAAAATTCTTCTGAAACCTCGTAGATCAGCACGGAAAATGGCTGAAGAATGGTCATTTTTCAAACTTTCAGATATTCCACCAATTTTTTATTTAAGTTTTTAATATTTTGTACCATAGATCTCGCAATAGAATGAGAAATAGATATTTTTCTTACAGAAATACAATTTTTATGAGCATTTATTATAGACCATCTTAAATCTCTGCTCAAAGTTTTACCACGAGCCATTTTATTTATTAAAAAAATAGCGGCAAACGACAATGACAATTTTGTATTGATTTTTTTCATTTGTGTTTTGTCTTCCATTTGTGTTTTAACAACTATTTAATTTAAAACACTCAAATAAATGCCTTCTAAGACATACATTTTTTGTTGGCCGAACTTTTATTAATCTGTTGCCGTAATACTTATTTGATAATAGTTTTGTAAACGTTTGTAACTTAGATATAGTTTTGTTGTAAGAATAAAACATTTTTTAGTATAATTTTACATTTTTGTAAAGCATACAGTTTGAAATTTTACCGGCCGAACAATTATGGAGTTAAGGTGAAGCATCCCGCCTGAAGTTCGTTACCCACAATTTGTTATCGCTTAAGTAGGGTTTCTTGTGGTCCTAACTAAAATGTGGATCTGACCTATCACGGAAAATCAGGAATATTCTTTATAGAATAGTAAAAGGGGTAATGGCACGCATTTAAAAACTAAACAAACTTGAAGATATTCAAGAAAATCTAAAATTTAATAAAATATAGTATTTTATTTGATATTATAATACAAAAATAAAAAAATTTTCTTACAATTTTATTTGAGTTATACATAATCATATATAATTGTATATTATTAGATAAACAGGAGGGTTCCGGGACCATTACGCCTAAAAAAGGCAACCCGCAATACAGGCGGTTGCCTACGGGTGGTTGCCTATGTTTTAGGGGCCATTGTCCTTGATGTAGGTCGTGGACCCCGAGGTCATTGCTCTGACCCCCCGCCAGGAACGGGATTCGGGTTGGGCGCTACATGAAATTATGCATTTAAAATTGCATATCAACAAATATACACCGATAACAGGAGGTACTTATATTGAGCTGCCTGAAGATATTAAACGAAAGCAAGCAATAGTCAACGTCAAGAACTGCGATGAGTTTTGCTTTCTTTGGGCTGTGACATCGGCGCTTCATCCAGCAGTTAAACATTCAGATCGAGTTAGCTCATATCCACATTTTGATAGAGTGTTGAAATATGCCGGAATCAGTTTTCAACTTAAAATAAAAGATATACCAAAATTTGAAGAAATGAACAATCTGGCGATAAATGTTTATACTTTAGAGAAAACTGGCAAGAAACATCTAGTTGTGCCAGTATATTTAAGCGAGAAAAATTTTACGAAAACTATTCATTTACTAATGACAAATTCCAACGAAGAAGAGGTTATTGATGATGAGGACTCAATGGAAATTGATAACAATGTTGATATTATAAAAAATATGAGATCTAACACCAACTATCACTTTATGTGGATAAAAAATTTACCACGATTGTTAAATAAACAATTGTCAGCCCGTAGAACTAAAAAGTGGCTTTGCGATAGATGCTTAAATTATTTTACAGCGGAACATTTGCTAACTAAGCATATGCAGTATTGCAAGCTAATGAACAAGTGTCGCATTGAAGTACCAAGCGATGAAAATAAAATTTTAAAATTCAAGAACTATCGCTATCAAGAAGAGGTGCCTTTTGTAATTTACGCTGATTTAGAATCAATTTTAGAAAAAGTTGAGGATAATTCGGAAAAAAATACAAAAATTATACATAAGCATATACCGTTCAGTATTGCATATTACTTGAAATGCTCTTATGATGATTCCCTTTCAAGATATAGCATGTATCGTGGAAAAAATTGTCAAGAATGGTTCACCAATGAATTGCACACAATGGCTGTTAGTACTAATAGTATAATTCAGACTGTGCAACCTATGAAGCTGATAAATGGTGAAGAACTCGAATTTGATGGAGCGAAAATATGTCACATTTGTCGAAAACCATTTAACGAAAATGATATTAAAGTTCGAGACCACTGCCATTTCACATCAAAATATAGAGGTCCAGCACATCAATCCTGTAATCTAAATTATAAAAAATCGCATACTATTCCAATTGTTTTTCATAATCTAAGTGGTTATGATGCTCACTTCATTATTAAAAATATTGCCAAAGGATTTCCAGGGGCACTTCATCTGCTTCCAATAAACAAAGAGCGGTATATTTCATTCACGAAATATGTAAGCAACACCAAAATAAATTATCGTTTCATTGACTCGTTTCGATTCATGGCAAGTAGTATTGATAAACTGTCGATGTACCTTCAAGATTCGGAGAAGAAAATCACCAGAAGCCAGTGTACTAGTGAAGAAGAATTTAAATTGCTAACCAGAAAAGGAGTCTTTCCCTACGAATACTTGGACTGCTGGGGGAAACTTGATGCCGATAGATTACCAACTCAAGAACAATTCTACAGCTTAATCAGAAATGAAAGTGTTTGTGATGATGACTACAATCATGCTCAAACTGTATGGAATAGTTTTAAAATAAAGTCGTTGGGGGGTTATTCTGATTTGTATTTAAAAACCGATGTATTGTTATTAGCAGATATATTTGAAAATTTTCGCACAAGTTGTATGCAATCATATGGACTTGATGCATTACATTACTATACAGCACCAGGTCTGGCATTTGATGCAATGTTAAAATGTAGTTCTATTGAACTTGAGCTGTTGACCGATATTGATAAAATTTTATTCATCGAGAAGGGGATTAGATGTGGGGTATCTCAATGTGTGAACAGATATGCCAAGGCAAATAACAAATATATGGGTGAACAGTATAATTCAAATTTACCAAATTCTTTCCTAATGTATTTTGATATAAACAATTTATATGGTGCTGCTATGAGCCAATACTTACCATATAGAGACTTTGAATGGGTTAGCGATATTGATATCCATAGTATTGATTTATTAAATATTAGTAATGAATCAGACACAGGCTATATTTTTGAAGTAGACTTGGAATACCCATTTGAACTTCATGAATTACATAAAGATTTGCCTCTTTGCCCTGAACATTTTACACCACCAATATCAAAACATTCAAAATTAATTCCAAATTTGTATCCAAAATCTAAATATATTATACATTATCGAAATTTGAAGCAATGTTTAAATTTAGGTTTAAAGATTAAAAAGATTCATCGTGTTCTTAAGTTTAAGCAAAGTGCATGGTTGAAAAAATATATAGATTTAAATACAGAATTACGTAAACTTTCGGATAATGAATTTAAAAAAAATTTCTATAAACTTATGAATAACGCCGTTTTTGGAAAAACAATGGAGAATGTTCGAAAGCACAAAGATGTTAAATTAGTTACAAAATGGGGTGGTCGTTACGGCGCAAAGTCTTACATTTCACAACCAAATTTTCACAGCTGTACTATACTTGATGATGATATTTTAATTATAGAAATGAAAAGAAAAATTATTCACTTTAATAAACCAATTTATGTAGGATTTTCTATTTTAGATTTATCAAAAACTTACATTTATGATTTTCACTATAACTATATTAAAAAGGAATTGGGGGATGAAGCAAAATTACTATACACAGACACTGACAGTTTAATATATAATTTTATTAACATAAATATATACAATATTATTAAAACAGATATACAAAAATTTGACACTTCTGATTACAATGTGGACAATGTGTACAATATACCGTTAGCTAATAAGAAAGTTATAGGTCTTATGAAAGATGAAAATAATGGTAAAATAATGACGGAATTTATTGGTTTAAGATCAAAAATGTACGCTTATAAAATTTTAAATTCTAGTAAAAATATTAACAAAAGAGCCAAAGGAATTTCGAGCGCAACACTAAAAAACATAACTTTTCAAAATTATCATGATTGTTTATTTAATAATTTAACAGTTGCTAAAAACCAGTATACAATAAGATCATACAAACATGATGTTCACACAATTAAACAAAAAAAATTAGCATTAAGCCCCCATGATGATAAGCGTATTGTTAATTATATATATACTGATACATTACCATGGGGTTATAAATGTATGAGTAATATGTAAAATATATTTATTACCTACTAATAAATGTTTTTAAAATGTTATAACTGTAATAATAGGTAAAATATTACTTACTAATAAATGTGTTTCAATATTATAACTGTAATAACAATGTTAAATACTGCTTATCAATAAATGCCTTAAAATTAATTGTTTTTAATCTTCCACCACATTCACAAATATATCACCATCCTCTGGTGCCGGTAGCCCCAATATTGCTGGATAGGCACCATCATCATCATCAATGATGTCATCTTCCAGACGCCATTCCGAACCATCATCCATCATGTATGATGGTTGATTTTCGACGGGTGAAAGGGATGATTCAGAAACTCGTGGGATGAATGATTCGTGCGGATATTGAATCACGGTGGGTGATGATAGCTGTGACGATGATGACCCCTGTTGCGTTGTTGGCGGCAGCAGCTGGTCGGCAAGATTTTCCACTGTTGCGTGGATCTCCGCTTGCCTATCGTATAAGTCGTTTACGTATTTTGCCAAATACGTTGTAGCGTTGTTAATTCGATTAATCGCAATGTAATTTTTGTCGATTAATTGACTTAGCCCGTTTTGGACTTCTCGAATATTATTCAACTGAACACTGAGTTCTGTAACTAGCTGATACAAATCGTTGGATTGCATGATTTAATTGAACACTACGTATTTCACCAGACTATTACAACTGATTGTAATGTTCTTAAAGAATTTTTACATATTTATACATTCATTGGTTGTGGTGGGGTAGTGCGGGAACCCATAATATCTGTTCTCCCACAGGAGCCATATGTGTAAACAACATGTGTACTTCAGACACTTTTTGCGGGCCAATGTAGTTCAGAATGATGTGAAGAGATGCAAACATTTTATTCACACAATATTTGTCAGTTTTTATCACACATGTGGTTTCCGTTCTCCCACAGGAGCCATATGTGTAAACAACATGTGTACTTGAGACACTTTTTGCGGACCGATGTAGTTCAGAATGATGTGAAGAGATACAACACTTTATTCACACAATATTTGCCAGTTTTAACACACACATGCGATCCTCCAGGATGATGTCACCCACAGATTGCTGTGAATTGAGAAACTAATAATGTTGAAAACAAAACCAATAATCATATGAGGAATGGATAGATTGGGTTTCAGCAAATTAAATTCTTATTTTGTTTATTACATACAAATTTATTTTATTATATAAAATTACATTGCACGTACAGCACTAGTTAATGGATTATATTTAACAATTTTATCATGTAAAATTAAACAATAAGCGGTGGTTTCTGCCGGAATGGTGTCTGTTGTTTCAAAATTAAGACGGATATCAACGGCTCCTGATTTCAGTGTCTCATTTTGATGAGAGCAATCGATAACTATAAGAGGCGCTATTGATTTGAATTTATCAGGGGCCAGTACAGGTTCATTCTCCTTCCCATAGTACGACTGCTGGAACTGTGCATACATTTCATAGAGAATAGCAAATTGATTTTTATCAAAATCTAAATTTAAATTATCGTACGGATACATTTCAGAATTTAAATATAATTTTATGTTTTTTAATTTACAGTGATCAAAATAACTCATATGCGATTTTTGTTTATTTTTTTTACTTGTTTGAAAACCGATAATTACAAAACGCGGTTTTTCTAGCTGTGTTGCCGTTTTTACAGTCCAAGTGTGTTGATGGGTTTGCTGCAAAAGTGGATTTTCATGTAATTCCCAACTTCTAAAAGGGATTTCAAGTTCGGAGCTTTTTTCAATATGTTTCATGAGTATAAGACGTTCTGCATCTGCAACCGCAATATGAGGCATTTTCCACAAAACTTTTGTTAATTTTATGTGGCTTTCATCATTTTCCAGTTCACTGTAAATTGCATTTAGATCAGTATTGCTACGAATAAGAATTAATTCTTGACGCAAATTCAATATAATTTTTCGAAAATCTTCAGCAAAACCTAGTAACATACGAAGTGGAATGCAAACATTGAAATGCCCATTGTGGACTATTTTAGCTGAAATATCATCTAGAGGAGACCAAGCTGCATTTTGTAAACGTAAACTTTCATTTGTGTTGTATGAAACGTATCCTTTCATTGTTGATGAAATTCCTGGGTTTCTAGCGTTATCAATTTGAACTCCACCAATTTCATATCTAATCTCTTGAAACAAGAAAGATATTCCATTATTTATCAGTTTAGCTGATGTAGAAGCTGTTCCATCTTTTTTCACCAATTGTCCCTCGATATACAGCAGGCTATCCCACGGTAGTGTATAAACGTCCTGCTGTTGGATTGGAATTCGAATTTCATCATTGTTGTTCAATGTTGTAGATGCATATGGTTGATGTGTATGCTTTTCGGCATTAACAATTGCATTATCGAATAATGCACGTTCACTAACATTTAAAATATTTGCGCTCATTTTGTTTCACGAATACAAAATATATAATTGCTACACTTTAAAACTGAATCAAATTTTATTCTTATCCAGATAACCACTGATGTTAATCGTTTTTTCTTTTTTTCCTCCCTCACCCTATTTTCCTTTTGAAGCTCAATTTTAATTATTTATCTGATATCCTAAAGAATTTAAATAATAACTAATTGCTTGTAGATATTTAAAGTTTTCCGATGTTAGCTGATCAATAGCTGGGGGTAAACTAGACCGCTTTGCTATACTTTGTGTATTAATATAGGGCATTTTTTTGTTATAATCGCTATAGTTGTATCTAATCCCCATTTTATCGTTTTTTTAAATGTAGTCTTAACGTGATGGCTTCTCCTCTGAAATTGACGAGTTCTCCGTTCTGATCGAGTATTTTAATTGTTATGGAGCTGATGATTCGTGTATTTATAGGTAAATAGATAATATTTCCAGGTGCTTCTACTATTTTCTCCCCAGGTTCAGCATTTGGGAAAAATTGATGAATAATATGAACATGTTCATTGTTTTTAAATGATCCACTTATCAAATCACATTCAATGCAGATAGCATTAACTTTAAAAATATTTACAGGATGCTCTGATGTGTACAGTCTATTTGCAACTATAATTTGTTTTTTAAAACCCAGTATGTCACCAAAAGTATCATCCCTATTAAAATCTATATTTTTAGTGGCTTTTATTTCGCATTTAAGGGTATTTTTATTTGCTTTTATTATTAGCCCATCTTGTTTATTTAATTGCTCCACTTGTTTTCGCAAATATTTATGAATATCTCTTACACCGTATGCACCTGTAGGTATTTTAATTGTACTATTATCAAAATAAAAGTTGCAATTTTTTTCATCAATATTCGGAATTGCATTATAAGATTCAAAATTTATAAACCCCAGAACGTATTGTGAATTGTCATCTAATTCAATTGGTGGATAAATATCTGATGTTAAAACAGAATCACGACCTGAAAATGTAAATGTGTACTCCATGATGGTTCAATAACGACTGTATAACATGTATAATAATTATTTATTATAAAGAAAGGATAAGCACAAATGACCACAATTAATATCATTGTACGACTGAAATACATTATAATTATATTCTACATTACAATTGTTAAAATATAAGGATAACTCATTTGGAGGCTTTAAGTTACCAAAACTGTCAAAGTATATAACATTATTACCATATTTTTTATAGGCTACCCAATGTGTACCAGGACCATCCCAATCATCTAAATTCACAATTGCACACTCATTGTAATTGGGTTTATGTGGCAATCTATTACGCATAAAAACACCACGAAAATTTGAAATTTTTAGTTCTTTTATATACTTTAACAAGTCAAAATTGTCTAACGCTCGCTTTGGTAACTTTATCGGAAGTTTTTTTTCAATGATCTTATGTGGAGTCCAAAACCTTTTTTCCGTGATGTTAAGTATAAACCTTCACCCACAGCAATTGCCTCCATTTTTTTGTTGTGACGTTGTTTTTCTTTTAGTTGTTCAGCTGCTGCTTTTGCATCATTTACAGCCTTAGCAATTCCCGCAGCCCCGCCACTCAACGCACCTAGAGCGCTTAATCCAGCGAAAATTGGTACTAACGGTAGAATCCCTCCTTTCTTCGGAATGGTAATAATTCGGGGTGTATTCACTTTTCTTTTTATTTTACCCACTGTTTTAAACGCTATTTTTGCAGCTTTATTTAAATCATTATTTGTGGAACTTATGGATTTTTGTGCTCTTTTTACTACATCACGAAAAGATAGCGCGCTACCTCTTTTTTTCGATTTGCGAGCTGGTTTACAACCCATACCCATCTTAACTTTTGCTTTCATCGCTCTGGCAACACCTAAGGCAGCAAGTTTTTCCCCTGTAGATGCGTTTTTAGATTGAAAACGTTCAACAGCCTTTTGAGCTAACAGCTGATCGGCTTTATGTCTAGTAGACAAATTATTATCGCTAGAATATGCTATATCGTGCCGTTTACAAGCTTCATCAAGATCATTTACACCACGATCTCCACGCAGTAATCGTTTGCGTAGTTTTGTACCAGGACCACAATAATTATAACCTGGAATGTGCAGCTCAACAGGTAGTTTATTAATTACAGAATTAAGGAAACCACCACCTTTTTTAACATTTCGCAATGAACTGTGAGGTTGATTTACAAGCATCCTCATTTTATAATGTTTAATGAGCTACTGAACAATAAATAGATGTGATTGGTTATTTATATCTCAGTTAACATGCAGGTTTTGAAGCAGACACAGTCGCTAAATGTTAGGAATTATGATTTCAATGGCGAGGGTGAAAAACTACGTCATAGTGTTCTATTTCCATCAATAGTAAGATGTTTGATAGCTGGTCCATCTGGTTGTGGAAAAACGAATGTTTTAATTGCGCTGCTGGAGCATCCCAACGGTTTACGCTTTGAAAATGTTCGCATATATTCAAAGTCCTCATATCAGCCGAAATATGTATATTTAGAAAATTTACTAAAACCCATACATGGTTTGGGATACTCTGTTCATAATGATAGTACTGACATCGTAAAACCTGAAGATGCAAAGTACAATTCTGTTTTTATATTCGATGATGTGACGTGTGACAAACAGAATATAATTCGTGAATATTTTAGTATGGGTCGACATAAGGCTGTTGACTGTTTCTATCTTTGTCAAACATATACACGTATACCGAAACATCTCATTCGTGATAATGCTAACTTTATTATTTTATTTAAGCAGGATGATATGAACTTAAAACATGTGTACACAGATCACGTGGGGTCCGATATGACGTATGAGCAGTTTAAAAACATATGCTCTTCATGTTGGTGTGATAAATACGGATTTTTAGTTATAAGTAAAGAGGGTAATTTAAACAATGGACGATATCGTAAAGGCTTTGATCATTATATTGTAATATCAAATAAATAGTCTAGAAATATTGTGCAACAATCATTTCTTGCTGAGAGGTTTAACTGACAAGATATATCTAAATATATCTAACAATCCTGTTCTAACTGTTTCAGATCAGTTGAAGCTGTTTCTAATCTGTTTAAATTGTTTTTAACCTGTTTGAGCCGGTTCATAACTGTTCAAGACCTGTTCATAACTGTTCAAGACCTGTTCAAGACCTGTTCAAAGCTGTTCAAGATCTGTTCAAGACCTGTTCAAAAGCTGTTTAAGCTCTGTTCAAGACCTGTTCAAAGCTGTTTCTGACTGCGGTTAAAGTTATTTCACATTTTGAAAAGCTGGTTATACAATAATTAAAAATGAGTAAACGACTAAAACTTGATATCATAAATACACGTAATATTATTAAACAAAAACTAAACGCATTAAAAGAGGGTCGTGCCCAAGAAGAAGTGTTATTGGAAAAATCATATAAACCTGTTACGCAAACTCTAAAACAAATAGCAACTAGTTTGCAAAATATAAAAAAAGAAGAAAGAGATGTAAAACTTGAGCCAAAAGAAGAGGAGAAAAAGGAGGAAGAAAAAGAAGAAGAAGAAGAAGAAGAATATAATGAAAGTTTTTATAATATACCCGCAGCATCGTCTTCAATAATACAACCAAAGTTTTTGGAAACAGAAGTATTAGCTGAGAGTGAACCAGCTTTAACAGATAAAACATTACAGGAAATGATGGAGGAACCGTCATTTAAAGAACATTTAAAACAATATCATGAGTTACCACGACAATACATTGAAGAAATGCTTACTGATACCGATAAATTTGATCATAATTATGGTGTATACCACGATCCTGAAACCGATAAATTTAAGATGGGTAGCAAAGAAGTAACAATCGATGGTAAAGACTTAATAATTGGTGGTATCCAATATGATGGGACCCCTGGGATTTATGAACTTGTTTTTAAAAAACATCCTATTGGTTTCAACACGGATGATTTAAATAATTATATTGATATGTTACACCGAACAAATGCACATCGTAGAAATCATTTACCTACAGGACAAATTCAAGGTAATAGATCATATAAATATCTACGTATTATATCCCCGCATACGCTTGCGAGATCGAGAATTCATTCGTGGGCTGGTGAATCATCCAAACGTACAAAAAGTGGAAAAGGGCTTCATATGAATTTAAGTAATAAAAATGTAGACTATATTTACTGGGATAATCCAAATGAGCTTGTCAACAGATTACAGCTACTATTGGCATCAAACGATGCTGGCAATACAAGTCATAATAATGAGATAGTTTCTATAATTGAGGAGTTATATGAGGCTAATATCCTTGTAAAATGTTAGTAACAAAATGCCACTCAATAAGTTCGGACGTCATGCTGGTAGGACTTATGATGATGATGAGTCAGATTTTGATGAGGATGAATATTTAAATATGCGAAATAGACGGATAATTCAGCTCGCGCCAGCTATAAATGATGCTGATGCGGTAAATAAAAAATTTCTAGAAGAGCAATTAGAAAAAATTGCTAGTAAACTTAATAATCATATTACAAACGCTGAAACTAATATACAAAAAGCAAACAAGATCATACGCGAAGTTACTGGTGATATAGAAGCTCTATTTAAACATTTAAATATTAAAAAAGGCACATAAACAGCTTGTACTCTGTACTGTACGCTTGCAAAATATGTCGAAAATTAAGCGAAATATCGTTGAGGAGTTACATAAACCAAGCCGTATAAATTTCAAAAGAAGAAGGGTAATTGTTAAAGGGTTAGATGAGTCGTTTCAAGCAGATTTAGTTGAAATGCTCCCATATGCTAGGGAAAATAAGGGGTATCGCTATATACTAGTAGTTATTGATATTTTCTCTAAGTATGTGTGGGCTGAAGCAGTTAAAACTAAAACAGGAGAGGAAATAAGCAGAGCTATAAATAAAATATTTAATACCGATAAACGCATACCACAAAATTTACACACTGATATGGGGAAGGAATTTTATAACAAACATTTTCAAAAGTTAATGAATAAAAATAATATTAATCATTATTCAACTTATAGCAGTAAAAAAGCTAGTATTGTTGAACGTGTAAATCGAACACTTAAATCAATCATGTGGAAAGAATTTAGCTTTAAGGGTAATTACAAATGGGTAAATATTCTATCTGAAATTGTTGCAAAATATAATAATAAAAAGCATAGCACTATTAACATGAAACCTATAAATGTGAATAGGAAAAATGAAAAATCTCTTTTAAACAGCGTCTACAATCATATTAAAATTGTTGAAAAAATTACCCCAAAATTCCGAGTTAACGATCATGTTCGTATTAGCAAACATCGCGCAGAATTTCAAAAGGGTTACACGCCAAATTGGTCAAATGAAATATTTAAAGTCAGTCAAATAAAATTAACACATCCAGTTACATATATACTCGTTGATCAAACCAATAAACCTATTCAAGGTGGATTTTATACTGAAGAACTTCAAAAAGTTAAACATCCTGATATATATTTAGTAGAAAAAGTATTAAAACGTAAAGGGGCTATGGTTTATGTAAAATGGTTGGGTTTTAATAGCAGCCATAACAGTTGGATTCATAAAAACAACGTTGAGTGAAACATGTGGTCAACATATATATTATTTCTTTTGCTCTGTTCCAACTCATTTGCATCGTTGATTTCGTAGCATTCACAATGTACCCATATATTGTTGATCTACAAGGTTTTAAATTATCTAAAAATAATAAGTTCATTTGCAAAGAACTTGCCATTTTAAATGTTGATAATGGTGGTTGTAAATCAGAAATATTTGCTCCACCAATTCCAATCTCTGATTTGTGTAGCAAAGATAAACGAAATATCCGGTGGTTAACAAAAAATCATCACAATTTAGACTGGCAGAGTGGATATGAGCCATATATAAATTTTGAAACTACTTGCCAAAGTCTACTGACTAAAGCTGATAAAATATATGTAAAAGGACAAGAAAAAGCTAACTGGCTGGAAAACATTATCCACAAGAAAATAATTAATTTAGAAAATTTGGGTTGTCCAACATTATCTGAACTACTACATTCGCCATTGCAAATAGATTATTGTAATTTGCACATAAATAATTGCGCAGTACGAAACGTTAAAGCTTTACATAAATGGTTCAAAATGCAATTTCATATATTTGAATCATTTAAATTATTTCATGAGAATGGTGGTATTCTACATTTTATGCGTGATGAGGACATTGCATGTCTTCCACAAGAATTTATCATGATTTACGCGGGTAAACAAATTCAAGAACAATGGTCAAGGTTTCCGAATTCCTGGCGGGATAATGAAGAGTTCCAACAATACCAGAGCTGTTGGGATCATTCGTGGGATACTTTCGAGGATCAGTCAGGATGTTCAGTGGCAATGAGAAAAGATTGTATAAAATGTAAAACAAAATGTAATATTCTTAAATAACAAATAAATCTGTTTTAAACAAATGTTTGTTATTATTTATTATTTTATAAGCATCTGAAATACAAAAACAAAATAAAACAATGGTATATATATATATTTCATTTATTGTTGCTAAAATTATACAGTCACATTACAATTATAATTAGTAATATATTTAAGTAATCATAGTTTTTAATTTTTGTTCTAAAGCATAGCTTATAATTGGCGAGAATCTTAAAATTTTTAACTTAAAACGTTCGCGGTCTTTTGCATGTTGCTCCCAGAGTGATTTTCGAGCTTCGTGATAGGCATACGTCCAAGCAACCATTAAATGTACTTCCACCTCTTCTTTAAATGTCACCATCGTTTATATTTAATAATTTAAATTTAATAATTAATTGCTGCATGTCACGATAAAATTTTAAATCACTTTTCAGTAGTTCAAGTTTGTTTAAATAATTTCTCAGCCTTTTATTATATTCTACGCGGCTAATCATATTAAACAACCACAAATTCAATATTAGTTGTCTTGCTCTTGCTGAGTTTTCCTTGTGATACAATGAATAGCTTCCCCTCGGCAGCGTTTTTATTCAGCATCTGCAGATCATCGGCAGGAATTTTGTTGAATCGTGCCCCCAAGAAAGAGCTGAAATCTTGAAACTCGGCTAGAATTCTGTCACCATATGAAGTTTTCGTTTTATCCAACGATAGCACTTGATAGTGTTTGCCCGCGTCTAAATCTGCTAGACTCCACAGTTTTTTTAGTGCCACTAGCTTGTTGATATCGGTGATTGATGAAGTCATAATGCTATCGTTCAATTTTCAGATATAACTATACCTCTCTAATAGCTTACTTGAATATATATAGTAATTTATAGTCATGCGCAGTTTGATATATTTTTTAGACATGAGAACAAGCTCAAACACGCTATCTCACGGAGTTATTTTTAAATTATGCTGTCAACAACAGCTGCAAATCTATATTTAGACCGGATATCATAGCTCGACAATTTTTTGTTAACAACAGCTGCAAATCTATTTTTAGACATGATTTCATATTTTTTTTTTAGACCTCAACATCATGCGGACACATGTTAATTTTTTACCATCATGCGAACACATGTTAATTTTTTACAGATGCAACTTCAAATCTATATTTAGACATTCGGAGGGGTTGGGGGGAGGTGGGGAGATGGGGGTGGGGACGATCTCGATGGGGGTCGGGCGGGGGTCAGAGCAATGACCTCGGGGTCCACGACCTACATCAAGGACAATGGCCCCTAAAACATAGGCAACCACCCGTAGGCAACCGCCTGTATTGCGGGTTGCCTTTTTTAGGCGTAATGGTCCCGGAACCCTCCTGTTTATCTACTAAGGAGCTATAGTGATACTTTATTGTGCTCGTCCGTCAAATACAGATGAGGCACAAAATGACTTTTATTCCACATAAATTATGCAATTTTTTCTTCAAACGCTGGAATATTTACTTATTATGTCATAATTTCTTTGACACTCGTGAACGGCAGAAATACTTTTCTGCCGCAAACTTGTAATTACTTTGTTTGTATATTAGCATATAAAAGTTATTTTAATGTTTGTTAATATACGTCTGTTGTTATCTTTACGTGTAGCATATTCATAGAGCTGTTTCTTAACCCTTTTCACTAAATAATTTGTGCATTCAATCTTCTTTATGGAACTGTACAGTACGCATTCCAACAAACGTTTGTGAACTGATGAATCTCCATCACCTATAAATCTTGTATACCGTAAATTATACAGTTTTTCACTTACGCAAAATCCTTCAACAATCAAATCTGCTTCCATTGCTGGTGAAAATCCATGCCAATTTCGGAAGCATTTATAGTTTGGGATATTCATTCCTCTCCACTCTGCCACGGCACAAATACTGCAGTACTTCTTCCGAATTCCTAAAAACAATAATTTCTTAGAATAATGACCTACTATGACCGCAACACCAGATTTCGCAGTATAGCTGTGACCGTAGCTCCTGTGCGACCAACCTCCATCAACAACATCGGTGCACATTCCATTGTCATCATTCATCATATCTCCAGTTTCTCGTGCATGTTCCAGTTCCACTTTTGCAGCTTCTTCCATGCCAAGAGTTAATGAATTTTGCCAGTGCTCTCCTACTTTATCGTGACATTTCTGATTTAGTTATTAAACTATTATTTCCGTTTAAGTACCATAATCTGATTTATAATATAATTAGGTACAAAATACTTGCAATATAAAAATATAAATAGAGCGAAAATAGACTTAATTTATGGAATGTACTTATAGTTTATTCCTGAGCAACATTTCGATAGTTCTGATGTATTTACTTTGTCAGCCTAATCTTATTAAGGCAGTGTCCACTTCAAAACTGTTAAATAAAAACTTTAATATTAATAAATAAACACTTATAAATACAAATCTACTTACCTTACATACATTTGACGTTTGAGGTTAAAACCATATCAAAATATTTTATTATTACTTTATTATTTTGTAAACAACATATAATATATATATTCATTATTGTTATCATTATTAGTCAATCATTTTTACATATCTGTCAGCCAAATTTAATTTTGGATAAAACTTGAGTGTACATCATACGTCATCAAAAATCCGAATCACACACCGAAAACTCATTATAGACCATATTACTATCTCAATACGCATGCTCATAATGCACCAATCATATGCTAGGAAGTACAGCTAAAATGAAACCAATGTATTCTTATGGAAAAAATTGTATTTTTAAAGTAAAATATCATTTTATCTAAACGTAAATGAATGATAATTTTTTTATACAAGTTATATTTCATTTCTTACTATCGGATTCTGCCCTTATAATATATAAATAATAAATACATTAATATTAAAATAAATATTAAAATTTGAAAATTTTAAGCGCCAATTTGCTCTTCTGTCATCTGTCACTGGCAGATAACTTCAAACTTACGTTTTGTTGTGATTGTAATTTGATTAATTAATTAATAAGGGAATATTTTTTCATTTCTTTCCCAAGAATAGTAAACAGAGCAACATTTCAATTTAAAGATTTTATGTCAACTTCAAACTGGCGACAATAAACCTGTCACAATTTATGCGCACATGCGCATATGCATCACTGTTCGAGTCACATGGCGTCACAAACATTAGTATTGCCAACATAATTGGAAAAAATAGAAAAAAAGTTTGTCACACTAGCACGCTTTTTTCATTTCATAAATTTTCCGGCAGAGGCGCTATAGAAACTAATATGGTCCATTCAAAAGCACCAACAATAAATCTATGCAAATTTGAATTTCAACAATTAATTTCTTACAAATGTCATTATATAGATAAATATAAAGCAGTTTATTACTTTCCTATAACATTGTAGTTCATGAATAAATACTATTCAAGAGCAAATAAATCATGAAAATATATGAAAAAAATTATATAAATGAAGCAGCCAAATGCACAATTTTGAGTCAGATTTTCTCAAAATTGGGCCCTACGTTTTTAATAAAAAAAATATGTATATTTAAAATTAAGATAGTCTATAACACAAAAAAAAATCAGCCAAATTAAACATAACACTTTTGAGAAAAAAAAGAAAAACTCCGTTTTTCATGGTATTTTTGCCTATTTTATTTTTTTGCTAAAAATTGTCGTGTTTAATTTAGCTGAAAATTTCATCAGACTTAGTCTGTCGTATTTATAATTTACTGTATTTTTTATATTGATATCGTAGAGCCCATTTTTTAATAAATTCAAATTAAATTTGGTGTAATATATAATTTATTTTCTTTTATTATATGAAAGATATTTCAAATTAGTAATATTATTATAGGACTTTAAACATTTGACTACAAGAATATGTACAATAAATAATATGTTTCATTTATAATAAAAGAGATATTTTATTTCAAATAGATCAAGACAGATCGTCGTTCCACTACTGTTCTGTTGTTATCTTCAGGCGGAATGCTTCGTACTTGGAGGCTCGTTAGACTATAGACAGCTCAGGCTTATCCCTGGATAGACGATTAATATCTACTTTTGTGTCCATCACGATTAGTTAAATTACACGAAAAGTAAAAAAAGAAACCATAGTCAATCCCAAGTAATATAATTCATTGGAAGAAAATAAACAATCATAAAACAGTGCCTGGAAACTCCAGATCAACTTTCACTACTAACAAAAAATATCAGTACGCACGAAATAAAAGAAATAATAAGAAAGACAACCCCAAATAAATCCCCAGGATACAACTTAATAACCGAAGATATTCTCAAAGAACTACCAGAAAAAATAGTAAAACTAATCACATTCATTTTAATACCATATTAAGACTAAGTTACTATCCACTCAAATGAAAAAAAAAACACACATCATCTTAATTCACAAACCTGGAAAACCCGAAAAGGAATTGACTTCTTACAGACCAATAAGCTTACCGCCCATCCTGACAAAAACCTTTGAGAAAACACTAATATCACGAATAAAACAAAAACACGCAACAGTGTAACAAGTGCATAGAATCGCAAGTAAAATCCAAAAAAGCCTAGAAGAAAAACAATACTGCTCCGTTGTCTTCTTGGACATAATCCAGGCATTCGACTAAGTCTGGCACGACGGACTCTACAAACTAAAAAAGAACTTTACAAACAACTTACACCAACTACTAAAATTGTACCTTATAGGCAAGCAATTCCAGGTGAGATACATCCAATAAGATCAGGAGTCCCGCAAGGAAGCGTCCTTGGACCAATCCTGTACCTGATTACCAAGTGTTACGTGAGTTCAAACCAAATAATATAACCAAACTGTGTAAATGAGCTTTACAAAAGGAAATGTTACTATACTCAAAACAATAAGAAATATCACAATTAAAATATGTGTGTTGAATGTTGACTAGATTATTTTTACAATGTAAAAGTGTATCAAATATGTGTAAAATGTAAATCATATGAATACGCACAAAAATGACGTGTTCAAAATAAAATAATAAAGAAACGAAATGTTTTCGAGCACTTACGAGTAGCTGGTACCACGGCAGACACGAGCCATCAGGTGCAGGAATCTGGATCCCAGGAACGGATCTCTACCTCGCAAAAACACTGCTCGATATTCGAAGTCGCCCTCGACTTTGTCGGTACCTTGGCGGATTGCACTAGGTTGGTTGAGGTTCGCTGAAGGTCGGCGAAGATGATATGAGCTTACGCAATCACGCAAATTCCCAAAATGGGTGTCTTTGTGACCAAATGAACACTCAGAAAATCACGGATTTCTGTACTCAAATCCCCAGACGGATATTTCAACACATGCAGTATAACAAAAGCAGAAATCACTCGTAAATAGCGGAAACGAAATATCGCTCAAAATTTTTGCAACCAATACTCAATTCTTTCACATCACTTTGACTCTAAATCACAACTATAATTTTTAGGTTACTCAAACAAAAGAGACAATGGCGAAATTACGAAAAATAAGAAAGGAAAATGAGATTTTGGAAAAGGAATTAAATTGGAATGTAACAATCTGTATGTCTTTACTTTCTTGGTTCCACTTCCAGCATTTATTGTTTATGCATATTTTTTTGTACCCTATTTTGACCGAATATCCTTTAGCTTTCTCTTTGGCTGCTATTTCTCTTTTTTCTGGATTTCGCCTTCCTTTTTTGATAGATCGTTGTTTATGTACATTCTAGTTCCTTTTAGTTTATTTAATAGCGATGTTACACAATAAACCATTGACATCTGTGCAATTTGCTACTCTCGGTTGAAGTATTTTAATTCGTTTTCTTGAGTTTTTGCTGATAAATTTAACTTTAGTGCTTTATTTTGTGCTTCATTATCACACATCTATATAACATTTGTATAAATATCCCCGCGTTCCACTACGAATAGTGTTGCCTGTGCAGATGTCATTTTGGTACTGTATCGGCTTTTCGCCGAAGTGGGAATACAGTGGAGATACAGTGGAGCAACTGTACTCTCTACAGAACATACTGTAAAATTGTTTTTATGTCACTGATTTATTACCGTTAGTATTGGTTGGCAGAGCGGGTCATGTATTACGTATAACACTAATCATAAAATAATTCTAATCGCAGTGCCGCTTTATATAGATCCTGCAATCATTTCACATTCCAGAACATGGTATATTTTAGTATCGATAACAGTATATTCTTCGATATCTGACCAACCGTTATGCATAGTTGGTTACAGACTATTAGGCGCCAGGAAATCTTCCTAGATCGATTCTTCGAAAACAGTAATTCCTACATTTAATCTTGACACGTAACTTTTTTGGTCTATTTTTGCTATATGCAACCGTAAGAGTTAATTTGCAACTTGATTTATACTCGCTGCGACTTTATCTCTATGCCACTTCTCTCTATTTTAATTAAATACACGTAATTTCTCCATTTATGAGTTTAATTACGAAAATCTAAAAAAATCACGTACACACACTATCCACATCACTCACAGTCTCAAGAAAACTGTAATTTGATACTAAATTCGACCTAATTCCAACAAATGTTGGAAAAACAATTAACATTCGCTTTATTATCAATTTTGTCACTTATATTAGAATTCTCTGTACCTAAGCTTTACTTTGATACTGATATATTTTGAATATCTTTTGAAAATTAATTAATGCACGCTTAAATTCAATTTTTTAACACTCATTTTATAACGTATTTATTTATACTAATTTGTTTAACAGGAATTTAGTCCCAATTACAATACAGGGTCCGGTCTCACCGACCTACAATTTAGTAGATTATATATTTTTAGCTCGACTGGAATTCGAGCTAAAAATCGTTGGATTCGAGTGCCGTAACGCTAAGCACACCACTGTTCTACCTGATAAACATTAGCATTTACGAAATAAACATAAAAAATAAAAAAGATTCATCAATAACGTTGTGAAACCACTAGTTGTATAAAGCCCATTTACGAATTTAACCTCAGTTTTTCGCTTAAAAGTTTAAATATCATATTTAAATACTAAATTTCACCGCGTTTCCATGTTATCGTGACAGACCAACAGACCTACTTTTTTACGACTACATTTTTTGAGTTCAGTAGAATCAAAATATAAAAATTCATCAAAACCTAGTGATCGGAAAAAATCACCATCACTATACTTTCCCTGTGATATAGATTAGGAAAGTAAAAAACAGTTTTAAATATTTTTTTCATATAAAATAAATTGATGTGGTTGCCATGTTACCTTCTGTTAAAGCCAATCAAAAAGTAGTCCAAGTCAACGGCAGATCCAGAAAATTAGTATGGGGAACCGAGCATTTAGAATCGACAATAAAGAATATATTCCATCCCTATCTATTTACCCATTCTTTATGCATTAGGATTAATATATGGCGGCTTCTTCTGATATATAGGTAAAACTTAAAATATTTTTTTCGAAAGTGTAATTGTATTGTTAAAAAATTATAAAGAATTATTTTGTTCAAAACAATAATCTGAGGTAAATAATATACAATAAAATAAAATCTTTCAGAATTTTTACTGGTGTAGATACAAAAATACATTTTTCTTCCATTTTTTAAATTATTATTTTCATTAAGACTTCATTTTACTTTTTGGTATAGTTTGTGTGCATTTTATATGCGCTAGTGAAATTTTGTATATAAAATAGGAAAATCGAAAATGCTCAAGAGATCATTCTCTTTCGAAATAAATTAACAAAATTTAGCTCACGCATCAATCATATAAAGTAAATGCCGTCTCGTGTATTTTTTAATATAGCAAGCAATGGCAAATAAGTATAGGGTGCAATATTACCAATATAGAAGGCTTCATCTTCGACAATATGGTATACTGTAGGTATCGGCGGTAAATACACTCGAAGTTCTACTTGCCTGCTTGTTTTGTAAAATTGCGTAAAGTTGTAATTGTTCGTATGTCAATAAATGTTTTTGAAGAGTAGTGCGGTAGACAACAGAAAATATATTTGAGTACTTCTGTTTGTTTTCCAGTTTTGATATACTAAAATTTTCAATAAATAATCATAAATAAATATAAAAGAAATATACTGTAAAAATAAATTAAGAGTTACAATATACTTGCAAAGAGAAAACGTAACTGTAAAAAGAGTGACTTTTATGATGTTTGAAGAAAATATAATTTTCGAAGTAAATATTTATTATAATCCTTAAATGTTGATAATTGGAAAAACATGTTTCGAATAAAATTTGAAGTATTTCATAACGTATAATAGTTTTTTTTAGTAGTTTTTCAATTAGTAGATTATTATTATGTTACATTTAGTTTTTCTGTAGCGTATATAAATACACAACACAAAACATAAAATATATCCACTGAAAACTAAAGTTTAACGTGGCTAAAAATAAAATACGAAACATAATTATAACTCTTCTTGTTGAGTTTCCAAAAAAAAAAATCAAAATCCTACCATGTAAGTGTGTTCGAAGTCCGGTTGGGTCTCATGCCTATATATATATATATAGGCATGAGACCCAACCGGGCTAAAGTTAAGGGATGAACGTTTACTTAAAAAATTATTTTAAATTGAACAATACAGATTATGACAGGTTTTTACAATTCCGTGTCTAACTTGTAACTAACTACAAAACTATTCTAAGTTCATCATACAGAAATATGTAACATAAAATGTAGGTGTTGAGGGGTCTGGGAATCTGCTGTTATCAGCAGTTTCTGTGTGAAGCTGTCCTCTAACTCCTCCCTCCTTAAAATTGAGCATCCCCGGGGAGGTTCAGCTGGGGTTGCTGGTGTTGAAGGGTTGAACACCTGGGCTGTAGTTCATGGTCTTGGATCCTGGTGGTTCTTGTTGACTTTGAAAACCTTTTCCTGAGGAAAACTGTGAACATGGTGACAGCAATTATTAATAAAATGACATATAAAATTGCTATTGAGTAATTTGGAATGTGGGCTGTGACATCGTAATCTTCAATATCTTCAAACTTGTTTATTGGTAGCTTGAGATCTTGGATACTGTTAAGTTCTATTTTGGTATTTGTGCGTCATCTAACTTGATTTTAAAGTTGTCTAATATTATGGGTTTGCAAATGTTCCTTCTTGAAAATTTAGATTTAGATTTCTAAATTTAATTTGACAGCTGTTTTCTTTAATCAAGAAAATTCCTTGTATGGTTTTAATTTCGTCGCCTAGTTGACATGAAGCGTGGTTAGTTTCTTGTTATGGGAATATAACGAGAAATTGGTTGATTTCTTCAATGGTTTCTACGTGGTTTCCTTTTAGACTGACTTGAGTGTATTGACAGTTCTTGTTATCATTGTGAAGGATTCTGTTCTTCTCACAGGATCTGTCATCTGTGTCTTCGATCTTGTTTGGACATTGATAAATATTTCTTATAGTACATGTGTCCTTTAAAGATTTTATTTGACCATCAAATGATTTTAGAAAATATTCTTTGTTTAGAATAACAGTCACAAATTCAGTTTCATGTTTACTGGGAATGGGTATAAGGTGGAATAGTTCAAAAATTTTTTCGTAATTAATTGGAATTTCTAGGAAATAAATAATTTTGTTCAATCTAACTTACATTTTACTTTAATTAATTTTTCAATTTCGGGTATATTTTCAAATGTTGGTTCTAAAGGGAATTCATTATTATAATTTTTATAAATTCTATTTAGTTCAGAATAAAGATCATGGACTTTTACGATACTTGGATGCATCACATGCAGTTTACAAAACGTTAGAGAATTCTCTATATCTTGCATTACGCTTAATATCATGTTAAACAAAGTATTTAATTGACTGTAAATGTCATAGATACTGATTTTATTTAAATTATGGGTTCCACCAACAACAATATGCAGCAAGTGCTCTATTTTTAATTTTAGTTCAAATTCGTTATATGTAATGGTTTCAACTATTTTATTAAATTTTTCTATTAATTCGTGATTGACAGAATATTGGTATTTTAATTGTTCCTTTACCTTATGTTGATTAAATTCTAAATGTTTTAAAATTTTCGTATAACGTTTTTCGTCCTCTGCGTCTAAATTTCCAGTGATAGATTTAATTATGGATCCTGCTCCGTTTATTAATCCTCTCTTTTTTATAAATTTTTCATGATTGATAAATAGATTATTAAATTTTTCATCTATTAAATTTTGGATATAGGTAATAATTCTGTTATTATTCATAAATTCTTTTGCGATAATTTCATTTGTGTTTATAGTTTGTTTTAGGTTACTGTGTTGTAATTTTAGGTTATTGTATTGTTGGATAATGGGTTGTAAATCGTAAAAATGAAGGAAAATATGTTGGGATCTTTGTAGTTTAACTTGTCCTAGATTGAGTGTTAATAGTCCAGGGTTGTAAGTAATATTCTTGATGTCTAGTCCGTCAGTGTACGCGAGGTATAGGGATCTAAAAGATCGGAGGTTTTGTTAATAGTTTTATTAATTTTTCTCGGTCTTTTTATGTTAGATAAATGAATTTTAGTTTGTTTCCTACTGTCTTTCATGTCTCTCTTAATTTCTGCAGTTTTTCGGTTTTTGTTAATTGTTTTAATAATTTCGTTTTTAGATTTTGGTTATCGTGTTTTATTAACTTTTTGTTTGTTGTGTACATAGGCTGTTTCGGGTATATCGGGTAAGGTTTCGCGATTTTCATTTAATTTATTAATTAGGTTAGATTTTTTTATTTGCATTTGGTTATTAATATTTCGATAAGCTAATTTTGCTTTTTACTTTCTTATACACAGTATAAGGAAGTATTGTAATCGTGAAAAAAATCGTAAACGAGATTTTTGCGGAAATATGTGTTTTGAGGTACACTGAATCCGTTTTCATCATTTTCTCAACGATGTCTCTGTGTGTGTGTGTGTGTGTGTGTTTGTTTGTGTGTGTGTGTGTGTGTGTGTGTGGGTGTGTGTGTGTGTGTGTGTGTGTGTGTGTGTGTCGATGTGTGTCCGAGTGTGCAATATCTCATGAACGAGATAAGATTTGTTAACGAAACTTGGTAATTATAAGTTTTATGAAAATACGAAGAGCTGAGTTGAGTTTGAATGAAATTGAAAAACCGGAAGAGGAAGTTTACTGGACACACAAAACAATAAATTACATTTATTTCAAAAATGGAATCAGTTACGAAAAAAAGTTTCAAATAAAAGATGTTAGCAAAAATATTTGGAACATAAAATGTTATTTGCAATTTTCCTGTATATACGTCTAATTTTGAGAAAAACTTATTTATATATTTAATAATATATATCAATAATCATAGTAGCATTAGAAACAAAAAACATAAATTTTAATTTTCGCTTTATCTAGTTATCTTTGTCTTTTTTCGGAAAAACAAATACATCATTAATTGATCAACTAATTCGGCAAATTTGCCTCAATTTAAACAACTTCGTATCTCACGGTTCTTGGGATACCAAGGGTTAGGTTCGATAAACGGACATCCTGTATATGCCTCATCAGTAAAGTTAGACATAGAGTAGTCAACATTACAAAAAAATTATACGTAAACAAATTTGATATTTGATATGTTTCAAACAGATGAATTACTGAAAAACTAAATTACTAAAGTCAAATAAGTGATATTTAAGGGTAGTGTTGTACTTTTTGAATAATTGTGAACATGGTAATAATAAACTAAATTAGAAATATCAGTCAGCATCAGTCAGATTCAGATAGTACAGACACAAATTCAGTTGTTTCTTGTAATTCACCAACCCATAGTTTATCGGAAACTAACTTAGTAATAGAATATTTAATTCAAGATATTAATAATTTAAATATAGAAGACATGGCAATTCCCACGCTTAAAAAAGAGTATTTAGATATAATCTCCGAATTTCACGGAGATACAAAACTACTCTCCAGATTAATCATACTTCCCAACAAATTCAGAATACAAAACCAAACGTATTCTAATCAAACCCCAATAAAAAATTCCCAAAACCTACATCAATGAGTGTAAGCACAAGACAGGCATTTGTACCTAGACTTGTACCGTCAGGTTACAATCAAGCACGACCTCAACAAATCGCGTACCGTCAGTACCCCTAAACGCAACAGAGACATAACTTTACATCCGAAGAACTGCATAACACTGAAACGAATGAAATAAACGATGAACTCGCTACTGACGATACTAACGCTGTTATTTACCAACAAGAAGTAGACAATTAAAATTACGAAACAGAACAAAATCCTGATCCAAATTATTTTTTTAGAAATAGATGCCTCGGAAATGTAATTGAATCACTACCTTTTATTATATTTCCAGAACATAATTTAAAAGTTTTACTCGATACAGGTAGCACACGCTCGTTCATTAAACCAGAAATTGCAAGTAAATATTTTAATAATGAAATTAGATATGATCCTTTTAAAATAACTACAGCACACGAAACCTCAACTGAAAAATTTAGTTTATTATTACCATGTTCAAAATTATTCAAAAAGTACAACACTACCCTTAAATATCACTTATTTGACTTTCATAACCAGTTCGACATTTTACTAGGACTAGATAACTTAAAAACATTAGAAGCGATCATTGACTTGACACGCGATAAGATAAGAACACCAGCAGTTGAGATAAACATTCATCATCACTCAGTAACACCGCGTTCACACTATGTCACGATTCCACCTAAGTCTGAGATAATTACAAAGTTCTATGTTCAAAACATTGAAAATGGCGAAGAGTTCATTCCGGAAACACATATTAATAATATTATGATTCCAGAAGGAATTGCAATGATCAAAATTAATATCACGTATTACCCAACAATAAACCCGAACGGCGTAGAATGTTATCGATACTACAAATAATATTTGCATTGAACCGTTGCAAAATTTTAAAGTAAATAATATTAATTTTAACTCTTAAAATCATAATAAAACTTACGATTTCTCAAAAATTCGTACTGAACAAGAAAACTTACCAATCACAAAGTTAGTGAAACAGTACACCGATACGGAAGATAAGTCGTTATCTTTTACAAACGACATAAAACACCACATACGGACAAATAATGAAACCCCTATCTATACAAAGACTTGCAAAACTGGTAAATTAAACACGATTGCTGATGCTTTGAGCCGGATTTCATGTAACAATGAAACTTCTGTTCAAAAATTAATTAACACTAAAGATGATCTCTCACCTTTCGCCCAGTATCAAAATTATTTAAATAATAAATTAATAAACTCAAATAACGAGTATAAAATTTTAGAAGTAGAAGCAGACATTTTTGACTCTCCTTACAACGAAATCTTAGCACATTGTGTTAGTCGCGACTGACAGATGTCAGAAGGCATAGCAAAAGAATTAGAAAAAAATCAAAATAATGAAAACGACAACAAATCCCTGATTGTAGAAATAGACGCTAACACTCAAAACCCACACGAAGACACTGATGATAGTGACGATACCGTGCATTAGAATCCCGAAAATCCAATAATTGGAATACCCATTAGTGAATCACCAGTAAATGTAGGGAAAAATCTATTAATATTCACCGAAGTCATACACTCACCATCTAAACCAAAAATTACAAAATTACACTCAAATAAAATGAGATTGAATGTTCAATTATCTCAAGATAATTTTGAAAATGGTATAATAAATTTTGTTAAAAATTATGTAGCTCCAAGGGTCACATACTATTTATATTTCGAACAACCCGTACATGAAAAATTTAGAACTATTTTACAGAAACACTTTAAAAATTCAGAAATTAGATTTATAAAATGTAATAATAAATTAAATGACATAGAAAAAGAAGACGAGATTACCGATACCATCCGAAACTATCACTAGGGCAAAACTAACCGTCGCGGTATTAATGAAACTCATAACCAAATAAAAAGAATACATTATTGGCCAAATCAAAATAAAACTATTGCAGACTTTATCAATCAATGCGAAATTTGCTTAAAATCTAAATATGAACGTAACCCTTTGAAACCTAAATTTAATATTACACCCACTCCAAATAAACCTTTTGATATTATACACATCGACTCATTAAGTCTATAAAACCACAAATTTCTTACAATAATTGATGCGTTCTCTAGATATGCGCAAGCCTACGAAGTTAATTCAACTAATGCCATTGAAATAAGTAATAAATTAATTAAATTCTTTTTACACCACGGAATACCTAAAACAATAATATCAGATAACGGGTTAGAATTTAAAAACACTGTTTTACGTGAACTATTAAGCCTACACAAAATAGAAATCCATTTCACCAGTTCGCAACACCCTGACTCCAACGGACTTATAGAAAGATTTAACTCTACGCTCATAGAACATATTAGACTATTTAATTTGCAAGAGCATTTTAAAACTGAAACAATAGAAAATAAAGTTAATTTTGGCTTACTTGCTTATAATAACACACATCACACCTCAACTGGTCTAAAACCTACCGAAATAATAAATGGACACCTCGAGACTAACTCACCCCTTGAATTACACTTAGAGAGACAAATCACACAGGATTACGTTCAAAAACATAAAGAAAAAACAAAATTAGCTTATCAAAATATTAATAACCAAATGCAAATAAAAAAATCTAACCTAATTAATAAATTATATGAAAATCGCGAAACCTTACCCGATATACCCAAAACAGCATATGTACACGACAAACAAAAAGTTAATAAAACACGATAACCAAAATCTAAAAAAAAGAAATTATTAAAACAATTAACAAAAACCGAAAAACTGCAGAAATTAAGAGAGACATGAAAGACAGTAGGAAACAAACTAAAATTCATTTATCTAACATAAAAAGACCGAGAAAAATTCATAAAACTATTAACAAAACCTCCGATCTTTTAGATCCCTATACCTCGCGTACACTGACGGACTAGATATCAAGAATATTACTTACAACCCTGGACTATTAACACTCAATCTAGGATAAGTGAAACTACAAATATCCCAACATACTTTCCTTATATATCTATATATATATATATATATATATATATATATATATATATATATATATATATATATATATATATATATATATATATATATATATATAGATATATATATATATATATGGATACGTATATATATATATATATATATATATATATATATATATATATATATATATATATATATATATATATACATCACGCTATATCCCATTCAATGGGATAGCACGAACCCTAAACACAACATCTTCATTTTAACCATCATAGATCAGTCCATATAAACTCATTTATTTATTACACTCGAAATAATTCATCACACAACAAACCTTAAATCACATCTATCCAAACACTCCTATTCACTTTTCATTCATCTTCTTTCGACGTACATAATATATACGCAAAACAGCTCAAATTACTCACGCTGACTCCTTGCAATTAATATAATAACAAATCTACAAAGATTAGAAAAAATTAAGCGATAGCCTGCACTTGTATATGAAAGAAAATTTCACCCAATGCATTAACTGAAAATGAAACAAAAAGATAAGAAAGAAAGAGGGTGCTCCCATGCGCTTGTTTTTTAAAGTGAATTTCACACAATTGCAGTAAATACTCTATGTAAAAACTGAAAACGAATTAAGAGATAAGAGAGTAAGGGAGTGTCGCTCTACGCTTGTTTTTGAAAGTGAATTCCATACAATTGCAGTTAAGCACTGTAAGATCAGAAACCGAAAAAATTAAGCGATAGCCTGCACTTGTATATGAAAGAAAATTTCACCCAATGCAGTAACTGAAAATGAAACAAAAAGATAAGAAAGAAAGAGAGTGCTCCCATGCGCTTGTTTTTTAAAGTGAATTTCACACAATTGCAGTAAATACTCTATGTAAAAACTGAAAACGAATTAAAAGATAAGAGAGGAAGGGAGTGTCGTCCCTGCGCTTGTTTTTCAAAGTGAATTGCACACAATCGCAGATAAGCATTCTAATGAAATTAATAAACAACAAAACTAAAGTAAAAAGTAAAAATGTAAGGCTAAGATATAATTAATATAAAAATAAAAATAACCCCTAAGCCTTAATCAATATAAAGAAAAATCTAAATACGTATTTCGAGAACTAAGTTCTCATCACCAGTAGACAAAAGCAATGGAAAACCCCCAGATTACACTTGATTAACTTGTGAGCCAAGCCAGTGGTCCAGGTAGAATCCAAATTGCCGAACAGGTACATACCAATTTATACTAAAACGGTGCAATAAGCCGTGTCTAAGGAACCAATACGCATGAAGCTTGAGTCAACTTACAAAACTAATTACCTAAGAAAGCAAACAATTTATTGTTAGGAATTGGACCCATGTCAGAATTAATCAGTCGGTGTTTATTTTTAAATATGTTCATACTTTCATACGCGTCTAATTGTCTAATATTATTCACTGATTTTAGTAATTTTAAATTATCCGAGTTTATGTTGTGATTATTATGAAAAATGTGTTCCGAGACACTCGATTTTTGAGGATTACCGTATTTAACGTAGTTTAAATGCTCTTTAAATCTAGTTGTTACTTGTCTTTGAGTTTGCCCAATGTACACTTTATCTCAATCGTTACATGAAATTTGGTAAATTCCCGATTTATTAAGAGGTTCGATTTTATCTTTCGGATTACCTAATAAAGTTTTAAGGGTATTGTTAGATTTATAAGTTATTTTTATATCGAAATTATTAAAAACTTTGTTTAAACCTCGAGATGCTAAATCGTATGGTACGGAAATGAATTTAAGTTTATTACTTTTAGTTGAACTTAGTGTGCTGTTATTAAAAATTTCTTTTCTATGTTTAAATTTAGAGACAAGTTTATTTATTATTTCATCGGAGAAGCCATTGTAAATCGCGATTTGTTTAATATATTTTAATTCTTTGTTAAATCTGGTTTTATTTAGTGGGAAGTTAATTAATCGGTTTACTAGAAAATTAAGCGCTGCCGTTTTATGTTGCCAATGGTGATTAGAGTCTAAAGTAATGAATCTATTGGTGTTCGTGCATTTTCTGTAAACATCAAATTGTAATTTATCTTTGTTTCTAATGACTAAAACGTCTAAAAAAGGTAACTTATTATTCCCTTCTGTTTCAATTGTGCTAGGGAAAACACTATTTAATTTAGTTATAAAATTATCTAAGTTACATTCTTTAGTATCTACTATTGCAAAAATATCATCTACGTAACGAACCCAAATTCTAGGAAAATCTACGTTATTCTCTTTAAATTTAATTTCGAAATAGCTCATACACAAATTAGCTAAGAAAGGTGATAAACTATTACCCATTGCTGTACCCTCTGTTTATTGATATAATTTATTGTTAATTTGGAAATAATTCTGATCCATGCAAATTTTAGTTAGTTTTAAATATTCCTCTATTTTTACTGATTCTACATTGTTGTTTTTCAAAAGTAATTTCAAGTATTCTAAGGTTTGCGGAATAGGTATACTAGGAAATAATGCACTAACATCAAAAGAAACTAAAATTTCATCCTTATTTAGTTTAAGATCTTTAATTTTATTAATGAACTGAATTGAATTATCCACCGCGAATGTTTCAGGTTGAACAGGTAAGTTTTTAAATTGGTTAAAAAGCCATTTAGAAAGTAAATAAGTAGGTGAATTAATATTCTAAATGATAGGCCGCATTGAATTACCCGGTTTATGAATTTTAGGAAGACAGTACATTTTAGGCATGACTGGATTAGAAACTGATAAGTAAAATTTTAGTGGTTTAGAAATTAAATTTGGGCATTCTTTAATTGTATTTTTAAACGACGTTAACATTTTATTTAAAGGAGTTTTTTTCAATTTCTTTATAAGGTCCCGATGTTATTAGTTTATGGACCCGTTCAAAATAATCTAACTTGTTTAAAATAACGATTTTATTTCCTTTATCAGCTTTTAAATAAAATACGTCACGCCTTTTTAAATTACTAATGATTTTATGTTCAGACAATATTATAAAGAATAAGAATAATGCTACGACTAATACCGAACATAAAATCATTAGTAATCTCAGAGCAAAACTTACACCACCACTCACACCCAAGTAAACAACAAAACTAAAATAAAAAATCCTGCACTTTTTTAAATCATCAGATTCATCCCGCAATTAATCTTTGCCAAACGTTCCTACTCTGACACACCACTTTAGCTTCAACCACATTCATAAATCCTTTCATACAAGCACGTTTGTTCCTCACACTCGGAAACATTCGTCCACGCAACAATCCTTCAATCATATTCATCCATTTATTCATAGATCGTCCACGCAATCTTTTACACTCAATTTCACTAACATACACCTGTTTCACCAATCTATCATTCGACATACGTTTTACATGCCCAAACCATCTCAACTGACATACTCACTTTTTTAACTACATTCTTCTCAATCTCACACCCATCATACACCAATGTATTCCGGACACGATCTCTTCTCGTATATCCACTTCCATCCCGCAAATACCTCATTTCCACAGCAGTTCATATTTCTTCATCCACACCCAATATTCACTACCATACATCAATGTAGGCACTAAAACACCATTATATCCATTCAATAGAGCATCTCTGCACATATTTCGAACAAAGGTTCCCAGAGTACCCAATAGCGCAGATACTCTTCTTTCAATCTCACGATCAATACGTTCATCACTCGCCAACATACTACCCAAGTATACAAATATTCCAGTATCAAGCAAATTTCCAGGTACATCTTTAACATTTAGAAAACCCAAATATGCTCTCTTTTTCTCCACAATCGCTTACTTTTACTTCTTCATTCCACCATGCATTCTTTAGACAAGAACCTAATCTACATTCACCACAAACTTATTTTGCATAAATAAGAACTATATCCTTAAATTTCAACCAAACATCATTTATACTGCATTCAAAATTAAGCTCACATATAGGCAAAAATTCATTTATGAAATGAAAATTATCTAAGTTCATGCTTTCACATCAGAAGCTCCAAATGAAGAAGTAGAACAATTTTACAATATCATAGATAATATAATTGAAGAAGAAGATACAAGGAAAGCACAATATCGCTTGATAGGAGATTTTAACGAAAAAATAGGTAAACAACAATAAGATGAGAACGAAATACTAGGAAAATCATACTACGGTGAGAAAGAAATGAACGTGGATCAATGTTGATAAATTTTGCTATGTAACATAGGTTAGTAAATTCATTTTTCATAAAATCAGAAGAAAGGAAATGCACATGGAAGTCTCCCTCAGGTTACACTAATCAAATAGATTTCATACTAACTAAAGATCTAAGCGATATAAAAAACATAGAAGTTCTGAACAATTTCAAATTCTATTCAGATCACAGATTATTAAGAGTCGAAATCAAAGCAAACAAAGACTTAACTAGAAGAAAATACCACAAACACAAAATAATTAGCAGCTTAGATATCATAAGTCAACAAGAGATATACAAATCAAAACTGCACTCCAACATTGAACAAATCTTAATGTACAATAAATGTATGACATTCTAACAAAAACCTTACTTACAACGTCTAATGAATTAGAAGCCACAAAGAACAAAGACTGTAGATTTAGCGAGGAAACAGTATCTGGAGAAAAAAAAGAACAAAACAATAAACGAACGAATAGAACTAGCAGAAATGAGAAAACTCGGGAAAAAATTATTAGGAAAGATTTAAGAATAGAGGAAGAAAATATGATAATGAGAACGCTGGAAGAATGTATGTCATTAAGAAAAGTAAACAAGAACCTCTCAAAAGGAAAGTAAAGGCTACGCAAAATAGATGGAAAAGGCAAAGACAAGTATGAACGAATAGAAATACTAGAAACTGCAACAAAATTCTATACAGAACTCTATTCCAGCAACAACCATTGTACAAGAGAACATCAACAAAAAAAGGTGTCGAGTTTACCACCACCATTCCTCAAAGATAAAACTGAAAAAATAGTCTCAGAACTAAAATATGAAAAAAGGCTAGGGGAAGACAATATTACAAACGAACTCGTAAAAATCATAGCATCAGAAATAACAACTTTGTTGCAAACGATATTGAACAAGATATTAAAAATAAAACAGATCTCACCACAATGGAAAAATTCGCAGATAATATTGTTATTTAAAAAAGGAGATAGGACGAAATTAAATAACTACAGACCAATAAGCCTAATTCCATGCTAATGTAAAATTTTCTACTACAAAATAGAATGAAAATCAAGATCGAAACCTTTTAATCAGAAGAACAGGCTGGATTCAGGAAGAATAGATCTACACTGAACAATCTTCAAGCAGTAAATCAACTTACAGAGACGGCAGTTGAGTACAATTTCAACGGATACTTATGTCTGGCAGACTTTGAAAACGCATTCGATTCTATAGAGCACGAATACATATGGAAAGTCTTAAAAATGTCGAATGTTGAAGAAGAATACATTGACCTAAAAAAAAAACTGTACGAAAACAACACAGCGTCAATTAAGTTGGATAGAGTAGGGAAATCATTCCCAATTTCAAAAGGAGTACGCCAAGGAGACCCCCTCTTACCGGATATTTTTAATTGCGTGTTAGAGGAAAGAATGCGAACAATAGAAAATATTAGCAACACACGCATTAAAATAAATGGAAAATATCTAAACAACTTACGATTCGCCGATGACCTTATATTATTTGCGAAATCAGGCGAAGAGCTAAAGAAGATACAACTAGAAAACCTAAGTAAACACTGTGGACAGGCAGGATTAAAAATAAACAATTCAAAAACAAAGATTATGACTAATAGCACCGAAACTCCAATAACAAACGATAACGAGCAACTGGAATATGTAAATGACTATATATTTAGGCCAACTAATTTCCTTCGACAAAAAGATAGAATAATAGACAAGCAGAAGAATCAATATGGCATGGAGAAAATTGCAGGAAAGCTATGACCAAGAGAGGCTAGAAACCGAGAAAAATGGAGAATTTTGAGGGAGGCCTATGGCCGCTAGGAGCGATGTGCAGCGAATCAATTTCAATTAAATGTCTATTTAATTTCTTAATCATAACTATACATATTTAATTATTTAATGTAGTATTTAATTGATCCAATCAAAACAAATACACTAATATAAATATTGTAACAAGGTATGTACGAAGAAGTGAAATAAAGGGCTAATAATAATACTAACAGGCAAAAATTCATTTATTTTCTCAACAAACATATCTGTAACATCCTCATTCTGTAGTATACTGAATTTCACACAAAACATTTTTTCGGTACCTTTCACTCTCATTCGCCAACATTTATCTAGACGTATACGGAAACCACCAAATAATAGTTAATCATACCCAGTTCATCACACAGTCACACTCCGTCTATTATCATTCACATTATCTCATATTTATATATATATATATATATATATATATATATATATATATATATATATATATATGTATATATATATATATATATATATATATATATATATATATATATATATATATATATATATATATATATATATATATATATATATATATATATATATATATGTATATATAAATGAGCTAATTTATATTTAAGGGCAAAGTTGGAATCAAATAGATCACGCTCCAAACTATTTTCCTACTGTTTTCATTCACTTTCACATAACCAAACTTACCCAAATACTTTCCCAGGCATGCTTTTCTTAACTACCGCCCAGCCATTTAAATCACCACATACGATAACTTCCTCACCTAGATCATACGAATCAGTAACACTGTCTAACAAATTTGAAAATCGATTCATTTTCGGATTCAGTTGGATCATATACTGAGACAACGAAGAAAATATGAAAGCCTACCTTTAATCTCAGTCAAAGAATTCTCGACGAAGTACAACCATAATCCCTCACAAATGGTTTCATTCTTTCACTAACAAGCACACCCAAACCATGCTTCGCACGTTCATTCTCAGTAACACTAGACCACAAGCAAAACATTTCATCCATCTCTTCCTCACTACATCCTTTCCTTTTAGTCTCACTCAAAACATCTGCATTATACACACGCATTATATTCATCAATTCATTTTCTTTACCAGTTATACCGCTGATATTTCACGTACCAAACTTCCATTCATCAAATAACCAAAAGAAATAAAAGAAGCATGTAACTGATATAAACAAATAACGATATGAAAGAAAATATACTATAAAAAACTAAACTAATATAAAAATTAAAGATAACACTTATCTTACTAAAACGATGTTTTGAAAGTCGGGTGACACAGAGTATATTTTATTCCAACTCAAAAAATCTAGTCAAAAACCAAAATAAATTTCTTAATATACGGACGGGTGCTGTTTATTTTGTTGTCAAGGATATATACAATAACAAAAAATTGCCTAAAATACGAAAAATAAAAGTATGCTACTTGCCAGTAAGCAGCCTATCACTACTTTATTATTTTGGTTAAAATATATTTAATTAAAAGGACATTATTTCAAAAAATAAATATACAAAAATAAATTCCAAATATCATATGGTACCTTTCGCTTCGACTTCCCCTGTGGGCACACTTAGTCTTTGTCAATAATAGTTATTTATGCACAAAAATCATTATGTAGATGATAATGCATAGAGGGCAATTCTCTATTCATTATCATACGGTCAGTGGCGCATACAAGATTTTAATTTTCACTAGAATTAGTTTCAATTTATAACCATTATGATTATATAAATGCGTACAGGAATAATAATACTATTATTCAACTGTAGCGTTGCATGAACGAAGCAGGCATTATTTATAGAAGAGATATTAGCTTAATCTCTAAAACTATGAGATATATATTCAGTTATATTGAACAAATATTTACATTTTTCTAGGTCAGTTATGAGTTAAAGGATGTTTTTGTATTTCTAAAGAAAATATAGAGATCACTAAGGCCCGGTTGTACAATATAGGTTCAGTGTGAGTTCAGTCTTAAACTTACAATGAGATGACAGATTGCGTTGTACAAACCGGGTTCAAATAATAAGCTTGGTTCAAAGTGCGGTTCAGTTGAGCGGCCGAATTCTGCAGTTCAACCACAGTTCAGTGAACAAAATAACATCATGTGTCAATTTGATTAACTTGACAGTTAATATTTTAAAATTATGAATGAATTAATACATATATTTTAACTGACGATGAAGATATATTTGAATTAATAAATATATTAAAACGGCGTAGAGCTGCAAAAAAATGTGGAAAAGGCGAAGATCATTTTAAAAAATGAAATGATAAAGAACTTAGTGCGAGATTCTGTTTGTCGAAAGCTGCTGTAAAATGTACAACAGGAAAAAAATAAAGATGAAATTTGTTCTTCCACAAAGAGATAAGTAATGTAACAGCTATACTTGACAATTAGCATTTACATTTTCTGTACATAATAAATAATTTATTTAAGGAACAACACCGTATTGCCGGAAAATTACTCTGTACTTTTCTGCAACTGGTCCTTTTTTGCAAGTAGCAGATTTTAGTGGATTTGATAAATCAACTACTAGTACAATCATTCACAAAGGGTCAAGATCAGTTGATAGATAGCATAATACTTATATTAAAATGCAGAAGAATAAATCTCATTATTTGTATTAAATTCTTTTTTAATTTCCATCCAACATTTTGTTTTCTTTTTATTCATGTTTATATCGCATATCTTACATTCGAGTACCGATACATATTTTTTTTATCAACAGTATCATTTTGAATTTGTAAAATTTACTGATCGCATCATAATGAAATAAATAATGTAGCAAAACTGTTAAAAATTAAATCGATAAAATCATTGAAGTATATAATGCATTTGATGCGAAATATTTAACGTTAATTTGACTTACCTTATTATATTAAATTCAAACTGACATAAAATAACCAATTTTAAAATTGAAAATGACAAGAAAATTTATGACATTTGACATTACGCATTACCAACTGAAGTAATTTTTATTAGTTTTATAGTTCAGCTGAGGTTCAGCTGAACTTGCATTCAATTTGTTGTACAACGCACAGCCAATTTGAACTTTGATACTTTAAAACCGTAGTTCAGTAAAGCCCAATATGAACCAATGTTTGTACAACCGGGCCTTAATATGAGAAAAAAGTAGATTTTAGTAGATTTCTGTTTTGAAATAATAATACAGATAGTTAGATTTTTATCTCGATACCCCAGAAAAAAATATATTTCTGTGCCACTGGTTATATGGAAAAAATATCTACATTTTTATTTGAACCAATTTTCAAAAAATTTGTTTATTGAATAATTATTTGAGTTTAAACTATCACTATAATTATGATCCCCCGCAACATTATATTGCAGTTTATAACATTATAACATAATTTTATTATTAGTTTCAGATTTATATTTAATACCAGTAGCAGTCACGTTTCTATTAGGCGTCATAATGTGGACACTAGTTGAATATTCTTTACATCGCTGGGTATTTCACATGGAGCCAAGTGGAAAATCTAAAATTTTCATTTATTTTCATTTTGCAATTCACGGATTACACCATAAAGTAAGTTAAAATATTTATTGTACGCATCCTAAAATATGAAAGATAAGGAATTGCGTACCCAATCACTCGGCTCTGACTACACGAACACTACCTTGAATTTTAAATCAGACATAAATACATTAAAAAGATTTGTTAATCATTTAATGAAAAAAAATAGTTTGAGATTTTTCAAACATAATTCGTTAAAAGATATATTTTGCTGTAATAAATAAAGCATTTAAAACTCATATTAGGTAAAACAAAATATCCCTGCAAGAAATAATTCATTAATGACTGATTTAAATAAAAATATAGATACATAGATATTAACAAATATTTATATATATATATATATATATATATATATATATATATATATATATATATATATATATATACACTGGGGAGAAAAAAAAAACGAAACATTTAAATTTCGTGAAATTTTGATAATTTTAAAACTATCATAACTTGGCTAATTTTTAACTAATTTGGACAAATTTTCAAGCTAGAGAAAGTTTGAAGTGTCTACTTTTAGGGCATATATACGATCTTCGGATTGACCCTTTCCGCACCCCCTTCAACCCCCTAGAAGGAAAAAATGATTATAATGAAAAAAACGTCCAACTTTGACGATCTGTACGGAGTTAAGAATTTTTTTTTGGCTCTATTCATATCAGAGCGATAATGTATATTCAATTCCCTGCAAATGCAAAATTATGTAAAAAAAGAAGATTTTACGATGATTTGTTACAGAGTTATGCGTGTTTAAAATTAAATATGCATTTGGGAGTTTTTAGCTCATAACTTTTTAACAAAATTGGACGATTCTTTCAGAAAAAGAAATAGTTTTGTCTCTACTTTAAGGAGCTGTACGCAAAATTAAGATTATCTCCTTCAGCCTTTTGTCAACCCCCTAGAA
The DNA here is from genome assembly GCA_911728475.2 of Pterostichus madidus. Taxonomy (NCBI): domain Eukaryota; kingdom Metazoa; phylum Arthropoda; class Insecta; order Coleoptera; family Carabidae; genus Pterostichus; species Pterostichus madidus. Next base: position 19,143,469 of record OU452305.1, on the reverse strand, counting down.
GAAAACTTGTTTTTAGTGGAAAAAACGTCTATATTTGATGATCAGTACGGAGCTAAAAAAAATTGTTGGACTCGATTATATTGCGAGATCTACGATACAAAATATTAAAAAAAATCATTAGGCGAAAGAAAAGCTTTTATTAAAAAAATTACAAAAGCGTGACCGGTTAAAATGGGTAAAAGAACATAAGAACTGGACTAATCGACAATGGCATACTATAATTTGGAGTGATAAGTCCAAGTTCGATGCTTGCATTGGCAAATAGAGCATAGTAACATAAGTTGTTAAATGAAATAATATTAAAAAAATATCTTATAAAACTTGAAATCCAGTTCTTTTGGTTTCTCTTTTTGTTGTCGAGACATGTGGTTGTTTACCTATCATTTCCCGCCACAAAGTTTTAATATCTCGAGCTTTCGCTCGACGATTTACTTACAAAATTCTTCTTAAAGCTCATAGATCAGTACAGGAAATGGCTGAAGATCGGCCATTTTTTAAACTTTCGGATATTCCACCAATTGTGTGTGTGTGTGTGGGTGTGTGTATATGCGTCTAATTTATATATTTAATAATATATTCGAATAATCATAGTAGCAATAATAGAAACAAAAAACAAAAACATGTTTCACATTTATATGTCAAATAATAATTGTTAAAAGCAAGGAGCAAGTCATAAGTGTTCAATTCAGCGTTTTTGATATTAAATATGCTGTTTATAAGAAAGTCGTGTGGTGCCCACATCAGATTTTTTTATATAAGTTTATAATATTTTGTATCGTAGATCTCGCAATAGAATGAGAAATAGATATTTTTCTTGCAGAAATACCAGTTCTATGAGCATTTGTTATAGACTACCATAAATCTCTGCTCAAAGCTTTACCACGAGCCACTGTATTTAAAAAAAAAAAAATACTGGCAAACGGCAATGACAGTTTTGTATTGATTTTTTTCATTTGTGTTTTGTGTTTACAACGATTTAATTTAAAACACGCAAATAAATCCCTACTAAACATACATTTTTCGTTGACCGAACTTTAATGAATCTGTTGCCATAATACTTATTTGATGATAGTTTTGTAAACGTTTGTATTATTTAAAATATCTTTTCAGTAATAGACAACTAAAGATTCATATAATAACGTAGATATAGTTTTGTTGTAAGAATAAAACATTTTTTAGTATATTTTTACATTTTTGTAAAGCATAAAGTTTGAAATTTATCCCGGCCGAACTACTATGGAGTTGGGCTTGTATATATATATATATATATATATATATATATATATATATATATATATATATATATATATATATACACAATTTTGGTATTTCTGATTGACATATATATTAATTATAAATTACTTAAATGTTACATTTTTGTGAGCAGTTTTGAAATATTTTACGTATGTAATGAGAAGACGTTTTTATTATATTTACACATTTCAAATATGTGTATTTAAAAAACAAATTTTTGACAGTCCACCATGTATTATAAAGTATACAGGTAAACCCAACCAAATTTGTCCTCGGTAATGCTATACAGTAAAAATAAGCAAATTTTATTCGCGGCAATGTACATTTAAAAAAAAAGCGAACTAGAATTAGAATCAATTTTGGCAGTCTTAAATTTTCTATCGACAATTATTTTATTAAAAGAGCTTTAAAATTTATCGTGCTAGGTATCAAATGAAAGATCTTTTGAAGAACTCGCGGACAAAATTATATATATATATATGTATATATATCGATCGGCAATTATTTTAATGAAAACACTTCAAAATCTATCTTGTCTGGTACCAAATGAAAAGTATTTTGAAGGGCATCCGTGCAGTTTTGGATTTTCTTCGATCGGCATTTGTTTTAGTGAAACTGCTTCAAAACTAGTCGTGTTTGGTATTAAATGAAAGATCTTTTGAAGGGCTCGCACACAAAATTTAGTACTTTTCTATTGTCTATTGGTTTAGTGAAAGTACTTTAAATTATATCGTGTTTGGAATTAAATGAAAGAGTTTTTGAAGGGCTCGCGTACAAAATTTTATACTTTTCGATCAGCAATTATTTTAATTGAAGTTCTTCAAAACCCACCGTGTTTGGTTTGCAATGAAACCTCCTTCGAAGGACTTGCTTGCAAAATTAAATTCTTTTCGATCGGCAAATATTTGAGTGAAAATGCTTCAAGACATATCTTGTTTGGTATCAAAGTTTTTGGAAGAGCAGACGCGCAGAATTGAAACTTTTCAGATTGGAAATTATTTTAGTGAAAGTGCTTCAAGACCTATCGTGTTTGGTATCAAATGAAAGGTCTTTTGAATGGTTCGCGTACAACGTTGATGTTCTTTCGATCGGCAAATGAATTGAAAAGTCCTAGATAGGTAATAATTCAATTTTAATTGTGTCAATTGTCTTACAGAAGTGAATTCTATTTCAGTGTCCGCGGAGCCTAGCGCGAAGGCCTGTCCGGTAGTGTGTACTATTTATTAACATTATTCTTAACTATTGGTATAATAAAAAAATAAATATTCAGTTGTGTCATACTTCTAAATTAGGCAGTATAAAAATTTTAATTATACCTCAGCGTAAAGAGGGGTTTATCCAAACTTTTATTTGAAACTTTTTGCTTTCTCTGTCGCTATTTTGGAATTAAAATTAATTTAAAATATTGCCGTTTATATATATCATATAGTATATGAAGTATCAAGACAGGCGGTAGTTGTCGACGCCAAGATCAAGCAGCCTACGGCCGGCGACACTGACTGTCTATATTACAGTAATATAAACTTTGATCCAATATTCGAAAATTGTAATTCCATTTATCTTTTTATTAGCCTATAAATTAGTCACGTTAAACAAATGATAATTTACTACATAACACCCTTGTTTGTATTAGATACAATTTTTGTATTAATTATTACTTTACAAGCTATTATTTCCCTATATAAGATTTTTTTCAATCGATTTTTCGTTCCTTCCGACTTCCGGAATATTTTGGTTTTTCGCGACTTGTCCGACTCGTGGCAGCACCTTACGATCAGTTCGACAACTTCAGCTGTCGAGCTAGCTTCGTTGCCGATCGGAAACTGATGCAAAACCAGAAGTACAAAACTAAAATTTATTGACTTTTGACATTGCGAGTTACCAAATTTGTGTAAAATATATGTTTAAAGTTCATATGCAACTATTTCTGTATTCAAAAATATATAATCAAGACAGGCGTTAGTTGTCGTCACCAAGATTAAGCAGAAAACGCCGACACTGACTGTCTATATTACAGTAATATACACTTTGAGCCAATATTCGAAAATTGCAATTCCATTTAACGTTTTATTAGGCGATAATCGCCTTTGGTATCAATTAAAAGGTCTTTTTAAGTGCTCGCGTGCAAAATTTAATACTTTTCGATCGTCAATTGTTTTAGTGAGAGTGCTTCAAAACCCATCGTCTTTGGTATCAATCGAAAGATCTTTTGAAGGGCTTACATGCAAAATTTTATCGATTGGCAATTGTTTTAATGAAAGTACTTCAAAACCTACCGTGTTTGGCGTCAAATGAAAGGTCTTTTTAAGGACTTGCATGCAGAAATGAAATTTTTTCGATCGGCTATTGTTTTAGCGAAAGTCTTCCAAACCCTATCGTGTTTGGTACCAAATGAAGGGTCTTTTGAAGGGCTCGCGAGCAAAATTTAATACTTTTCGATTGTCAATTGGTTTAGTGAAAGTACTTCAAAACCTACCGTGTTTGGCGTCAAATTAAAGGTCTTTTTAAGGACTTGCATGCAGAATTGAATTTTTTTCGATCGGCTATTGTTTTAGCGAAAGTATTCCAAAACCTATCGTATTTAGTATCAAATGAAAGGTCTTTTTAAGGGCTTGCATGCAAAATTGGATTTTTTTCGATCGGCAATTGTTTTAACGAAAGTGTTCCAAAACCTATCGTGTTTGGTATCAAATGAAAGGTCTTTTTAAAGGCTCGCGTATAAAATTCATACTTTTCGATCGTCAATTGTTTTAATGAAAGGACATCAAAATTCAACGTTTTTGGTATCAATTGAAAGGTCTTTTGAAGAGCTTTCTTGCAGAATTGGATTTTTATTGATCGGCAATTGTTTTAGTGATAGTGATTCAAAACCTATCATATATAGTATATATTAAAAGATTTTTAGATGGACAGCCGTGTAGAATTTAAAAGTCTTAGATTTCTAATATTTCAATTTATATTGTGTCTATTGTCTTACAGAAGTTAATTCTATTTCAGTGTCCGCGGAGATTAGCGTGAGGCCTGGCGAAGCCAGGCCGACCGCTAGTATTTATTATTATTCCAATACGTGATTGTAGTAATAAGAGCATTACTATGCAAGAGCTTATTAATAAACAATTGGCTGTGAAAGAAAATGTAGAAGCTCAATGTTCGGAATGCTTGCACTCACATAAATTACATAAAACCGAATTAGTTTCTGTTGGCACAGTATTAATTTTCCAAATTCTGTTATTTGAAGATGAAAATGGATATATTCGGAAACTAACTGATACACGTAATATTTAAAACGTTTCAATGGGAACTATTTGATTCAAGGATATAAATACAAAGTGATCAGTGCTATATTTCACCATGGTACTTCAATGGTTGAGGGATACTACACAATATGATTAAAAATGGAAAATCATGGATGCTTGCAAATGAGTCTCACGTTGGAAAACAAACTTGGCCAAGAAACTCTAAACATGCTTATATATTTATTTTAGAACGAATTTAGATTTTTATAGAAAGATGTAATAACAATATACCAATACCAAATATCATTTATAATATAGGGTTAAACTATTGTATAAAAAAAAGTGATATCTTCCAAAAAAACAATTACATTGTTAAAGGTACGCCAAGATTGCGCAGATTCCTTCCCCAAAAATTGTAATATCTATATATTACAGATTTAAAAAAAAGTGATATCTAATTAAGCCAAGAAAAATATTCGAATATAAAAAACCTTATCGATCAGTTTCATTCTTCAGTAATCCATGTGAATATTTTGATTTTAGTTGTGTAGATATAGATAAAGTTGAACAGGTGATTAAATCTTTAAAATCTAATGCAGGTCTACATATATATGCGCACATTTTACGCAAAATGTTTTCCTCTAATTCGAGCTTTATTAATAAGTATTTGTTTTGACTATAGCTTAGCTAGATTACTTTTTGTTGGATTTTTCCATATTTTGTTGCTGATGAAGAAGTGCGTTTTGCCTTCGAAACGTACGATTGAAACAAACACTAAAATGTTCACAACACATTGTCCTAAATTTTGCCAATTTAATTCTTTTTTATTGAGAATCCTCTATGTTTATAGGGACGCGCGATTCTCCAATAATAACGCTGTGTGTATTTAGGGTAGTTTATCATCAAATTGTATTTAATTATGTTTTTTAATTCCTTTTTATCAGTTATTAAAAATATGTCTTACTTTATTAGTTTACTTCATTTTTAATTATTTTTTTTTTATTTGACCCGATATTTTTAAAACTGTTCGATAAGGTTTTTTAAATTCGAATATTTTTCTTGGCTTAATTAGATATCACTTTTTTTTAAATCTGTAATATATAGATATTACAATTTCTGGGGAAGGAATCTGCGCAATCTTGGCGTACCTTTAACAATGTAATTGTTTTTTTGGAAGATATATGTATACAGGAAAATTAAGATGGAGTTGTTGCTGACTCGTTGGAGTATGTAGTTCATTTCTGCAAGTTTACACAAAGTGACTTCAATTTAAATTCTTGTTTACTTATATATTTTTTTTCACTTTTCGGTGTCCGTCTAGTAACCAGTAATGCGACTACATAACTCCATAATAAATTTACTAGACTTGAGAGTGGTTAGAAATAACGGCCGAAATGTCATTTCAAGCATGTTTCGAACATTACAACATTTAACATCTTAAAACCAGGCTCGGTGAGTTCGAACCCTGTACTTCAATTGGAATTCAGTTCCTGTTGTACAGAGTAGGATAAATAAGAGTGGGTATAAGATCATTGATATGGTTTGGGCATATTGAACATATGTAAAATGAAAGATTGGTAAAACAAGTGTATGTTGATAAAATTGAAGATGATGGATTGCATGGATGACCTATTAATAAATGAATGAATATGATAGAAAGTGTGATACGTAAACGAAAGATTCCACATGTAAGGAATTAACGAGCTTGTTTGACAGGAATTATGAATGTGAATGAAATACACGTGGTGCATCAGGATAGTTAAGTCAGACAAAGATTGATTGCGTAATGAATCTGATGAATAAATGTTCAATTAATATTTTAAAAATTCGTGCTACCCGTATTTCATGGTGTTATATATGTATGTATGTATGTACATAGGTATATGGAAAATGGAATTTTTGTAAATATTAACCTATAAAAAAGAATAAAATATAAACAAAAAATGAAAAGGGTGGCATTTGATTAAGATGAAGGTACACTACTCAACAATATTTTATTTGTCTTGAAAATCATATATTTTAAGTTCAGCAATGTTTGTCATCAATATTTAGACGATTTATGATACTGTTTTGCTGGATTTAGGAAACTTCATTAACAGCAATTTTTGACACACAGTTTACCGCCGAAATAATTCAAAGACGATAAATTATTGACGTGCGACGCATTTACCAAACAATAATTTTGTATCATTGAAAAAGACAAAAGCTTTAGAATCATGACCTCAAAATTGGATCTTGCAATGGCGGTTTGTTTATAAGATCAATTGAACATTAACTACTGAAACAGACGCAACATTTTTTAATTTTTTTTAAATAAGAAATGACGATTTCTTAAATTTTATTTATTTACGTGTTCACTGAAACCTATACAACAAATAATGCTGGGAATCTACGATAAAATTGTCCGCATACCATTTAAACGGAGAACAATACTTAAGTGTAAGTGAATAAAACATACATGGTACGATAAACGAATTGAGAATAGAATATACTTCCGTATAAAAAGCATACGGGCAATATTCCACTGTTATTCAAACTATCTTGAACTTGCAGATAGTAAACATTCGTTGCACTGTTAGTAAAAATAATTATTTCATCAATAAAAGCAAATGCATTAAATAATAGCAATTAATAACTAGTAACAACATCGTGATGTCAGTTTTTAATTGATTAGTTATTTATGCAGTATACGAGTATTTGTCTATATTATTTGTTATGTTTTAAATATAAAATAATATATTATTACCTTGTATATTTATTAAATATGAATTGACCTTCCTATAAATATACTCATGAGCCGCCACTCATTATTTGACTGACTTATATACTAAATTACTTACAACTGCTTTTCGGATTTCACTATAAATTATGTATTGTATTTTCAGGTGCCATTTGACTCTAGGAGACTAGTGTTTCCACCATTTGCAGCTGCAATAATTGCCAGTGCGGGATATTTTCTATATTCTTGTATACTTCCTTCAAAAATGTTGGAACTTGTTGTCGCGGGATCCTTAACAGGTAACATAAAAATGAAGTAAACTAATAAAGTAAGACATATTTTTAATAACTGATAAAAAGGAATTAAAAAACATAATTAAATACAATTTGATGATAAACTACCCTAAATACACACAGCGTTATTATTGGAGAATCGCGCGTCCCTATAAACATAGAGGATTCTCAATAAAAAAGAATTAAATTGGCAAAATTTAGGACAATGTGTTGTGAACATTTTAGTGTTTGTTTTAATCGTACGTTTCGAAGGCAAAACGCACTTCTTCATCAGCAACAAAATATGGAAAAATCCAACAAAAAGTAATCTAGCTAAGCTATAGTCAAAACAAATACTTATTAATAAAGCTCGAATTAGAGGAAAACATTTTGCGTAAAATGTGCGCATATATTTGTAGACCTGCATTAGATTTTAAAGATTTAATCACCTGTTCAACTTTATCTATATCTACACAACTAAAATCAAAATATTCACATGGATTACAGAAGAATGAATTTTTTTTATAATAATTTAAGGTTTCAGGATTAATGCTTGTTGCACCAATTTTACTCAGCATATGTTTAGCGTAATTTTCAGCTTGTAATAGAACATTGGGAATAGAGCTCTGATTTTCTCCCTTGACTCCCACACGTTTGAGATTTATCCAAAGTTGACTGGAATTACGAATATTATTATTTATGCTATGTTCTAAAAATGCTTGCTTTTCTCGACGAATTGCAGCTGTTGTTAAATTTCTTAGCTGTTTGTAATAATTTAATTTGCCTTGTGTTTCAAATTTTTCTATAGTCTAATAAAGCTTTATCTCTTTTCCTCTGCATTATCTTTACAACAGGTTTAATCCAAGGACAATATTTTTTTGTAATCTTAACAGTTTTAATGTGAGCATATTTATCAAATAGCAATATGATATTTTCATTTAAGTAAGCTAGTTTCTCATATATATTTTCAAGTTTAATTATATAATTCCAATCAACTAAGTCGCAATCATCATAAAAATTATCTAAATTAATATTCTTAAAATCTCTAAATTTAATAAATTTAGGTGAATTAGAAGTTTTTGGAAAATTAAGAATACAATATACACAATCATGGTCTGTGAAATTACTAGTATCTAACACACCTGAATCCACACATATGTTTTTATCAGATACAAAAATAACATCCAACAAAGTATTGGATGAGGGTCTGGTTATATCTTTTATTAATGGATGCATTCCGTTAGATGTTATAATGTCCGATACAAACTTACTTTTATAATCATTAGAGAGCATATTAACATTTATGTCACCAGCACAAAGAACAAAATCAAACTGGGAGTTATATTTAGTGAATACAGAATGGGGGATTCAAGTGGTAGAGCTTTTTAATATATATTTATTAAAATAAATTCTTGACCGTACACCATATTTAATACAATATAAAATCATACCATAAATTATATCTTTATTGCTGAAATATGAAAGTTAAAGTTGAATAATTTAAAACGTTCGCACTGCCATATTGCAATGACGTAGTTGCATTAAGCCAATCACAGAGCTTTGTCTGAAACGTTTGTCGGTGCTCAAGAAGACGAAGAAGAAATAAGCATTCAGCATTCTACGATTCTACCAATGACATATAATACTAGACGAATTATGCCGTATTCAAGTCAATGCAGTGTTGTGAAGTAGAGAGGAATGGAATAACTTGATGGTCCACCGGATGCGCGGCAAGGAGCGAGTACACTTTGATGTTATGCAAGTTGCTCCTTGCCGCGCACCCGCCTCACCAACCAGTTATTCTATCCCTTTCTGACTCACAACAAACGCCGACGTTATCCGTCTAGTTATGTTTTGTCTGAGGATTCTACTGACAACGACAAGTTACGTGTTATTTATCTCTGTCTTATCTGTCTATCTTTAAGCTAAGATGCAACTACGTCATATTCATTTGTTTCGAAAGTTTAAATATTTTTATCATGCTTAATACAAGGGCAGTGAAAGCGATTAAAAGTGCTGATGGTGAGTTATTGTGGAATGAGTCAGATGTTAGGAATAGATGGTGTGAGTATTTTAGGGCTTTATATGGTAGCATAAATGGAGGGAATGGTAGTAGTGAAAATGTTAGAGAAAATATTAGTGGTGATGATTGGGATATAGATGAGAGTGATGTTAGTTTGGATGGTACATCGAATGAGATGTTGAAATATGGAGGTGAGAGGTTATTTGACTGGTTAGTTTATTTGTTTAGATTTTGTTTAAAACGGTGTGTGGCTCCTGATGATTGGAAACGTGCTGTCATTTGTCCTTTATTTAAAGGCAAAGGTAGTTCGAGTGAATGTACTAATTTTCGTGCGATAAGTTTGCTGAGTGTGGTAGGGAAGTTGTACGGGAAGATTCTTATTCATAAGGTACGAACCTTAACCATTTCCAAGATAAGCGATATGCAAGGTGGTTTTTTGCCTGAGAGAGGGTGTGTGGATCAATTATTTTCTCTTCGTATGATTGTTGAGAAGTCACTTGCTAAGAACAAAAAGGTGTTCTGTGGCTTTCTCGATCTTAAAAAAGCATATGATAGTGTTCATCGCGAGACTTTGTGGGATGTACTTCTACAGTACGGTATAAACGGGAATTTGTTGGGGGCAATTCGTGCGTTGTATGATGGTAGCGAGGCTGCGGTGAGAGTTGATGGTAGATTGAGTGATTGGTTTTGTATAGATGTTGGTGTGAAACAAGGTTGTGGGATGTCTCCGTGGCTGTTTAATTTATATATGGATGTGTTGTTACGAACGGCGCTGAATGGGGTGGATGGTGTACATATTGGTGGTAGTGTAGTGCCTGCGTTAGCGTATGCGGATGATGTTGTTATGGGTGAATCTGAAGAGCAATTGAGAAGAATGATTCTAAGTATAAATGAAGTAGGAAAAGGTTTAAATCTGTTATTAAATGTTGATAAATGTAAAGTGTTAGTGTTTGAGAAGAGTGATTTGGTGACCAACTGCATTGTTTCGGTGAATGGTGTGAGATTGGGTCAAGTAAATGAGTTTTTATATTTGGGTAGTGTGTATTCGAGGGATGGACGTATTGATTGTGAGATTGAAAGAAGAGTATCTGTAGGTTGCAAGGTATTGGGTGCTCTGAGAACCTTTGCTCGAAATGTGAATGTATCCAGAGATGCTCGATTGAGTGTGTATAATGGTGTTTTAGTGCCTTCATTGATGTATGGTAGTGAATGTTGGGTGTGGATGAAGAAACATGAACGTCGTATAACTGCTGTGGAAATGAGGTATTTGCGGGGTGTGTGTAGTTATACTAGAAGAGATCATGTCCGGAATACATTGGTGTATGATGAGTGTGAAATTGAGAAGAATGTAATTAGAAAAGTAGGTATAAGTCAGTTGAGATGGTTTGGGCATGGTGAACGTATGTCGAATGAGAGATTAGTGAAACAGGTATATGTTGGTGAAATTGAAGGTGAACGATTGCGTGGGCGACCTATGAATAAATGGATGAATATGATAGAAAAATTGTTGCGTGAACGAAAGTTTTCGAGTACGAGGAACAAACGTGCTTGTATGAAAGGAATTATGAATGTGGATGAAGCAAAAGTGGTGTGTCAGGATAGGAGCGTTTGGCGAAGATTAATTTCGGAATGAATCTGATGATTTCAGAAAAGCGCAGGGTTTTAGATTTTAGTTTCGTTGTTTAGTAATTTCATTAGAGTGTTTACCTGTAATTGTATGAAGTTCACTTTCAAAAACAAGCTCAGGGACGACACTCCCTTCGTTTCTTATCTTTTTTATTCGTTTTCTGATCTTGCATTGAGTGTTTAACTGCAATTGTGTGGAGTTCACTTCCAAAAACAAGCGTAGAGCGACACTCCCTTCCTTTCTAATCTTTTAATTCGTTTTCAGTTATTACGTAGAGTGTTTGACTGCAATTGTGTGAAATTCACTTTCAAAAACATGCGCAGGGCGACGCTCCCTCCCTTTCTTATCTTTTTGTTTCATTTTCTGTGACTGCATTGTGTGGTCTTTTCTTTCATATACAAGTGTAGACTATCGCTTTCATCTTTTCTAATCTTGTAGATTCGTTGTTAGTTTCGTTATTTTATTCGTTGTTGGGAGTAGACGTGAGTAATTTGAGATTTTTTATGCATATGTTATGTGCGTTGAGGAAGGAAGATGAATGGTAAGAGAATAGGAATGATGTGATTGAGGGTTGGTTGTGTGATAATGTTTTCGAGTGTAATAGATGAATGAGTTTGTATGGAGTGATCTATGAATGTGGTTGAAGTGAGGGTGGTGTGCTTGGATGAAAATGTTTGGTGATGGCTGGTTGTTTGATGGGTGTGATGAGTGAATGTTTTATGAGTGATTTTAGGGTTCGTGCTACCCCATTTGTTGGGATATAGCGTGAAGATATGTATGTATGTATGTATATATATATATATATATATATATATATATATATATATATATATATAATTATATTTAGGATGTTCATTTTAAGTGCCGTATCATACAGACAATCATAGCCCAGTGGATAAAAGCGAGGTAAAACTTGCGTTTCTAAATTAGCAAGCACTGACTTCTATTTATATCAAAAAAATACGATTGTGTCTGAGTGGTCGAATTCCACTATAAGCTGTAGGTCCCCTGTACTGTAATAGGGATTTATTCCTGTGGTGCAGAGTAACAAAATAAATAAATAGCTATCTCGAGAAGTATAAGTGCTACGAACCAGGTTAAATTGGCATATAATTTTTATTTCAAAGAGTACTTTATGAATGAAACAAGAATTTTTTAGACCAATGGTTTTAAGTGATATATTTTTGCACGTGAAGTGCAGTTACCAGCCGTTAGATCACGGCCCCCAAAGATGTTAGTGGAGGGGGAGCCACAGGAATAGTATTAATAGTGGTGAAAATATTCGTCGGCATTGAGAATCGAACCAGAGTTCTCAGGATCCACAGGCCGACACAATACCATTGTGCCACCTACTCCTTATATATGTATATATACAAAAAAGAAACACGGCAATTAAATTTTACTTAAAATATTAAATAATTTAATTTTTCAAATTGACTCACAATCAATGGCGTAGCCAAGAATTTTGAAAGGATGGGGCACCTAAAATTTATATACCGGATGGTGACTTGATTTATGTAATATAGAAAATACAATGTGAATTTTTTTCATATAGCGATATTTCGTTACCTTGATTTATTTTTCAGCAAAATGCTTCAAATAAATATTGTAATAGATATTTCTTTAAGTCACCTTTTTGTAACATATAAAATCATGTTTCCAATTTTATAAAAGTGCTTATTTGTAGTGATTACCATGAAATTTAAACAATAGGTATAACAAACGAAAGTAAAACAATTTTCAATAGTTTGACAGTTCGCGCAAGCCTTATTATTACTAATATATACAAAAATTTTGAAGTATTGATATAGAATAGAACAACACTATGTAATAATGAATAATATTAGATATTGAAAACTGTTACAAATTAATTTTAGAGCAAAAAGTATAAATTATTAATTAATTTATAAATATTTCTATTTCCAGGTTATGTGATTTACGATATGATACATTTCTACTTACATTATGGTGCTCCCAAAGAAAATTCATATCTATATCGAATGAAAAGATATCATAATCAACATCATTTTACGCAGTCAGATAGTGGTAAGTAATATACCTACGTATATTCTTCATAAAAAAGTGGCATAAGAAAATGCAACCAGAATCATTTATTAGATACTGAAAAATTTAATAAGTACTACACAATTGTGTAAAATTGCTTAATTTATATTTTTGTCTCAGTCCACCGATTATACATTACACCCCTATACAGTACAGTAGGGTGTCTGTTAATTTGACAATGTTCGAGTATCGTTGGTCGCACACCACCATTGGAAAGAGAATTTTAAAAATAAAAATTTTCACTGCGACAGGAACATTTTTAGATGCGATTTAACCGTGTCACCGAGGGATTTTCTAACTCAATTTTACGTATTTTTAGATATTTCACTTTTTTCTACAAATTTTTGCACAGGAAAATCCCGAAAAAATACCAAATTATCCTTGTAATATCAGCTTCTTGCCATTATTTTTTTTTTAATTAAATACTTCATTTCAATGATGGCCAGTTTAAATTTCTCCATATTTGGAGAACTTTATGATTAAATATAGGAATTAATATAATTGTATTTCATATGGGGTAGCTAGCTCAGTGATATAATGTCGGCCTGTGGATCCTGAGAACCCTGGTTCGATTCTCACAGGCGACAAATTGGCTTCATAATTTCAAAACTACCTCTGTGGCTCCCCACCACTAACATCTTTGGGGACCGTTATTTGACGACTGGTAACCGCACTTCACGCGCAAAATATATCACTTACCGAGATCTGCTTCGGAAGAATGCCACACCCAGTAATGGGTACAAGGCGTGATGATATATTTATGTATTTATGTATTTCAACATTTCTATAAACAGAAAAATTGTATTTCCAGTTTGAAAGATTACAATATATTTCCATGGGTTGCTTAAGTTGAACTTTGGTAACACTTTTATCTGCACGACGTATTGTTAGCCTATCTTTATATTCAAGCATTAGCTTGACACCTCTTTCAGCCACGTCATTTACAACTTTCAACATTTTTACTATTTTTAATTCTCTTTGATAAGATTCATTCATCTCCTATTCTGAAACGTCAACTTCGAAGAAAGATGTGTCGATATCGAATTTTTCAAATAATGCAATCGAGTTAGATTCAAAAAAATAGCCTAATTCTTTATCTTTTAACGTTAATAAATTATCTTTATAGAAGTATTGTTTTAATAGAACCCTACCATACTTTTCGTCCAAAATATCGTTGTCTTGTATTTTTACGATCATTTTTCTTTTCACTTCCTGAGAAACTCTGTTATCGAAGAATGCAATTGCAACCGTTTCACTGCCCAAATACCATACGGACGGACCAATCCCTGATAATCGCGTTATGGATAAAACAAATTATTTCTCCTTATTCTGTAATTCGATCATTAACTGCTTATTTATTTTGTTATTTCTATTTCACTTTTATACATTTAGCTTTCGTACGAAGCTGGAAGTATAAAAATATATATTTTTAATCGCGCTTTTTACAAAACTGTCAGTGAGCTGTATATTCAAAAGATATATTTTTTAACATATTGATTAAACTATTCATGTTTGTTTCAGGTTTTGGAATAAGTAGTTTATACTGGGATAAAATATTCGGAACTGCTATAATCCTACGTAAACTTGCTGTTGGAATTAAATGGTGATGAATCCTATAAGTACATATTAAACAACAATTTTTGTTTTTTTTGTAATGTTTGCTAAGTATTTTTTATGTATATTTCCGAAATAATTTTAACGCATCTGTATTTTGTGTGAATATACATATTTGAAGTACCTACTCATATGAACTACATCTTCAACCACAATCAGTTCAAAACAGATATGTAAATTAACTGTATAGGGTCTCTGTTTCCCGAATTGTCTTCAGCTTTATTCGTATGTACATTCAGAAAAAATAAGCGTATAGGTATGTAAATTTATGAAAGATAATTGATTTATATATATATATATATATATATATATATATATATATATATATATATATATATATATATATATATATATATATATAAATATTATAAGGTAAAAAATTAAACGCTCGATAAATAATTCATGTAAATCACCAATTCCGATGTTACATCATCATCAACCAAGGTGAATACTTGTTTTTTATTTTTATTTATTTTATAATCAAAGTAATAATTGCTTTATAAAGATTGCTACCTCTAGTACTGCTCTGGCGTACCACGACTAGCTTTTCGACAGTGAAGACAGCGTGCGGTTCAAATATCCGGTAGTTTCGTGAATCAATGACTCACAGTCAAACAAATATTTATAGTGCGCCAGCTGATCAGCAGCTGACGTAAAAACTTCCTCTTGATATCTGCCAACAAACTCTATAGTTGCCAGAGCACATAGCAAGAACTGACGGATGGGTCAAGTTGGAGAAGAGTAAGACGGGTAAGCATATAAATTATAACAAATATATTAAAGATAATAAATAAAGTAATGCACGTTGAGTGCAATAAACAAATAAGTATGAAATTGTAATAATCAAACTATCTGAAAGTCAGAAAGAGTTAATGTTGAGATTCGAAGTAAACTGGTCAGCGTCGAATAAAAGGATAAATGAACAAATTGTCGCTTCTCATGGTTCACGAACACAACGGTAACTAGGACTCCGATAAAAACAATCACTACTGCGCTCAATTACAAACTGGAATATCAATAGTCAACCATGGAATTTAATTGCGCATGTAAAATCGGACACAGTAGCCCTAATCACGAACCAACGTACGCCTAGCTATGGAAATTATTGTGCCAAACATGCACACAAGTGAATGTATCACGGCGATCATCAAACCGTCTCGTATCCAGCCGATAATTATAATCAAAACGAGTGTGAATAATACATAACTATTACTAATCAGTGCAACATCAACAGATTCAACTACGACGAAAATACGTTAGTATCTCATGGTCACCAAACTTAATATCAAATATGAATAAATAACAGGCAACCCAAAATAATAATAAAATTAATTGTTTGCTTAGCAGTAGGAGGGGACAGAAGTGCTCTACGTTCTTACATCAGCTGTTCAGCAATGGCTTCTCCAGTGTTGCCATATTTAGGGAAATATTCCTAAATCTAGGGAATTTTAAATGCGATTAAGGAAAACGGAATTTTAATCAAAATAAACCCATATTTAGGGAAATTTAGGAGTTTCCATTGATGTAATTCTTATGAATGATTTAATGTTTGAAAAAATGCTTCTTTAAGAGTTCAGATATTTAAAAAAGATTTGACAACAAAAATAAATCTGTAAATATTCTAAAAAGTTGAGTATTATTTCATCATCTGGAGTGATTTCTAAAAATAGTGAATCTATAGGGCCTTTGGCCATTAATTTTCCAAATTTAATAGCACATAATCAATTGAATGAAATAGACAGAGAATACCAAAGCCTTAAATGTAGATCGTACTCAATTCAAAGATTTAAAAATTAAGAAATTTTAGATTAAAATATCTCAACTGAAATTTGGTAACGATACATCTATGTGCCCTATTTTATGTAATTTTATTTTCAATTTGTTGATTTTGCCTCATTCCAGTGCAACAGTAGAAAGATTTTTTTCAGAAATTAATTTAAATAAAGCCAAAATTTCAAACAAATTATCTACAGAAACGTTAAGTGGGATTTTAAATTGTAAAAACAGTGATAAATGATTTAGAATAAATAATTAACTTACTTTTCTTCTTTATCGTGATTCTATGATTTATGGATAACATTATATATTTCAAGTTGTTATGTAATATTATTTTTGTATTTCTTTATGAAATAAAATATTACTTCTTAGTAGTCTTTTTTTTGTTTCAGTAACCCAAAATTCCTACATGTAGAGCTCGACAAACCAAAGTAAAACCCTGAGAGAAGTGTCTTCGGAGGTCGCTACTATCGTCGGTACATTCCTTGTTAAAAGTTGAATTTAAATTGACAGATTAATAATATAAATACATAATTAATAAATTTGCATAAATACTCATATTGTACATGATGTGGCGGCCAAGTGTTTTCACTGAGACTGTATATTTCACTTACGCGTCAAAGTAGAGCCACCCCATTTATTATATACATGGGTGGAGTTAATGAAATGCGTTTTTTTTATTATTATTATTTCTCTTGAATACGATTAAAAGCTTGTTATACAGAAATATTAGGTTACTACGTGGCGATATATTTCTTTAGTAAACATTTAGTTATCTGAAGGAAAGTCCCGAAAAAATGTCAAACACAGATTATTGGCAAAATTCCTCAACAAATAATAATAAATGCTAATAAAGCGTTAGCAAATTTGTATCCTGCCAAATCAAAAAAGCGACATGAAATTGACTACCATATGTTAGAAGCAAAATGTTTTGATAATTCTTAATACTATGCTCTTTGCATAATTCAGTGAGAAGGTATGTTGATAATATAACACCATTTTAATGTCTTGTAGTATTGTTCTATATATTTTATGTTTGATCTTTAGTCCGAAGTATTTAATTCTAGTTCGGTATGGTCAAAATATTAGATAATTAAGAAGATAGTGATAAGAAAACCACATATATTGGTGGGTATCATAAATTGATATAATTAAAAAAAGAATGTTGGTTCTGAGGCAAAAAGTGCTGTGGTGCAATCAAAAAAGAATATGATCCAATTTGTTATGAAGGCTCCTAAGGATCAATATTTAATGATAAGGTAAGATAATAAATATAATATTGCTGCATCTACATCCTTATTCAATATTGTGCATTGTATTATTTTTAATTCTAAGTTGCACTTATACAATGACGAGCAAAAAATTGAGGTCAATTTGAAATTGTGATGTATTTTCGCAAGTTTACGAAATAGAACAGAGAAGTTGGAGATATAAATGTTTGTAAATGGACCTTTACGAGAATGCTTCATGCTGCTGGATTATCTTGTAGAAGGGTGGCTACAGGTCTCCAATTACAACGCAGGCATCCTCTTACAACGCAGGCATCCAATTGCAAGATTAGCTTTTGCCCGAAATCATGTGGCTTGGAATGATGAGGACTGGAGCAGGGTACTGTTTTCAGATGAGTCGCATTTTTGTCTCAATGGATCAGACCAACGTCGACGAGTATGGAGAAGACGCGGAGAAAGATACGCTCAAGTTTGTATTGACGAGCGACTTCAATTTAGCGGTGGGTGATTTCGGGTATAAGCCAATCTTGCAATTCGATGCCTGCGTTGTAATTAGAGACCTGTAACCATCCTTCTACAAGATAATTCGGCAGCATGAAGCCTTCTCCTAATGGACCATTTACTAACATTTATATCTCTAACTTCTTGGAGTTGATTTCGTAGCAAAACCGAAGAAGCTGTTCTATTCCGCAAACTTACGGATACCTGAACCTGATAGATGCATGTTGATTGGCCAGTTCTTGTAGTCGTTCAAATTTCTTCTTGAAAACAGTAGCAATTCCTCGGGACTAAGATGTTAGTAGAGAGGGAGCCCCAAAAATAGTTTTAATTTTGCGAAAATTATTTGCCGGCTGTAGGACTCAAACCTGGGTTCTCGAATCAACACTAAGCTACCTACGCTTATGTGAGTTACATAACCTAACCGACTCCCCAGATTCATATCCTCCTTTTTCTGCCCTAATCTTTAATTTCTCAAAAATGCTTCCTACGATATTAATTTAAAAATTCTCTGTGCTTAAGAATATGGTCTTCTATAATATAGTAAATTTTTATTAAATTTGAATTTACAGTTGTAGAGAAAAAAAAATATGCGAAAAAACCCTCAAAACAAGACTTCTTCGTGTATTTTTTGTTTTTTCTCCAAAACTGGAAATTCAAATTGGATAAAAATTTATTGTGTTATAGAAGACCATATTCTTAAATATACAATTTTTTTAAATCAAAATCTTACGAAGGATTTTTGAGAAAATCAGACCTAAAATTTTGATATCATGATCTCTTACACTTCAATTCCAATTTATTTGTATTATAAATTAAACATTCTTGTTAATACACATGTCAAAAAGTTGAATGTTCAGGGATTATGTAGTACTGCTTGTTTCTTGATTTGGATGAGATTATATATAGGAAATATTTGTTTGAAATTTGAATTTGTTATTGCTACTTCGTGAAATTCTTATTTTCTGCATGTGATATATGCTTTGCGGTACACTCAGCGCTAAAATGATCGGGAAGAATGACAGCTGTCATAATTATGTTTATCAAGATGTACTACGTAGAGATATACATGAAAATATATAAATATTTCATAATTTGTGGTTTGAAATATGTCTAATTTTGTTTTACGTGTTAGATTATATTATAATTTAAAGTCATGGGTACTTTTTTACAATAAAATATTTTATCAGTTTTAGGAGAGCATACTAGTGGAACAGGATTATGTCTAATATTGAAATGTATTATTTATCTTTCAATAAACGATATTTTCAACATAAAAGTATCTAATTATACGGTTATAGAAAGTAATTCATTTCTAACCTCAAACATTTCATCAAAATAAAATTCATAACTGGACGAAAGGAACGAGATTTTATTATTTGGACACCTCAGAATATAGAAGTAGAGTCAATAAAATTGATGAGAAGTTTGTTCAATGGATGCTTCCAATATTAAAGAAATTTTATGTGAACGAACTTCCGCCAGAAATAGTTGACTCACGAAAAGAAAGAATGGTACGTATGTCGATCAGGAATATGCCACAGAAACGTGAAAAATAAGAAATTTTAAGTGTTCAAACAACTTGATTAATTCAGTAGGATACAAAATATGGTTTTCTGGAGCATTTATGGTAATAGTAAATATTTTTACACATATAAATGAATTCGTTGTAACTGTAGAATATATTGATATATAAGTGGCATAAACTGGCATAAATGGTAATAGCGAAAAGTTATATATAAAAAGCTATACCATATCAGAATCTATAGAAACAGTTTAAGTTTGATTTTTCTGTCAAATACTTTTCCTGACGCTCGTTAAAATCAAGGAATTTCTTTAGTTTATCTGCGGTAGAAAATGTCTTATTGCCGCTCACGAGTGTCAGAGAAATTATATGACATAATGGGTAAATATTCCGGCGTTTGAAGAAAAAATAGCATGTATTATGTGGAGTCAAAATGACGTTTTGTGCCTCATTTGTAGTTGACAGACGAGCGCACAAAAAGTATCACTTTAGGTCCTTACAAAATAAAAAACTATTATATATGATTATGTAATTTTTCTAATTTTTATATTATAATATCAAATAAAATACTATATTTTATTAAATATTATTTTTTATAATGTTGATATCATATAGAAATATTACTTGCGATTTAAAATAATTTTCTTGAAAATCTTCACGTTTACATAGTTTTTAAACACGCGCCAATACCCCTTCCACTATTCTATATAGATTCACATTTTAGTTAGGACGATAACAAATTGTTGGTTAACGAACTTCAGCCCATATGT
Source organism: Pterostichus madidus (assembly GCA_911728475.2). Classification (NCBI taxonomy): domain Eukaryota; kingdom Metazoa; phylum Arthropoda; class Insecta; order Coleoptera; family Carabidae; genus Pterostichus; species Pterostichus madidus. The sequence continues at coordinate 19,122,862 of OU452305.1, read as the reverse complement.
TTCACCTTAATTGCAATTTTGGCAATTAGACCAGGGTTAAATAGATTCGATAAATGTTTTATGAATTTTGATTTATCGAAAGAAGTTTTACATAAAATAGGAAATCATAACATATGAGGACGAGGCGGTGACTGATTAAAATGATACCATTAATTAAACTAAATTCCTATTATCTACGGATATTTAACAAGGCTTTACTTGACATAGGTTATTTACTTACACAAATTATATATTTCTATGGCGGTTTGATACTGTTGGCACTACTGACTAACTGACAGCTTTATATATTATAATAAAATCTTATATCTTTTTGACGATTCATTTGGTTGATAGTAGTAATCAGCACCATCTATTACATTTTTTCTGTACTAATTGACACTTTGAACGGCAACGCAAAGGAAACTTATATGGGAAACGATTTATACGCTATGGATTTTGTGGTGGGAGGTGTTGTCGACATTGTGGCTTTTAGACGGAACGGTTTGTTGACGTTATGGTATTCAGACGAAACGGTTTGTCGACGATATGGTATTTAGACGAAACAGTTTTATACGGCGCGGCATGCTTCGACTACGGGTATATTGCCACACCTCAGTGGCTGCGCTAGGCTCTGATATCTAGGGGGCCAGTAGGTACCAGGAAGAAAATTAGGGAGGCATATATTTTTTATCATTTTAATAATAAATAACAATGTTGTCAATATTAAATTTATTTGGTACCAAACAAATATAAATACATTGGCGAGAGAAAAAAACGAAACACTTAAATCAGCAGAGTCAACTTCAAACACGCATAACTTTGAGCCTAATCATCGTAGGAACTTTGTTTTTTAACAGATTTGCAGGAAATTGAGCAAACTTTAACGCCCTGATGGTTAATCGAGTCCAAAAAATTTTTTTAGCTCCGTACAGATCGTCAAAGATAGACGTTTTTTCCACTAAAAACAAGTTTTCTTCTAGAGGGTTGAGGGAAAGCTGAAGAGGATAATCTTAATTTGGCATACAGCTCCTTAAAGTAGAGGCAAAACGGTTTCCTTTTCTAAAAGAATCGTCCAATTATGATGAAAAGTCGCCGAGTTATGAGCCAAAACCTCCAAATGCATATTTCACTTTAAACACGCATAACTCTGTAACAAATCGTCGTAAAAACTTCTTTTTTTACGTAATTTGCAGGGAATTGAATAAACTTTATCGCCATGATAGTGAATGGAGCCAAAAACAATTCTTAACTCCGTACAAATCGTCAAAGTTGGACGTTTTTTTCATTGAAATCATTTTTTCCTTCTAGGGGGTTGAAGGGGGTGCGGAAAGGGTCAACCCTAAAATCATATATATATATATCCTAAAAGTAGACACCTTAAACTTTCTCTAGCTTGAAAATTTGTCCAAATTAGTTAAAAATTAGCCAAGTTATGATGGTTTGAAAATTTCACGAAATTAAAGTGTTTCGTTTTTTTCTCACACCAGTGTATAATATAGAGTAGAATCTCTTATAGCATGCTCTCCTACAACACTCCAACTAAATTTACGACTCACATCAGTCTATTGCAACACGTCAAAAATCTCACATATAACACGTGAAATAACACAAAATCGGCGCTTTTTACTGTAACGTGCTATAATACAGTCGAGCGGCTCCTACTGCACGAATCTTTTACAACAAGAAACGAGTTAGCGCGTGCTGTAGGAGATTCTACTGTATAAATAATAAACAAAAACAAGCATATTATTTAAAAATAAAACAAAAAATGTTCTCAAATATAATTAAAAGAAAATATGATAAATACAAAACACAGCAATGATTTAGTTATGGTAATATAATCCTTCGGTTTTTATATAAACTTGCAAATTTGTCTACAACTTCATTAGGGTCTAATAATTTTGATATGTATTTTTCTACATTTAATATACTAATGTTGTTTAATATTTCATTTATCATTCTTGTTCTTAAATAACTTTTAATTCTTTTTAAAGAGGAAAATTATCTTTCACAAGAAGCTGTTGATACAGGCATTATAATAAAAAAATTTACCAAATTATAAATGCATTCAAATGCTTGCTTATATTGTTCAACGAATGACAGGAACTCCATGAGTGATTTAATATTTTTATTTTTCTCCCCACAGAAAAGTTTCTTAACTAGCGTTATTTCTGAGTCTAAACAATCACTATATGTTATAATGTTCTGCTAATTTATTTAAATAAATTTTATTGAGGAATAAATCATCTGTGCGGTCAAAAGCTTGTAATGATTTTAAAATAGTATAATTTTTTGTAAATCTTTCTTTTATTTCAATTATAGTTTTATCTAGTATAGGGATGTATAACTTAACATCTTTCTAATTTTTTACTTCTATGCCTACAGAATCATCTAGTATTTCACAATCTACTATAAACTCTTGTAACCTTTTTGGAATAGATTTCATTCTTTTTGGTTTGTCAAAAAAGTCTGTTTTATCTAAACCAAGAGACAAAAAAAAAATGATTTGCAGATTTCCATTTAGAATTCCATTCATTATCATTGTTTCGTAAGTTTTGAAATTCATTAATTGTTTCTTGAACTAAATTTAAACCTTTTACATAATTCATATCAGGGGATTGGAGATAATTAGATACAATTGTAACTAATTTTAAAATTTTTATAAAAAATAAGCAGTAAAACAACAAATTCTTTAGCAATTTGTAAAAGTAAACCTTTTGCTTCACATCTTCTATCCTGTTTTACATCAGTTTTAGAAATAAGATTGTGTAATGTTACAAAAATAGATTCAATTGTTTCTAAAACTGTCTCGCATGCTCTGAACTGAACAGTCCATCGCGCATCACATATCCTTTTTAATTCTCGAGCCTGTTTTGTAGGATAAATTTGTTTTTGCGTATTTAAAAATAGAGGTTGAATTGTAGAGTTTGACATAAATGTATATAATTTTTCAAGATTAGAAAAAAAAAACCCGACCTTTTTCAAATGTTTGCAACAATCAACAACAACTAAATTTAATTTATGGTTAAAACAATGAATATATACTGCTTGCGGAACAATACTTTTAATATAATTTTGCACGCCACATAAATGATCACTCATTACAGCAGCACAATCGTATCCTTGTGCTATAGAATTGCTTAATGAAATATTATTTTCATCTAATATTGTTTTTATATAATTTGCAAAACTAGCAGCATCTGGCATACCGTTTGCACTTTTAAACCCTAAAAACCTCTCCTGAATTGCATTTTGATGCAAGTACTGGACTATAACAGTTATGTCTTTTGTTTCGTCAGACATTATTGCAAAAAAATTTGATTCCTTTACATCGTCTGAAATTTTTTTACGTACAATGGTCGCCATAATAGAAATTAATAAATTTTGGTTATCATGGTGTAGGTATTTAGCATTATTTGAACTACCCTGTAACTTTTTTTGTACAATGGTGTCATGTTTACTTATCAATAACATTAATTCTCTTAAATTACCTTTATTTAAACTTAAAACACTTTTATCATGACCTCGTTGAGCAATATCTTGCGTACATGTAAATAATAAACACTCACATAAAGTTTTGATGTAGTGTCTGTTTTCTTTAATTTCATTTTGGTATTGATCATTCATCATTTGTTCAATATTTGTTTTCTGTTTCTTTAATTTCATATAATTTACATATTTTATAACACACATTTTATGTTGTTCAGATTTATCATGTTTTACTAGTCCTTTACTTGAATCAAGTGCATTCTACCAGTTGCGAAACCCTTCATTCACAAAAATGTTTGCTTGATTTACACCATGAAAAAATCGGCAGCATAAACAAAAAACACTGTCTTTTAAAACACTATACTCCAACCATGTAAATTTTTTAAACCACGTTGATTTAAAGCTTCTCATTCTTTCATCTTGTTTAGATACTGCGATAGTATCGGCTGACGTAGTCCTTCTTCAGGAGTCTGTGACAAGTCGCTAGGTCCAGAAACAGTAAGAATTGTTTGTTCTGATTCAGGTCTCACTGTTGGGGTATGTACGCCAGTTTCATTATCATCACTTATATCATCCTCACTAGTTTTATTTTCACAAGAAGTAGACTCACTATCACTTTCTTCAGTAGCACTTAAGTTACAATATGTCACTATTTCATTCGTTTTTAATATATTTTCTAAATTACTACTTGTACTGCCGATACTGGTCGAAGGCAGGAAAGTATCAGTTTTAAATTTTTTTGATCTAATTCTGATAAAAAATAATTTTTAATATTATTTGTGCGCTTCATATTTATTTTTACGTTACTCTTTGACCACAAAATAACGAATGAGCATTGAGATTTTCATCACTCGTATAAATACCAAAATTTGTAAAACATGTTTGAACTTGCTAAACTATGCACGTGGACGAGTAAGTAAAGTATAGAATAATCTGAACAAGTAATTACAAGTGCATTGCGTCGCTATCAGACTCGCACAATTAATTTGTCAAGTTTGGACAAGTTCGGCAGCGCGTTTATTATAACACCAATAATAATCATGGTTAAATGCAGATAGAGATTTTTAGATACATGTGCATTGATGCAAAAAAAACTATGCTGTATAACAATGTTTTTTTGTGTCTCTTTCAGTGTTTCTGTCTTTTTTAAATGTTAAGATGTTAAAAGCAATATTACTAGCAAAATTTTTTAGACTGACACTTAAAGCCCGGGGGCGGGGCAACCAGAGGGCTAGTGAAAAATTTAGGGGGGAAGGGCCCCCTGGACCCCCCGCTAAAGTCGCCACTGCCACACCTACATCAAGACGTGTTATATGAAAATCCTAGAACATACAATCAAGCGGTTCAAATTGCTAAAAAAATCAGATTCGGTATTTGCTATAATGCGGAGAGACGAATTAGATGTCAGTCAAGTTAAGAGTTCAGAAAGTAATGATAATGTAATGAATTCAATAAGTAAACTGATAGATGTAATATCCGGTGTAAATCAGCATGAAAACGTGGAAGAAAAGCAGAATAATTACAGTCGTGCTAGTACAACGCCGCGGTACCCAAGTATTACACCACGTTATAGTAATAGTAGCAAAGAAGGAAATGACAATTATCAGTATAGATCACGGGAGCAGAGAAATATTTTATATTTTAAATGTCAGAAATACGGATATATGGCATCAGATTGTAGTTTAAATGTAATTAGAGAAAGAAGTTGTAAAAGATATAATAAATAAGGACACACAAAAGCACAATGTAGAGTTTACCTACCAGATAAAGACAAAGAACAGCGTCGTAGCTATCAGAACAGTAATTCGAGTCATTTAAACTCCAAAAGGCCGTAGATCAGAGTCCCAAATCTAACGGTCGAAAACACTTACCGTGTAAAGAACTAATACCGGCCGTAAATAGTAATAATAGACATAATAAAGTTAAGTTGAATTGTAATGGTAGAAATTATGAATTTTTAATTAACACTGAAGCTAATATTAGTTTCTTATAACGATATGTGGCAGAGGGACAGCGTTTAGAAAAGATCGCGCGTAATCGGTCAATAGTTGGCATTTGGATTTAGATGTATTTGGCATAATTTTGTTGTATGTGATGAAAGTTTAAGCTTAGCTACAAACGGATTAATTGGTTTAGACTTCCTTAGCGTAATGAAATAAGTATCATTGTAGAAAGACTGACAATATCGACTATTGCAGAGCACTTTAGAGATGCCGAAGACATTAATTCCAGACAAGTAAAGAGTGAAGATCACGATTATTTGCCTGTGAAACATAATTCGACTAATTCGCTATGTTTGAGTCGTGTTAAGGGACACAGTGTAGATGATCAAAATTCAAAGCGAAATATGACAAGCATTGATGAGAGACGTGTGGTTAGTTCCCCTTTGGTTGCACATAGAAGAGAGGTTGTTGATTGTAATAATTGCCCTAAACAGCAATCGAAGTTTTTATTAAATACTGCGGATGATCGTGTAACAAAAACTTCGCTAGGTTCGGTTTGTGACAGGAGAAATCCCGGTGTGCGTGAAAATAAGATCAACTGTTGTGGACAATGTAGAGTTGTAGAAACTGAAAGTCCGGAAAATAATTGTGTAAAGAATGTCAGTATTGCTAAGGAGTACAGAGAGTGTCGTAAAGAGTAATAAACAAATTGTAAATAAGAGTGTAGCTAGCTCGGTCAAGTCAGTCGAGAATAAATAAAAAGCAGGTAGTGAAATTTTAAGTAAATTCTGCGCGTCCCACAAAAGTAAAGAAAGGTTTGAACATAGTTGTTGAATCACCTAAAATTGTAAAAAGTAAGCCTAGGGTTATACAAAAAGTTGTGAATAGTGAAAGTGGAAAAGTTTTGCCGTTTAAAAAAGATAGTGTTATAGAATCGAGTGTTAATAAAGTAAGTAACATTGAAAAATCTGAGAGAATTGTTGAAGAAAGCCGTAAAACAATCAATTCGCTATGTTTGGTCAGTAATATGGAAAACCAAAGCATTTCTCAAAGTAATCATGTAGTTGAAAAGAGTAAAGCTGAAATTAAGAGTAATGAGCAGCGTAAAACAGTTAGTAAACAGGTGAGTGTTGAATTAGATACTAGTGATATACGTTCAATTCGTATTAAAGAAAGTTTAAGTATTCCTACGAGAACTGAAGCAGTGTGTTTAGATTATTGAAAAAGAAAAGAAATGAAAAATGTTAGTATTTTGATTGAGCCAGTAGAGACGAATATTCATGGAATTATTACAGCTAGAGTTATTGCAAATGGTGATAAAAGAGAAGTACCAGATAAAATTATGAATATTAGTGAGCAAACATTAGAGATACCAGCGAAAACAATAGTAGGCTATGAGGAAAATATTAAATTAAATATTGATATCGGAAATGAGAAAGTAGAGTCAATTAGGAAAATTGAAGAAGTAGATTTTATGAGTTTATTCAAATTAGATCATCTTAATAAGTTTGATAAAAGTAAGATTCAAAAGTTATTAGTAAAATATAAAGATATTTTTATGAGTCCAGGTATAAAGTTAGATTGTACTTCGAAAGTTATTATAGAAAACGTTCATCCGATTGCGAAACGACCATATCGTGTAGCGTATTATCAGAAAGATGTGTTAGAAGATCAAATTAAAGAATTGTTAAAAGATGGTATAATAGAAGAAAGTGATTCACCATGGTCAGCTTCTGTAGTGTTAGTAAATAGAGTTTTATCTGACGGATTAACAAAAGTTAGATTGTGTGTAGATTTTCGAGCGTTAAATAATATTACGAAGAAAGATTTCTTCCCTTTACCAAATATGCAAGATACAATTTCTCAAATGAATGGAGCAGCTTTGTTTACAACGTTAAATTTAGCGCCAGGGTACCACCAGTTAGAAATTACAGATGATGACAAAGAAAAGACAGGGTTTAGTAGCGTCTGGGGTTATTATCAATGAAATTGTATGCCTTTCGGTTTATGTACTGCGCCAAGTACATTCCAGAGATTAATTTATTGAGTTTTAAGTGGATTAGTAGGAGATAAATGTTATGTGTAAGTTATGTATATCATTATCACTAAGAAACTTCATGTTACAGCGCACTCCAAGGAATGTGCTGACTAATAGTAAGTTTATAAAAGAGCGAATCTTGTTACAAACCGCAATCAGTCTGTCTTGAGAACTATACCTGTAACTTGTGTATGTAAAATAAATAAATTTTTAAAAACACAATTTCCAATTAAAATTGTATAAGTGGCGCAGTCGGATCGGATTTCGGAAACGTGTTAATTGTCGAAGTTACACGAAAAGTAATAAATTCGTTAAAACAAAAAACACGGTCGTTTTAACGTTAATTCCGGAAACGAACAACAACGTGAAGAAGTCCAGAGAGCCAGCATCGCTAGTGCCGAGGTCTTCACAACCCCAGATTCCACACAAGCTACAGACTTCAGACTACTCTACTGATTCCGGTACACAGAGTCCGCAGAACGAGAACCCGTATCGTGACGACGTCGCAGCAGCACGTCAGAACCACATCAACGCAGCATCTCCAGATGAAGATCGCAGTTTTAAACACCGCAGTCTACATAGTTCTACTGTGAGTTTATTTTTACTACATATTAACGACTGTACGAATCACTATTTACTAAGTAAAATATATTAACGTAGGTTCGAATCACTGTAATTACTTAATTAGTAATAATACTATTAGATATATATTTTATCCAAACTGGATAACTTGTTAGATATTTTACACGAAATTGAAGATAATATTAACTTAAACGAGTTAGCAATGGCTGATCGTATAAATAAAATTAAGTTCGCACTTAATGCAGTTCCAACTTATAATGGGGATCCAAATAAGCTGAGTATTTTTATAAATGCAGTTAACTTAGTTCAAAACTTACTGGGTACATTAAACCCAGCACTCGACGAATTTGATAAAGCAGTTTCATTTTTAAACATTAAAAGCAAAATAGTTGACAAAGCACTAGATAGCATAAAAGATTTAGAGTTTCAGAACTGGGATGATCTCAAAACGCATTTAATTCGAAATTTTAAAGATAAAACGAACTCTACTACAATAATTAATGAATTACTAAAATTTCAAAATAAAAACCCATTTAAACTACTCGAGATTACCAAAGAAAAATTCCTAGCTTTTAAATCAAGAATTAGCATAGAAGAAGAAGACGTAAATAAAAAATTGGCTATTATAGAATTTACTGAAAAATTAATCGTAAACAATTTTATATCTACTGTAGGAGACCCTTACAGAAATAACTTGGCAACTCGAAACCCAAAAACTATAATTGAAATCGAAACTTTATTATCAAACGACTTCCAATATCTTAAAAATAATCAACCCTCATTTAAACCCGCAATTAATAATCAAAGATTGCCAAATATCACACCGAGACAATTTCCCGGAAATAATTTTCCCACAGGTCCTATTAACTTTAGAACCACTCAACAACCCGTCCGAAACTTTGCTCCTCGCATGCAAATAAAAAATGCGCAAGGAATGAAACCAACACCCATGTCTACCCAAACTAGACAGACTTGGCAACCACAAAGAGCTACTAACCAACCCAATAATTATTTTACACAGCAAAATAATAAATTCCCAAGTAACAGACCATCTAATTACGTTTTTGAGGAATTAAATAATACCGAACTTGAACAACCTAATGATATTGACAATACTGAAACTTTTGAAAATCCCGAAAACCTAGAATATAATTATGATGAACAAGAATATAGTGAAATTGACAATTCTTTTTTAGAGAAAAGCCCTATAAATATAGAGGAGAAATTTTGAATATAATATGTAATTCCAAATTACCATTTATAAAAGTACGCGATTATTTAATATTATTAGATTCAGGATCGTCAATAAACTTAATTAGTAAAAATTATGTTTACAATAATAAGCATAAATTCAAAATTTATAACGAAAAATTTACATTCACAACAGCTACCGGTGAACATACAGGAAATGAATATATTATTTTAAAAATAGAAGATATAAACATTAAATGTTACCTACATAACTTTCATAAACAATTTAATGTGTTACTAGGAATACCTGCTTTAATAAATTTGAAAATTAGTATTAACTTTGCAGAAAATAATGTCCTATTTTTAAATAAAGAACTTAAACTTCAATATTTTGATTCTAAAAATAATATAAATTTACAAGACGCTGATAAAATTCAAATCAGAACAGATCATTTAAATAAAGAGGAAAAAAATGCATTATTCAAAATTATTAAAGAATATGAATCAATATTTCCTAAACAAAATCAAAACCTATCACATACCAGTGTCATAAAACACGAAATCAAAACAACAGACGAAATACCAATCTATACAAAATCTTATCGTCACCCAGAATGCTATAAAGAAGAAATTAACAACCAAATAGATAAACTTTTAAAAGAAAAAATAATCAAAGAATCTCATTCCCCCTGGTCCTCTCCTGTCTGGATGGTCCCCAAAAAGATGGATGCCTCAGGAAAAAACAAATTTAGAATGGTTATAGATTATAGAAAATTAAATTCAAAAACTATTGACGATAAATTTCCAATACCAAATATCACAGAAGTATTGGATAAATTGGGCAAAAATATTTATTTTACAACTTTAGATTTGGCTTCCGGTTTCCATCAAATACAAATGCATGAAAACAGTATCCAAAAGACAGCATTTAATACCGATAAAGGACATTTTGAATTTTGTCGAATGCCATTTGGCCTAAAAAATGCACCCGCGACTTTCCAGCGATTAATGAATTTTGTATTACGCGATCATATAAACAAAATTTGTCTCGTATATCTAGACGATATAATTATTTTAGGCACTTCATTACAAGAACATATCGAAAACATTAGAAAAATATTTGCTAAATTAAAAGAATATAATTTAAAGATCCAAATTGATAAATCGGAATTTTTAAGGAAAGAAGTAGCGTATTTGGGCCATGTTGTTTCACAAGAAGGTGTTAAACCTAACCCTACAAAAATCCAAGCTGTAAAAAATTTCCCTATCCCAAAAACTCCTAAAGAAATAAAAACATATCTAGGATTATTAGGATACTACCGTAAATTTATCCCTGATTTTTCTAAATTGACAAAACCTATGACTAAATGCCTAAAAAAGGGAAATAAGGTAAATATAGACGATAAAGAATATATAGAATCATTTGAACATAGTAAAAAGCTATTAATCAATGCACCAATTTTGCAATACCCCGACTTCTCTAAACAATTCATTCTAACCACCGACGCTAGTAATTATGCCCTGGGTGCAGTATTAAGTCAAAACATAGACGGTAAAGATTTACCAATAGCCTACGCTAGTAGAACTCTAAACACACATGAAATAAACTACAGCGTAACCGAAAAAGAATTATTAGGAATTGTATGGGCCACAAAGTACTTTAGACCTTACGTTTACGGCACAAAATTCAAAATTAGAACCGACCACCAACCCCTAACTTGGCTAATGAATTTAAAAGATCCTAACAGCAAATTAATGCGATGGAAAATAAAACTCGACGAATATAATTTCGATATTGAGTATAAAAAAGGAAATTTAAATAGTAATGCAGATGCTCTCTCACGAATAAGACGTAAATTTGAAATTAAGAAAACATTTGATGATATTTTCGATAAACCATATAATATAGTGCATTGTATCTCTGAAGATAAAAAATTAGGTAAAGGATTTGCGGAACAAATTAATTCAAAATTCCAAAGTAAAACTTATTTAAATAACCAGAGTAAGAATAAAGGAAATATTTTTATACAACCTATTTATGATAAATATAAACTATTTCACTTAGTGACAAAATTAGAACATTTCTCTAAACCAAATTTATTAGATATTAATAAATGTTTAATTAATTTACGCGATTACTGTATTCAAAACGATATTTTTGAAATACATATGCCTAAAATTTGTAACGGATATGATAAAGTTGAAAATAAAATAAATTTTGAAATTGTGGAAAATTTAATCAACAAACTTTTTAAAGATACTCATATTCAAATAATAGTTCATGAATTAAAACCAGAAGTTTTTATAAACGATAATGAAAGTATAATAGTACAAATTGATAACGAAGATTTAGAAACATGCCACTCTGCAGATGAAAATGAAGTTAACGGAATTACTTACAAAGAAGGTTGTATTAACACTGGCAAGAACCAAATAATAGTCAAAGCACATAACGAACCGACCAAAGTAGAATTAAAAAAATTATTCGCACAAACCAAACAGAGATTAATAATTACCTTAAATAAAAATGACTTACAGGAAGAAATATTTCAGTTTATTAAAGAATATCTCGTACCTAAAATTAATTATTATTGTCTTATAGTAAAAGATATAGTTTTGACAATAAACGAAATTTTGCAAAACAAATTTACTAAAGATTCATATCGACTGATACAATGTGAAGAAGTATTAGAAGATATTGAAAATACGAACGATCAATTAGAAATTATTACAAATTATCATTTAGGAAAGACAAATCACCGTGGCATATCCGAAACAATTATGAGATTAAAACGTAAATACTATTGGCCAAGATTACACTTTGACATTCAAAAATTCATAAATAACTGTGAACTGTGTCAACAGAACAAGTACGAACGAAAACCGTTTCAACTAAACGATAATATTACAGAAATAAGTAAATATCCCTTTGACATAGTACATATAGATATACTGACTTTAGAAAAAAGGAAATATCTGACAGTTATCGACGCTTTTTCTAAATTTGCACAAATTTATTTTATGAAAACAATAGACGCTATAAATATAACAGAAAGTTTGTTAAACTTTTTTAGTAAATATCAAATACCGAATAAAATAATACACGACAGCGGAGTTGAATTTAACAACAACCTTGTAAAAGAATTACTCAAAATCTATAAAATAAATACCCACATAACATGTGTCGATAACCCAAAAAGCAATGGATTAATTGAAAGGTTTCATTCCACCATAATCGAACATCTCCGATTAATTAATCAAAATAAAATCTTCGAAAATACCAAATTTGAGAATAAATTAAATTTCGCTGTGATAGCTTATAATAATTCTATTAATTCAATTACTAAATTTACTCCTAACGAAATATTATTCGGAGCGGATAAAGATAAGAACATTTTTGAAACTAGATTTACTATAGATGATTATTTAATTAATTATAAAAATAAACTCAAAATTTTACATGGAAAAATTAAAGAAAATATTCAAGTAGAGAAGAATAAGAGATTTTTAGCACAAAATAAATTAGAAAATAGACCAGCTAAATTACCAGATAAAATATTAATCAAAGAAGGTAAAAGAAGAATACAAAAATTTAAGAAACCACTTTTTAAAATCCATAAAATCGAACAATACAACCCTAAATTAGGCGTAATTAAAGTAACGAATAAAGGTAAACACAAAATTGATAAGATTAAGAAGCCCCGACTCTTTGTTGCAGATGTACCTGCATAAAAGGAAACCATGAGGAATTAGAGCTAATCACCGACAATCCCGGTATAAACATCGTGGATTTGGGCAATGTATATACATATATAAACTCATATTATTCATATTATAATTACGATATTAAGAATATAGAGGAAGAGTACTTTAAGATAGGTAAATATAAAAATAATATTGAAATAAAATTTGATGGTAATGATACGTATATTAGAGAAGTAGAAACATATAAAAATATATTAAACTTTAATTATGATAGATTAGCTATTAAAATAAGTAACCTGTTCACCCATAAAAGAAATAAAAGAGGATTAATTAATGGTATGGGAGGAATTATAAAAGCCATAACTGGAAATTTAGACGCTGAAGATGCCGAAAAATATGATAAATTATTTGAAAAGATAAATAAAAATCAAAAAATATTACAAACTCAAAATTTTGAAACAATTCGATTAAATAAAGAAATGATTAATAAATTTAATAAACAAATTGAAAATATTAAACACAATGAATTGGTTTTGGAAACTCGAATAGATAATTTCATGCAAGAAACTATAAATTGGCAAAACGTTTGGGTGATTAAAGATATATTTAATCAATTGATATTATTAACCATAAATCTACTTGAGATCATATCCGAAATTGAAACTAGCTTGACATTTTGCAACTTAAATAAGATCCATAGTTCAATAATATCTTTAGAAGAACTAAAACAAATAATTAACCAAATTAATCCAGGAATAAAATTTTGGGACATTACTTCGCAGATTTCAAGTCATTGTAAATTAAATAATAATAAAATAGAATACTTATTAGAAATTCCCGTGTATGAAAATAAACCTGAAAGGAAATTACTGCAAATAACTCCAATCCCCATAATTAGTGGAAACGAAATGTTTATGCTAAATGAAAATAAAGAATTTTTAATTCAAGAAGGAGATCAACTATTGCTAACTAATGACTGTAATAAATTAAAACAAAATTTTTACTGTAAGACCAATTATGTAGAAGCTAATAAATGTTTGAACGAAATTGTTAATAGGCATAATAATAATGAATGTAAGTACCATAAGATTACTGAAGGATTTATTTTAATAAAAATTGAGAACTCTAATATTATTATTATTATAAGTAAGAATGAAAGAAACTTAGATATTAAGTGTTCTGAATATGTGAAACATAAGTTAATTAAAGGAGTATATAAATTTAAAACAAATAAAAATTGTATAATTAATAATTATAAATTGGAAAATTATATAACTAATGCTAAAGAAATAATTTTTGAAAATATTAAATTTAAAATTAAGGACAGACAATTAAGTAATAAAACAATTGAGTTGAAACAAATTAATAAACAAGATATTGTAATTAAAGAAACGCCAATATTAAATGATATAAAGGTTGAAGATGATGTTAATAATCATACTTTAATTAATTCTGTTGTTATTATTGTTATAATAGTAACTATTTGTTTAATCTTATGTAAACATAAAATACAATGTTCAAAAAAACTGTTAAAAAAAGAAAATCTCCAAACTGTAACAAACGAAGTTCCCTTTTAGGGCGGAGGAGTTATGTATATCATTATCACTAAGAAACTTCATGTTACAGCGCACTCCAAGGAATGTGCTGACTAGTAATAGTAAGTTTATAAAAGAGCGAATCTTGTTACAAACCGCAATCAGTCTGTCTTGAGAACTATACCTGTAACTTGTGTATGTAAAATAAATAAATTTTTAAAAACACAATTTCCAATTAAAATTGTATAAGTTGTACTTAGATGATATATGTATTTTTCACGTGATGATATAATGAGCATATTAGTAAGATTAAAAAAGTGCTTGATAGATTGAAAAAATTTAATTGAAAGTTGAAGCCAAGTAAATGTGAATTTGTTAAGAAAGAAACTGTATATGTAGGTCATATTATTTCTAGAGAAGGTGTAAAACCAGATCCATCGAAGATAGAGGCAATTGAAAAGTTTCCAATACCGAATACAGAACGTAAAATTAAGTCACTTTTAGAGCTAGTAGAATTTTATCGCCGATTTATAGATTCAGTTTCGAAAATAGCTAGTCGGAGACCGTTAACGAAGTTAACGAAGAAAGAGATAAAGTTTATATGGAATGAATCAAGTCAGGTAGCATTTGATAAATTGAGAATAGCGTTAATTACGAGTCCGATATTAATTTTTCCAAATTTTAGTCAGCCGTTTACTTTAACGACAGATGCGTCACATTTTGCGTTAGGAGCCGTGTTAAGACAAAATCGATTTGGGAAATATCAACCAATTGGGTATGCAAGTAAAATATTAAATAAAGCAGAGAGTAATTATGCAACTATTGAGCAAGAATGTTTAGCTATAATATGGGCTATAAAATTTTTCAGATGTTATTTGTATGGAAAAAAGTTTACGTTGGTTACAGATTATAGACCATTAGTTTATTGAAACAAATTTAAAGATAAAAGTAGTAGATTAGTTAATTGGTCATTCAAGTTATCGGAGTATGAGTTTGAAGTAATTTAAAAGCCAAGAAAGCAGAATTATGTTTCAGATGCACTTTCGCGCGTATCAATTAATTGTCTTGATGAATTCGAACCAATATAAAATAAGAGCAAGATAAAGATTTAGAAATTCAGAAGTCGACAGAGGTAGTCATAATAACGTTGAATTTTATAGAGATAATGATGGTGTAATCTACAAGTTGAGAAATATGAATGAACGTGAAAATAGGTTAGTAGTTCCGTCAAGTATAGTTAATAAAGTTTTAAGAACGTATCATGATTTACCTCACGTGGATCCTGCAGGTTGTGAAAAGACATAATTTAATTAAGAAAAATCTGTTCTGGAAAAATATAGCATCACAGATAAAAGAGTATTGTTTACGTTGTCTATCGTGTAATAAAAGAAAAACCTCGCCTCATTTAAGACCAGTACCGTTACAACAGTTCGGCGGAATTTCAAAACCATATGAGCGTACTTCAATGGATATTGTGGGTCCTTTACCCATCACGAATAGTGGAAACAGGTATATTTTAACATTTATAGATGCTTTTATTCGATACCAAGAAGCTATAGCAATATTAGACGAGTCAGCAGAGACAGTAGCAAATGCATTTATTACGCAGATAATTTCGAGACATGGTGTTCCTCGACAATTATTAACGGACAGAGGTTCAAATTTTACGTCTAATTTGTTTAAAAGCGTATGTAGATTATTTGGAATTACAAAGTTGCAAACGACGGCGTATCACTCCATGGGAAATGGAGGTATAGAGCGGTTTCGTAGAACCTTTGCAGATAGTATTGTCACATTATATAGCGAAAGATCACAAAGATTGGGACATGTAGATCCCCTATGTTTTAATAGCGGTTAGGAATTCAGTGAATAATTCTACTGGTGTAACACTATTTTTTTTAATGTATAGTCGCGAGTTTGAAATGCCTTTTTATGTAATAGCACCGTTGAGTAAAGAAAATAGTACGGATTATAATGTAGAAATTCAAACGAGGTTAAAAGTCGTTTATGAAATTGTTAAAGAGAGAATTATTAAAGCGCAGAGTAGAAATCAGGTTCAGTATGATAAGAAATCAGCGCCATGTAAATTAAAAGTCGGAGATTTAGTTTTATTGCCTAATGAAGTTATAAAGCAAGGGTTAAGTAAAAAGTTTGTAAAACCGTGGATAGGTCCATATAGAATTGTAAAGCAAACGATTGCAGTTAATTTTGTTATTAAAGACGTGTCAAGTAATAAAGAACAAGTAGTCAATGCTAATAGATTAAAGTTATATTTAGAGCCGATTAATGAATAATTAGAGCGACCGTATACTCCAATACCAGTTTCAGGGAATAGAAATGTTAAAAATTTGTTAGATTTTTTGTATATACCACCCGTAAGAAATTGTAATGAACCTGTAAATGAAGATTTTGTAGCAACGCGAGAATTATATAGTAGTAGAGTAGAGTCAGATACGGAAGAGGAAGAAAAATGTGGTAATACAATAGTTGTTGAAGCGCAAGTTCATAATAATCCGGAAATTGTAAATGATCAGACATCGAGTCATAGATATTTTTTAAGAACTCGCGGTCCAGCACCAGACCTACTACGGAATTCGCGAAGCAGAATTTAAAAGAGTCGCGATAAGTAAAAATTTTTTTCAGATTTCCAAGGGAGTAAGTAGTGTGTATAGTTATATTAATTAAAATTTAGTTAGTTCGCAGAATGTGGTATAGTTAGATGTTAGATGAAGTGAATTGAGCCAGTGAGCCGGAGCAACCCAAGAAAGAATCAGAAAAGAAGATGCCAGTAAGAAGTCCAGTGAGAAATAGTGTACCACAACAGAAGAGAAGTTCGAAAAACTAAGTGAGTATCAAGAGACACGGCAGTGTCTCTGGCCAAGTACAAACGACAGTGGCCAGACACTACAGTCTCTTATCCAGAGTGAACTAATATCCATTTACGCACTAAAAAATGAAGTCCAAGCGGTTAAAAAAAGTAAGTTTTGACTTCATCATCGTGTATAAAACTGAATAGGATCAAAAAGTTTAATGTAATTTGATCCATCCGTTCCAAAGATATCGATGTGTGAAAAGTGATGTATTTCAAATTTGGCAAACGTCGTCTTCTCTTTGTTCAGCGTCCGCTTGTGACGTCATCACATTACGACGACTCATTCCGTTTCGGCCCACTTCATTTCGACCCATACCGTACAAATGTGTATTTTCGCACTAAAAAATTAAGCCCACGCAAACGTTGACTTCTTATTCATCGTGCGCGTATGACGTCATCACGTTACGAATTACATGATATATTATTAATAATACAAATGTTATAAAACATAGACAAACAATATTTTTTAAATCTTTTACATTGTTTTACTTCTGCTTTTTTTTTAATTTTCAAAATTTTTAATTTCCAAAAAAATGTTTCTTTACTTTTTTAGAAAAGGAATGTGATATAACTCATTACATGATATATTTTTAATAATACAAATGTTATAATAAATCAACAAACAATATTTTTCATTTTCCAACAAAAATGTTGTCACTTTTTTTAGAAAAGGAATGTGATATAACTCAACACATGATATATTATTAATAATACAAATATTATAATAAATAAACAAACAATATTTTTTAATTTTTTACATTTACATTTACAAAATTTATTCAATATTTAAAAACGAATGAATTTTCCAAATTTTTTTTTACTTTTTTTAGAAAAGGAATATGATATAACTCAAAAAAAATCAGTACAACTGAAAAGTTCAGGCCAAGTACAAAAACGTCCTCCAACATTCGCCCTTACAAGTCATAATGTTTTCCGAGTTATGAGGTTCTGATATAAAAGGTGGACTCAAGTACATTCTTAGAAACTGAGAAACGTAAGATATATAAAGTTGTAACAATAAGGGTTTCTTTAAAAAGGAATCTTTTATGGCCTGTTCGGGTATTTTCGAAAACTTTCGTGAATAACTCGGATATGTTACGAAAATTTCGTGGGCACTTCGACTATGTTTGGGGAATGGGCGGTAACCGTCGTGGCCACTTTCAATATGTTCCGGTATGGTCGGAAACCATCATGGCCATTTTGAGTTTGTTCGTGTATGTTCGGAAACCTTCGTGGACAGTTCGGAATTCACCTCTAGGTGTAATTTCTGTAGTTACAAAATGCCGGCAAGTACTTCTTTTTAGTTTTTTTTATATTGATATTTTGAACATTTGTGTCGTTTACATTTTTGTTACGCAGATAGACACTTCCGTAATTCAGATTTTTGTATGAAAAGACATGTTTTAGTGTTGAATATAACAATTTGCTTGAGCCCATATATTATATCAGAAACTTTTGACTAAAATGTAATTAGGACTTTTCGATTCTCCTTCTCAAAGAAACCCTTAATGTTCCAACTTTA
Organism: Pterostichus madidus; assembly: GCA_911728475.2. NCBI lineage: Eukaryota > Metazoa > Arthropoda > Insecta > Coleoptera > Carabidae > Pterostichus > Pterostichus madidus. Next base: position 19,104,006 of record OU452305.1, on the reverse strand, counting down.
TATATCTTACGTTTTTCAGTTTCTAAGAATGTATTTGAGCCCATCTTTTATATCAGAATCTTATAACTCGGAAAACATTATAACTTGTAAGGGCGAATGTTGGAGGATGTTTTTGTACCTGGCCTGAACTTTTCAGTTGTACTGAACTTTTTTTAGTTATATCACATTCCATTTCTAAATTTTAATTAAAAAGAATTTTTTTAAATTGAAAAAAAAATTGCAAAAGCAAAATAACGTAAAAAATTATAAAAATATTGTTTATTTATTTATTATAACATTTGTATTATTAATAATATATAATGTAATGAGATATATCAGATTTTTTAAAGTAAAAAAAATAATTGAAGATTAAAAAAAAAATTTGCAGAAATAAAACAATGTAAAAAATTTAAAAAATATTGTTTGTTTATATATTATATCATCTTTATTAATAATATATTATGTAATTCGTAACATGATGACGTCACAAGCAGACGCTGAACAAAGAGAAGTCGACATTTGCCTGAGCTTTATTTTTAGTGCAAAAATAGACATTCTTATGGAATGGGTCGAAACGGAATGAGTCGTAGTAATGTGACGACGTCACACGCAGACGCTGAACAAGGAGGAGACGACGTATGCTCAATTTGAAATTCATCACTTTTCAAACATCCATTTCTTTGGAACGGATGGACCAAATTGCATGAAACTTCGTTGTTCCTACTCAGTTTTATGCGGGCTACACGGTGGTTAAGTTAAAACTTTTGTATCCGCTTGGGTTTCTTTTTTTAGTGCGAAAATGGGCATTTGTTCCCTCGAGATAAGAGACTATAGTGTCTGGCCACTGTCATTTGCACTTGGCCAGAGACACGACCGTGTCTCTTGATTAAAGTATCAGTGTTGTAAAGCAGTGTCTACGCAAATGACGAGTAAGTAATAATATTTTACTGTATTTTATTGAGAGGAGAAAGTTAGTTCGGAACTATTATAATTAACTAATTGATTTACTTACTACAGCTATCTGTTGTTGATCGTGTCCTTGAGAATAAGTTAATTAGATTCATTTTGTAACCTATCAATTGAGGATTTCTTTATTTTATTATTTGTATTAAAATTGTTATTGTGTTGAGAATCTGGCGTGTCTATATTTCGTTAATTATCCTATCATTAAAGTTGTCTAAGCTGGTTGAGTTACGGTTTCCAAATTAAACTCTTCAGAGCAGAGTTATAAAAGTTATGTGGTGAATAATTGATTAATCATTTAATTTTTAATTGATAATTTGGTCAAGTAAAATAAACACTTGTCAGTACTTATTGGCACTTAGTGCAGGGTAGCTGTTACAATATAACATTTTCATGACTTTTTTTGCACTTGAAAAAGGACGCCACTAATTCCATTATTAGCATCAGTATCCAGTATGAATCTCTAATTTGGGAAATTATAAATTAAGACTGGCGCGGTCGTCAATAAATGCTTGAATTGTTCGAATGCGGTTTGACAGTCTTTTTCTAAAGTAAATCTTCCATCTTCTTCGCTAAGTCGTGTTAATAGTTTGTCAATGTTGGCAAATCTGTGAATGTATCGCCGATAGTAGATACATATATCATGGAAACTTCTTAATTCATGTTTGTCTTCTGGTACTGACCAGTCTTTTATTGCTTTTATTTTCTCCCCATCTACTGCAATCCCTTTACCAGAAACCATATGTCCGAGATAATGCACCTTCTTATGAACAAATGACACTTCTTCAAGCTGAGCTTGAGATTTGCCTGGATGCTGAGAATTAACGTACAAAGCATGGAATGGACGTGCTTGTTAGTGAAAGAATGAAACCGTTTGTAAGGGATTAAGGTTGTACTTCATCTAGAATTCTTCGGCTGAGATTAAAGGTAGGCTTTTATAGAATCTTCGTTGCATCAGTTTATGGTCCAACTGAATCTAAAAATGATCACGAAAAGATCGGTTTTGGAATTTGTTAAATAGTATGGTTGATTCGTATGAGAAAGTTATCGTATGTGGTGATTTAAATAGCTGGTTTTGTATAGATGTTGGCGTGAAACAAGGTTGTGGGATGTCTCCGTGGCTATTTAATTTATATATGGATGTGTTGTTACCAAAGGCGCTGAATGGGGTGGATGCTGTATATATTGGAGGTAGTGTAGTGTCTGTGTTAGCTTATGCGGGTTATGTTGTTATGGGTGAATCTGACGAGCAATTGAGAAGAATGATTCTAATTATAAATGATGTAGGAGAAGGATTAAATCTGTTATTAAATGTTGATAAATGAAAAATGTTAGTGTTTGAAAAGAGCGATTTGGTGACTGACTGCAATGTTTCGGTGAATGGTGTGAGACTGGGTGAAGTGAATTAGTTTGTATACGTGGGTAGTATGTTATCGAGAGATGGACGTATTGATCGTGAGATAGAAAGAAGAGTGTCTGCGGTATGCAAAGTATTGGGTGCTCTGGGAACATTTGCGCGATTGAGTATTTCTAATGATGTTTTAGTGCCTACATTGATGTATAGTAGTGAATGTTGGGTGTGGATGAAGAAACATGAACGTCGTGTAACTGCCGTGGACATGAGATATTTGCGGAGTGTGTAGATATACTAGAAGAGTTCGTGTCCGGAATACATTGGTGTATAAAGACTGTGAGATTGAAAAGAATATAGTTAGAAAAGTGGGTATAAGTCAGTTGAGATGATTTGGGCACGTAGAACGTATATTTTTATTTTGTTGTTTAGTAATTTCATTAGAGTGTTTACCTGCAAATATGTTAAATTCACTTTCAAAAACAAGCGTAGGAACGATACTCCCTTTGTTTCTTATCTTTTTTATTTGTTTTCTACTTTTATATTGAGTGTTTAACTGCAATTGTGTGAAATACACTTTCAAAAACAAGCCCTTTTTTATCTTTTTGTTTCATTGTCAGTTACTGCATTGTGTGGACTTTCCTTTCATATATAATTGCAGGTTATTGCTTTCATCTTTTCTTTGTAGATTCGTTGTTAGCAGTAAACGTGAGTAATTTGAGATGTTTTACGCATATGTTTTGTATGTTGAAGAAAGAAATTGAATGCTAAGTGAATAGGAGTGATTGGATAGATGTGGTTGAAGATTTGTTCTGTGATAAATAATTATAAATGTAATAAATAAATGAGTTATATGGAGTGATCTATGAATGTGGTTAAAGTAAGGGTGGTGTGTTTGGATGAGAATGTTTGACGAGGACTGATTATTTGATGAATGTAATGAGTGAATATTTTATGAATGATTTTAGGGTTCGTGCTACCCCATTTGATGGGATATAGCGTGACGATATGTATGTATGTATGTGGACAACTATCTACATAGAATCGGGTAGATCCATCCTCTTTATTCACTAATACCACTGGAAATGCCCAAGGCCTACTTGAGAGCTCAATCACGCCTTTTATCTTCATTTCTTAAATTATTCTTTCAGCTTCTTCACGCTTTGCCAGTGGTAGTATTTTTACTCCTTAATGGATGGGTTTTGTATCTCCAGTATACATTTTATGCTGGACAACGTTTGTTCTTCTCTTGGATTTATTGTCATATTCGAAGATATCTTGGTACTTGTTATTAAATTATTCGCTTTGGTTTTCTCTTCGGAAATCAATTCTTTAAAAGATGTTAATATTTCACTGAACAACGTATACAGAGATTTGGAAGATATGGATTCCTGAGCTACCATTATTCTAATAATCGAGGATACGGACAAGCATTTCCCTGCTACAATGCCTTGTTTAATTGTAACTGGATAATTATTTATGTTTATTAGTCGAACTGGTATTACTTTGTTGACCTTAATCAGTAATATTCCTGCCATCACTCGACGACCAGTTTCCTCTGTTGCTACTTTTCTTTCTACCGTTACTTCTGTTTTAACAACACCAAGTCATAATTTCGATTATTGAGTCTTAATGAAGAATTTATCTTTTAATTGTTCTATTCTTCTTCCATATTCGTCTTTTAATTTATTTAAATCTTCTTGTAATTTCTGTTCCAGTTTTTCTTATAATATTCTAGAACGTTCTTCAGATTTTTTAGAATTATCTTCTAACTGTTGTTGAAAAGATCCAATTAATTATTTTTTTATAATTCTATAATGTCCTGTTAATTCTTCCGATTTAATAGAATTTTCTTTTAACTTCTGTTCTAATATTCTATAATTCTCTTCTAACTGCTGTTGCAAAGATTCTGCTATTTTTATTATTAGGTCGAGAGGTGGTCTTAAAGTCCCTGTACTGCGGCCATTTAGGCCTATTGTACCCTCCGAATTTTACTCCCTTCAAAAGACCTGTTTCCTTGACGAAGTCCACGATTTCTTTTAATTTTAGTTGTTTTATTGTCCCTAAGTGCATTTTCGGTGCTCCTAAGAGACTATGTCTGATGGCCACACAGGCTTTGCAGTGACATATCAAGTGGAGCGGTGTTTCGTCCTCTTCTTCACAACCTCTGTATACTGGTTCTTGTCTTAGGCCCAGTATATGTAAATGCTTGTTTAATTCGCAGTGCCCCGTTACGAGTCCTGTTATGAATTTGATATTTTGCTTACTCATTACTAGTAAGCTTTCAGTTCTTCTCTTGGATGCTTCATCCAGGAATAGCTTCGTTTGTCGCTGACCTGATGATTCCTTCCAGTGAGTTTTATGCCATTGCAAAAGCAAAATTTGGATTTCCTGCTGGGTTATTTCGTGTCAAATTCCGCAAGTTGGTTCTGGCCCTATGAGAGATACTTTGGTCCCATATTTTGCTAGCTGGTCGGCTATTAGGTTTCCCTCAATGTTCGAATGCCCAGGTACCCATATTAGTTTTACTTTATTCCTCACACCAAGTGCATTTAGTCTATGAATGTAGTCCAGGACTAATCCCGATTCCACTTTACCCGATACTAGTGCCTTAAGTGCTGCTTGACTGTCTGTTACTATAGAGATTTTCCTATCTGTGCAGTTCTTCTCCAATAGTAATTGCGCGAAGGTTAAAATTGCGTAGACTTTTGCCTGGAATACTGTTGTATATGTCCCAAGTCGAACCGACAAGTTGTGTCTCAGTCCGCCTACCCCATGTATTCCAGTCCCGGCTCTTTTGGTGGTCTTGGAGCCATCTGTGTACATGACTATATCATCTTTCATCACCGGATTGTTTTTATGTTCCCATTCGACCCTTTCAGGAATTTCCACCATGAAGGTTTTATCAATGATATACATTTTATTAATCCGGTCTGGCACCATCTGTAGGATGGGTTGTTTGTCTATCTCTGCAAAAATTGCAGAATGTCCGTCTCTAGACTTGTCCTCTTCAAAGAGTACTTTTAGCCTGCAGGCTTCACTGAGTGCTCTCGATTTCACCGCCAGGTGCAATGGAGGCAAATTCAATAGGGTTTCCAGAGCCCCTGTTGGTGTTGTTGACATTGCTCCTGTGATTCTTAAGCAGGTTAACCTCTGCACCCTGCTTAGTTTATCTTTACAGTGTTTTATCTGTGTTCTTTGCTACCAGGCAAGTAAGTCATCGCCGATAATAGGCTCTAGCTTTTACCGAACATTTGCCTACAGGCCCATAGAGCTCTGATGGCTTTGTTTGTTATCCGTTCTACATGTGGTTTGAAAGTCAGTTTACTATTTAGAGTTATTCCTAGATATTTAACCTCTTCTCCCATCGCTAGATCTTTTCCATACAGATGTAACTGCTTTAGTCCAAAGTTTGCGTCGTTTTGTAAACGGTACGATTGAGGTTTTTGCTGGATTAACCGACAGTCTTGCACCAATTTTCTACAAAATTCAGGGCATCCTGCATCCTGCTGAAACGGTTACCTCGAATTTGCCTGTTACCAGAATGGTAACGTCATCTGCATAGACGATAGTCATACGTCCTGCTTTGTTTAATCCTCGTAGGAGATCATCCACAACGAGACACCACAGTACAGGAGAAATAACTCCTTCCTGCGGACATCGTCGCGAGGCTCGTATCCCCATGACTTGATTATTAAGAGAGGCGTAAATTTCTCTGTGTTTTAGCATGTTTGATATCCATTCGCACACCGTGGAATATATTCCCCTGTCCACAGCTACTCTGTTTATGGATTCAAAGGAAGCGTTATCAAACGCTCCTTCTATGTCCAGAAATTCTCCCAGAGCAACTTCTTTATATTTCAATGTATTTTCGACACGACGAACAATTTCGCATATTGCCATCTCGCACGATTTTCCTGACTGATATGCAAATTGGTATTTGTGGAGCGGAGATTCGCTCAGCGCAGTGTCCCTAATATGCCTTTCAATCAGTCTTTCCATGAGTTTAAGAAGGAAAGATGAAAGACTGATTGGCCGGAAAGATTTCGCCTAGACTCTCGCCCTGGTTTAGGTATGAATACTTTTACCTGTCTCCACATCATCGGTATGTATGCCAATGCTAAACTAGCTCTTAGCATAGTACATAAGATGGGTACTAGTTTCTCTATTCCCTGCTGTAGCATAACTGGTACAATTCCATCCATCGCTGGTGACTTAAATGAGAGAAATTTGTTTGCTGTCCATTTAATTTTAGATTGGTTGACCACTTGCTTCGCAAGTGTCTAGTCATCCTTAGATGCGCTTGTGAAAGACTGTACTAAGTTTTCCTGTTGGTTTATATTGGTTTGTTCTAGGGTGACTGATTCTGGGAAATGAGTCTGTGGCAAGAGCTCCATTGTCTCTTTTCCACCCTCAGTGTACTCCCCTGTGTCTTTTTTTCAGAGAGCCTAGTTTACTCTCTTTACCTTTTAAAAGAGGTGTCTGTTCTAGTTCCTGACAATACTTCTTCCAATAGTTCCTTTTTGCCTTTCTAATGGCTTTATTATATTCTGTTAGTATGGTTAGCTTTATTTAACATCTTTCTCATGTCAGTTCGTAAGCGGGATAATCCCTCATGCCACTTGGGCACTTTCATAGAGGTTCTCTTCTCCCTCTCTGGATAGCTGACCTCGAAAGATGTTTTTATTGCTGTACGAAAATTACTTTCCATAATTTCAAGTACCGCTGGATTTGCTACCCTATGAGGCCAGTTCTCCAGCTCGGCTCCTAGTTGTTCCCTGTATAGGTTCTAATTGGTTTGTTTAGGATTTCTGTAGGATATTGGAATCGGTTTATCCGACTCTATATCGCACCTTATATAGCTATGGTCAGAGAGAGATGGCTCTTCTGACACATGCCAGTTTTTCACTGTGCTACATGCGTACACGATATCCAGTGTTATATCAATTACCTCCCTTCTCCTAATATCTACAAAGGTTGGTTCATTGTCCTTATTGGCTAACTCTAGATTGTTTGTTACCAAATAACCCAAGAAGAGACTCACCCCGTTTGTTGGTTCTAGTGCTGCCCCAAACAATGTGGTGTGCGTTGGCGTCGCATCCTATTAGGATTTGCCAACCCTTGGCCTGAGCGCGCTCCACCAGTCTTCAGCAGCCTCCTAGTGGTGGGTTGTCTGGTTGGTCGTAAGGCAGGTATGCGGATCCGAGTATTATCTCCCTCGCGCTCCCTGCTTTTGACACAATCAGTTTTGCAGCTACTAGGTCTCTGTAACATAAATCCCATAGTGGAAGTACATGTAGCTCTTGCTTTATTAGAAAACAGGCTCTAGGTCTAGGTTCTGAGGTATCATAAATGATCCCTCTACCCCCTTCCCCTAAGCCTTTAATTTCGCCTTTAAATGTCCAAGGTTCCTGAACTAAGGCCACATCAATGTTGTGTTTAGTTATAAATGCACAGAGGGTAGCGGATGCTGCCCTGCAGTGATGTAAGTTTATTTGAACAATAAGCAGCATTTTGGATTACCTTAGCTGTTACTGGGAGGTGATTTAGAGTTCTGCGAGGGCCCCTCCACATCCATCTTCTCTTCTTTCTCCGCCGTTCCCTCCTTCTTCTTGGCTAGAAATTTGAACGTCACCATTGAAATGTTGACGTATGGCTTGTGGCCGTACGGTTCCATCAGGTCCCACGAAGTTTGGTCCATCAGAACAACAAGTTGTTGTCCTTTTGGATTCTGCTAATTCTTTTTTTAGAATTCTGGAACATTCTTCTGATTTTTTAGCTTTCTCTTCTAACTTCTCCAATAATTTACGACTTACTAGAACCAATTTCAAATTCAAATCCATCAGAATTCTCGTTGGCCGCCACCAATACCTGTCGTAGATGCTGTTGTAACGTTGCTTTTAATCCTAAGGTATCCTAATCTAGCTCCTCCAACTCTCTCTTGAGATTCACAACTTTCAATTTACATAGTTTTAAAGTGAACGACGCCGTTTTATTTATTTTTGCTACACACTTCACTATTTAGTAACCCCACACCTGACACCATATGTACAAAATACAAAAATAATGCACAACTACTTATGTCAACGAAAATAAAAAGTATTTATGTAATGATCGAAAAATAATGATTTTGGAAACTTATTTCGTATAAACTAGCATTTATTACTTAAACACAAATTATTGATACAAACAGACTGTTATTATTTATATCAAGTTTATAAGAACTACTATTTACTATCACGATATATGAAACATGCTGGAGTTCAAATATTGTTAAATAACTTACGGGAAGATTTCTGGATTACACGAGGTAGAAGATCAATCCGTAACGTATTGAAGCATTGTTTAATTTGTAAAAGATACGAAGCTAAAAATATAGAATTGCCACCTTGTTCGTTACCTATAAACAGGGTGAGAGACGCAAAAGTTTTCGAAGTAGTAGGAATAGATTATGCCGGGCCTCTACATGTACGAGGAAATACAAAAGTATGGATCTGTTTATTCACTTGCGCGGTATATCGAGCTATTCATTTGAAATTAGTTTCATCTTTGTCAAATGAATGTTTTATACAAGAACTACGTCGATTTGTGGCGAGACGTGGAAGACCGATAAAAATATACAACGACAATGGTACGAATTTTGTTGGCACATATAACTTATTAGCAGCAATAGATTGGGATAAGATAAAATAATTTGTAAGTGTCCAGCGTATCGAATGGAAGTTTAATCCACCAACAGCAGCGTGGTGGGGAGGTTGGTGGGAAAGATTAATCAGGATAATCAAAGAGTTACTGAGACGCGTGCTAGGTAAAACGTGCGTGACGTATGAAGAACTATTAACTTTAATAAATGAATGTGAGGCGATCATAAACTCCCGTCCCCTTACCTACATGATGAATGGAGACCCAAGTGTTTCACCACTCACACCAAATATGTTCTTGCACGAATTAGATGAAGTTGAAGTCCCAGAATTGGATAACATCGACGAAGAAAAATTAAATAATCGAGCACGTTATTTGCATAAAATAAGAAAAGACTTAAGAAAACGATTCCGCAATGAATATTTGGGATGTTTAACACAAAGATCAAGATGCATTAAAAGTTTTTTCGGAGGTCAAGATCGGAGAAATAGTTCTAATTGGAAGTGATAATAAAAAACGACTAGACTGGCCTCTCGCGAAAGTAACTGAACTTATTCCGGGAAAAGATAGACAGTGTCGATTAGTTAAATTAAAAACGAGTAAAGGTGAAATTTTAAGGCCTGTTCAAAGACTGTATCGTTTGGAACTGTATAGTGCAGGTGACAAAGACTGTAACGAAACCAAGGTAGATGAGACTGAAAGAATTTCACATGACTTTAATGACAAAATCGAAAGAAGTTCGTACAAGACGAAGCGAGGTCGAATAATCAAATTACCGAAAAGATTCCCTGATTAATGTATAATTATTTATTGTACGTGAAACCAACTCTAGGTGGGAGTATGTTGCGTTGGCGACACTGTTTAAGTTTTAAAGAAAATAATAGAGTTGGTATCACTGTTTTGTTTTGTTTTGTTCTTGTTTTAAGAGGTAACTAAGATTGTTGTATTAATTGTGATAAATATGATATACTGTCATATTGTAATTTAAAAAAGTGTTATAATTAAAAGCTTCTAGCAATTAAAACCTATAAACACGTAATAATTTTCTTTGTATGTTTGTGAACGTAACACAAGTGGCGACCGTGACAGGACTTGAAATACGTGTTGTACTATTTAAAGAATAGGTATTAAAAGTTGGAAGCAAAGGACGAACGATAACACAAAACATGGAACAAGGCGAGAAGAAAGCAAGGACAGTAGAAAGACGTGCGTTTATGAAACTATATGACAAAGTGCTAGATTAATTAGCGAAAAATGTACTGGATACAGCTGAAATTCAAGCCGTTATGTCATTACTTAAAAGGAGGGCTAATGAACTAGAAAAGCTGGACAGTATAATATTAGAAAAAATGTTGAACAGTAATGCAGATATGAACGAATTAGAACAAGAAACTGCTACTGCTGATGAATACGCACGTAAGTACAAAAAACTAGAAATAGATGTACTAAATACTATAAAAGTTGTAGATGAAAATGATGATGCGTATTCTATGCATTCGTCAAAGTCATTGCGAAGTTCACGGCGAAAATTAAAGCTACCAGAAATAGAGCTCAAGAAATTCGATGGCAACCTGAAAGATTGCTTACATTTTTGGGGCCAATTTCGCAAAATAGATGAAGATGATAAATTAGCAGAGGAAGATAAGTTCCAGTATTTAATACAAGCGATGGTAGAAGGCAGCCGTGCATATGATTATGTAAATAGTTTTCCACCTAGTGCGAGCAATTACAAAAAAGCAGTTGAAGGTCTACGAAATAGATTTGGACGAGACGGCTTACTCGTGGAAGTTTATGTACGAGAATTGCTAACATTGGTACTAAAAAAGGTGGTTAATAAGTATGAACCTCTACCACTTTGCCCGCTGTATGACAAATTGGAATGTCATTTACGAGCTTTAGAATCACTCGGTGTCACAAGTGAAAAATATGCTGCTATGTTATTTCTTTTAGTGGAATCCTGTATTGTTAAGAACATGGCAGCGAACGTTAGTAATTGCTGAAGAACCTACAGAACCTACCGAAGAACGATCAGAACGAGAAAATACACAAACATCAACTACCAATAAACGATTAAAGAAATTGATGTTATTTTTACGCTCGGAAGTACAGAACGAAGAAAGAATAAAGCTTTCTAAATCAGGTTTCAGTCTAACAATCGAACAGAAAGAGAGAAAAAAGAAGATGCAGTATTGCAACGAAAATGATGTACCAACTGCATCCAGTCTTGTTAACATAAAAGAAGAAATAAATAGCAACAACTGCATTTTTTGTGAAAAGAAACACAGTGGTTCAGAATGTTTTAAAGCTAAAAGAATGTCAATGGAAGATAGAAGAAAGATTATTAATGAAAAGAAATGCTGTTACTACTGCTTGAAGATGAATCATTTCACCAGAAAATGCAGAACATTTATAAAATGTACTATATGCGAAGGTAGACATGTAGTATTAATGTGCCCTAAATTACAAGCACAACGAGAAGCAAATATAGACCAGACAAAAGTTGAAAAGAAGAAAGTTTCGAAGACAGATAAATGTTTAATGAACTCTGAAACAAATTTATCGAATTCTTCACACAATCCGGAAGTATTTTTGCCAACACTTATTGTAAAAATAGAGGGTGAAAATGGAACGTGTCTAGTAAGGGTGCTGATTGACACAGGATCACAAAAGTCATATGTTCTTGAAGATACTGCAAGAAAAATAGAATGTATATGTCATGGAAAAGAGTTGTTGATTCATTCATTATTCGGAGGAATGGAAACCAATAGAGAAGAACATAAACGCTATCATATCGTTGTGAGTTCACTTGAGAACAAATTTTCGTGTGAATTAGAAGTATTAGGACAGCAAGTTATTGTAAACGAAGTATCCCACATTAAAGAAGACGTGTGGATACAAGAGCTCCAGAATATTGGAATCAAACTCACAGATATAGGTAAAACTAAAGGACCTATTCAATTATTAATTGGAGCAGACGTTGTTGGTACATTATTAACAAGCCGCCAGAAACAATTACCCTGTGGATTGGTAGCAATAGAGACGAGACTTGGATGGACGCTAATGGGAAAACTGCCGGAAGAAAAGAAGAATTTCCAGAGGCTATGCACAGCAACGAATATAGTTTCTATGGTAGTTGAAGATGCCAAAATTTGCGATCTATGGAAGCTAGATATATTAGGCATAAAGGATCCTATACAAACAAAATCTAAACATGAAAAGGATTTAGAAGTTCAACAAAATTTCTTGGAAACGTACGTATAAATGAAGAAGAAAGGTATGAAATAAAATTACCATGGATTTTCGATAAACCGGAAGTATGTTCTAATTACGAGGTAGTCGAAAGAAGATTGTATTCATTGACAAAGAAATTAAAAGCAGAAGGGAATTTCATACATTATGACCAAATATTCAAAGAATGGTGCAGTGAAGGAATAATCGAAGAAATCAATGAAGTAGACAAGAACAGTGGACATTATTTACCACACAGGAATGTAATAAAAAAGAATAGTACGACAAGGTTACGGCCTGTATTCGACGCGTCTTCTAAGACAAAAATTTGGTGTGGTCACCACACGACTTTCTTATACACAGCATATTTCATATTAGAAACGCTGAATTGAACACTTATGACTTGCTCCTTGCGTTTGACAATTATTATTTGACATATAAATATTAAACATGTTTTTGTTTTTTGTTTCTATTGCTACTATGATTATAGAAATATATTATTAAATATATAAATTAGTTTTTCTCAAAACCAGACGCATATACAGGAAAATTGCAAATAACATTTTATGTTCCAAATATTTTTGCTAACATCTTTTATTTGAAACTTTTTTTCGTAACTGATTCCATTTTTGAAATAAATGGAATTTATTGTTTTGTGTGTCCAGTAAACTTCCTCTTCCGGTTTTTCAATTTCATTCAAATCAACTCAGCTCTTCCTATTTTCATGAAACTTATAATTACCAAGTTTCGTTAACAAATCTTATCTCGTTCATGAGATATTGCACGACCGGACACACATCCATCCATCCATCCATCCATCCATCTACACACACAGACATCATTGAGAAAATGATCAAAACAGATTCAGTGGACTTCAAAACATGTATTTCCGCGAAAATCTCGTCAACGATTTTTTTCACGATTTCAATACTTCCTTATACTACGTATAAGAAAGTAAAAATGAACTCTTCATTAAATGAATGTCTAGAAGTTGGGCCAAATTTAATTGAGCTCATACCTGCAATTATGTTGCGTTTCCGTACGAATAAAATCGGTGTAATCGCCGACATAAAACGTGCTTTTCTGCAAATAAGTATTGCGAAAAATGACCGCGAATATTAAAAATTCCTGTGGTGGGACGAACATAATAATATAAAAGTATACAGACACGCGCGTGTAGTGTTCGGAGTCACGAGTAGTCCATTTCTATTAGCAGCTGTAATAGACTATCACTTAAATAAGACATTACATAGTTTGAACGAAATAAAAGACAGTGATATAACAACAGAAACTGTGAAAAAAATTACTCATTAGTTTTTACGTGGACAATTGCGTTGCTAGTATGAGGAATCATAATGAACTTGAACAATTTATTCGCGAATCAAAAATAGTAATGTCGCGCGCATGTTTCGATCTCAGAGGTTGGGAATATACTTCGAATGAAAATAGAGACAGCAGTGCTACAGCAATGGTGTTGGGACTTAAGTGGAACAAACTCTACGATACATTAGAAGTTAACATAGACTCTTTAAAAACAGTGAACACTGAATTCATAACAAAAAGACTTATTTTATCAGTGTCACATAAATTGTTCGATTCGATCGGTTTTATTTGTCCCATAACTATATATCCTAAGTTATTGTTGCAGCAAACCTGGAAAAGCAGAGTAGGATGGTATACCGAAGTTGATCCAGAAACGAAGACAAAATTCCTGAGTTGGTATCGAGAGTTAAATAGCTTGATCAAGATTAAGATCCCAAGATGGATGACCGGCAAACGAAGTAAGAAAATGAACGTGAGTCTCCATACATTCTGTGACGCTAGCAAGGTGGCGTACACAGCAGCCATTTTCCTCAGAACAGAAGATGATGATGGTGTCACCGTGCAGCTTATACAGGCAAAATCACGTATCGCGCCGTTGAAGCAAATTACGATTCCGCGACTTGAACTCATGGCAGCAACGGTGGAAGCACGATTAACAGCAGAACTCTTAAAGCAAGTAGATACTATCGAATCAACAACAGTTACCTACTGGAGCGACTCTACAACCGTTTTAGCATGGATCAAACGCAATGAAAAATGGAAAGTATTCGTGAAAAACAGGGTTCAAGAGATTCGGCAACTAACAAAAATGGAAGACTGGAAGCACGTGCCAGGTGAACAAAATCCAGCTGATTTGCCATCTAGAGGTTGCAGTATTCGTCAGCTTTTAGAACAAAAATGGTGGGAGGGACCCTCCTGGCTGAAATTACATTCTGATGAATGGCCAACATCACAGGCTTTAGACAATGAAGATGAATTAGTTTGTGAAATAAACAGAAGTACGACAATAATTATTTCGACGAGAGATTATTCTTGGTATTAGAAGCATTTTTCCAATTATGAGAAAATTATAAGATTAGTTGCCTGGGTTATTTGTTTTATTAAAAAACTGTAAAAGTACGAAACAAGCTAGAGAACAAGATAATTTAACTTTAAGAGAAATTACGAACGCAGAAAAAGAAATCTTAAAACTTATCCAACAAGAATACTTTGACCAAGAAAATATGAAAAATTTATCTTCATTAAACACATTTCGAGACAATGAAGGAATTATTAGAGTGAAAACGCAAATCACGTTAAGAAATGATACAGAGAACTTCCGTTATCCTATTGTATTACCAGACCAACATCAAGTTGTGAAGTTGCTGATTATGAGCAGACATAAGAAGATGAAACATGCTGGAGTTCAAATATTGTTAAATAACTTACGGATAGATTTCTGGATTACACGAGGTAGAAGATCAATCCGTAACGTATTGAAGCAATGTTTAATTTGTAAAAGATACGAAGCTAAAAATATAGAATTGCCACCTTGTTCGTTACCTATAAACAGGGTGAGAGACGCAAAAGTTTTCGAAGTAGTAGGAATAGATTATGCTGGGCCTCTACATGTACGAGGAAATACAAAAGTATGGATCTGTTTATTCACTTGCGCGGTATATCGAGCTATTCATTTGGAATTAGTTTCATCTTTGTCAAATGAATGTTTTATACAAGAACTACGTCGATTTGTGGCGAGACGTGGAAGACCGATAAAAATATACAACGACAATGGTACGAATTTTGTTGGCACATATAACTTATTAGCAGCAATAGATTGGGATAAGATAAAAGAATTTGTAAGTGTCCAGCGTATCGAATGGAAGTTTAATCCACCAACAGCAGCGTGGTGAGGAGGTTGGTGGGAAAGATTAATCAGGATAATCAAAGAGTTACTGAGACGCGTGCTAGGTAAAACGTGCGTGACGTATGAAGAACTATTAACTTTAATAAATGAATGTGAGGCGATCATAAACTCCCGTCCCCTTACCTACATGATGGATGGAGACCCAAGTGTTTCACCACTCACACCAAATATGTTCTTGCACGAATTAGATGAAGTTGGAGTCCCAGAATTGGATAACATCGACGAAGAAAAATTAAATAATCGAGCACGTTATTTGCATAAAATAAGAAAAGACTTAAGAAAACGATTCCGCAATGAATATTTGGGATGTTTAACACAAAGATCAAGATGCATTAAAAGTTTTTTCGGAGGTCAAGATCGGAGAAATAGTTCTAATTGGAAGTGATAATAAAAAACGACTAGACTGGCCTCTCGCGAAAGTAACTGAACTTATTCCGGGAAAAGATAGACAGTGTCGATTAGTTAAATTAAAAACGAGTAAAGGTGAAATTTTAAGGCCTGTTCAAAGACTGTATCGTTTGGAACTGTATAGTGCAGGTGACAAAGACTGTAACGAAACCAAGGTAGATGAGACTGAAAGAATTTCACATGACTTTAATGACAAAATCGAAAGAAGTTCGTACAAGACGAAGCGAGGTCGAATAATCAAATTACCGAAAAGATTCCCTGATTAATGTATAATTATTTATTGTACGTGAAACCAACTCTAGGTGGGAGTATGTTGCGTTGGCGACACTGTTTAAGTTTGAAAGAAAATAATAGAGTTGGTATCACTGTTTTGTTTTGTTTTGTTCTTGTTTTAAGAGGTAACTAAGATTGTTGTATTAATTGTGATAAATATGATATACTGTCATATTGTAATTTAAAAAAGTGTTATAATTAAAAGCTTCTAGCAATTAAAACCTATAAACACGTAATAATTTTCTTTGTATGTTTGTGTACGTAACAATATATTTATTTTACTGAGTCAACTTCGTGATCAGTGAAACTCTCAATTATATACAAAAGTTCGACATTTCTCGACTCCTCTACAACGTTCCGGGACATCCCGAATTTGCGAGTACCAACAGGTGCGTTACGACTCATGCGTTAGGCCAAGCTCGCTGCAAAAACACACTCGAACGTTCTCGAATTGATAACTCACACTTTAGATATAATATTAATATTAAAACAGTTTATAGACTGACAATCTAGTTTAGACCTTTGTAATACAGTTTATGGGTTGTGAATATTAAAATTTAGCAGTAACAAAATCGCTAAAATTTACTAGGTTGCGAAGTCAAAATTAAATTTAAACTTATAATTTCACATTTAGAAACCGATGCACTGAGAGATGGTAAAGACCTAAATTCGCAAAAAAAATAATACAATAATTTCAACCAAAATATCTGTTATTGAAAAATTTACCTCAATGATAACATTTCAAAAGGCAGAACTCTAAAACTATAGAATATTAAAGCAACTAAATTGCTACACACGATCATTGGCGTGAAATGCCAAGCAGTCTTAATTAAAAATGACGCGGTGTAAGAATGTTTAGTAATATAAATTAAAATGAAGCCCTCACGAACGCCTTTGTCTTGGCGGCATCAATGCATCCTGTATATACAGACTTGTGTGACGTAGTGGAGTATCTCAGCAGGATAAGTTATAAATAAATAAAGCCTTTTGGAATTTAAATCTATTGCTGAAAACTGAATTTTCATTTCTATGCAAATAATAACATTGATATGCTAATTTCTAAACAAAGCGAACGTAAAGATTACATGCGCTATGCCAGTCAATATGCAAACAAGACAAATGTTTGCAAATATTTGTCTGCTCCGAATAATTAACATTTTCTTTCATTAGTATTTTATCAGTGGTGCTCTAAGAAGACTGGTGTCTGTGGAGGCTGCAACAGCCACAGCAACAACGAAAATCCCCTTAAATAAAGCAAATTATTTACAACAATAACTTGATAGTTTTTTATATAATCTTACTAGTTTCATGGTAATGCAACAAAAGTATTGTTTGCAATAAGAACGACAATGTTGCATCAGTCCTTTTATACTGCAAACACACCTAAATAAAACTGCAACGTGGTAAATAAAATCATAGAAATGTAATGCACTACAAATAGTATCTAACATACGAGTACGTGTGGTAATGGAAATTCCTATGAATACCCAACCCGACGACTCGACCCGATGGATTAGAACTCAACATGTCTCGAGGGATATCCAACTCGAGCCGGCTCGGTGTATTTCCAACCTAACCCGACCTGATGGATATCCAGTCTAACCCGATCTGTGTACCATATCTGACCCGATATACTCATCTGATCCGAAAGTCATTCGACTGACCCGAAGTTATTAACATGATCTGATGGATCCGAAGTATATATTCCATGTAACATATAGTTAATGTTAATAGTTGTATTTCAAAACAATTATAAATGATGAGGATTTGAATGAATATTTTATTAAACAAATATATAGTGTTTATAGTTTTTACAAACTTTTTGTACAAAAAGAATAAATAACAATTAATCTCAATACCGAAAGATAGAAGAGACATAATGACAGCAAAGTATATACATGCCGTTATAAATAAATGAATATACATAATTAGTAAAAATTATCAAAATTATTCAACTACAGTAATATATAACTTAAATGTAATCAATTATTAGAATAAGTAAATCGTAAGTTTTAATATTTTGCAGAACAAAAATTATATATATATATATATATATATATATATATATATATATATATATATATATATATAAATAATAGCAGGTATTTTACAGTCATTTTCTGCATCCTTCCATCGTCATTAAGGTTTTGCTTCTCCATCGCTTCCTTGACTTCACGGTTTCTATTATATTCTGGTGTATTTCCATTGATCTAATTATGTCCTCGTTTCTCTTATGGTCCAATAGTGTAAAGCCACAACATCTCCGCCAAAAGGTCATTTCAGCTGATTGTAGTCTTTGTTTAGTTTTTTTGTTTGTTATCCATCCTTCTGCTCTATATAGTGTACAACTTTCAAAAATTGATTTGTATATTTGTTTTTTTGTGTTAACCGAAATCTGCCTGCTCCATAGAAGTGGATGCAGTTGTCTTATTATGGATCTGCCTTGTCCTACTTTTTGTAATTCTCGTCCATACCGTCCTCTGTTAAGAATACTCCAAGATATTGGTTGGTTTTTAAATTATTCCTCTTTGGGTGATGATGTCATGTGTCGTATAATTGTTCCCGATAACCATGTATTGCGCTTTATTGAAGTTAATTTCTAGTCCACACTCCTCGTATTCATCAATTAGCTTTCTAATTATATATTCGGCATCATCTTCATCTTCTGCTATTATTACTTGCTCATCCGCGAAGCTCAGGGTGTATACATGGTCATTATCTATCTGCACGCCCATTGGTTTACAATTTCTCTGCCAGCGGGACAAGACCGAGTACAGATATATTTTTAAAAGAGTCGGTGATAAGCAGCATCCTTGTCTAAGGCCTTTATTCACTACGAATGGATCCGATAGGTCTGATTTGCTTTTTATACAACTTCTTGTACCGTTATATACATTTTTAATTGCATTAATATATATTTTTTGTACGTCGCTATTTTCCATTGTAGTCCATAGTATGTTCAGTGGTACGCTGTCATATTCCTTCTTAAGGTCTATGAAGATTAGGTGTATCTCTTTTCCATACCCTATAATTTTCTCTGCAAGTTGTTTCAGGCAAAATATATTGTCAGTACAGGATCTCCTTGTCCTAAATCCACTTTGTTCTTCCCTGTCTATTAGTTCTTCTTCTATTCTATTCCTTAATATTCACCCATACAGCTTACCTATAGAGCACAAGACACTTATTCGATAATTTGAGCTATCCATTCTGCTCCCCTTTTTGTATATGGAGGTAATGTGTGCGAGTTTCCATTCACTCGGTACTTCTTCTCCTTTCAGGCACTTATTGAACAAGATCGCCAGTATTTCGATCACTTCGCTTGGTGCTTGTTTAACTAGCTCTATAGGTACTCCTCCAGGGCCACCGGATTTATTGTTCTTCATTACCTGTAGAGCGAGTATGACTTCCTCTACTGTTATTTCTCTTGCATCGTCCGCTGTTTCTGTTTCATAATTTACTTTTCCGTACACCGGTTTATTATCGGTTAGCAATTCTCCGTAGTATTTTTAAACTTATACTATCAATTGCATACTTTTCTACCCTATTTGTTCTTAAAGTTTTCATTATTTTCAATGCGTGACTTGATTTTGACCCTCCTAGTTGTCCGTCAATTTCATTACATTTGTTCTCCCAAAACATATTTTTACCTTTTTTTACTTCCTTCTTGACCAAATAATTTTGCCTCATGTAATCTTTACGGTCTTCTTTGTCTTTTGATGTGAACCATTTGATATACAGTTCTTTCTTTGTCTTCACTAATTTTTCTATTTCTTCAGTCCCCCATGGATCCTTTCTGGTGTTTGCACTGAGTTTTTCCTTTATTCCTAGCGCTTCATAGGCCGCTTGATGGAGGCATCCTTTAATCGTGTTATACAATTCTTCTGTTCATTTATTACCAGTATTGCCATCGCCAAGTTTGGTGGCCAGCCTTAGTTTATATAGAAATGCGGTTGAATCTTCTTGAAGAGATTTGATGTTAAATTGCATATCCTGAATATCGCTTACTTCTGATTTCGTGTTTAAGGGTTTTTTGAAAAAAAGCTTTTATATTTATTTTTCCTTTTAGTAGAAAGTGGTCCGAACCGCATATAGCTTCCCTGTACACACGTACATCCTGGGCTATCATGTTTGATTGTTGTCTCATGACTATGTAGTCTATTATAGATCTTTGATAGAGGGCTGGGACCAAGTGTATTTGTGTATATCTCTGTGTTCGTAAAAACCGTTCAATATCTTAAATTGAATTAATTACATATCTCTATTAGGCGGTCTCCATTATCGTTTCGTATGGTTTCACCATAATTTTCAACTACTTTATCCTGGTCTCTTCTTCCAACTCTTCTATTGAAATCGCCCATCAGTACATCTTTTCTACTTGGTATATTGTTTATTCCCTCCGTCAAGTTATCAAAGAAAATATCGTTCTCTTTCGAGAAAGAGTCGTCGTTAGGCGCATATATCCCTATAATAACCAAATTTCGTCCAGATAATTCCATATTAACTTCGATAATTCTTTCATTAATGGCATTCCATTTTCTTTTACATTTTTAATTAATTTTTTGTCTACAGTAATGGCAACTCCTGCTTTGGCTCTCTTGAATTTGTCTACTCCACTATAAAAGTAGAAGTAGTCTCCTTGTTGCTCATTTCCGGAACCTTTCTTTTTTGTTTCAGACAGTACAGCCATATCTACTTTATGAATCTTTAGTTCTTCGAATACTTCTTTACTTTTAGTACTCATTCCTTGTACGTTCCAACATCCAAAATTCGTTAACCTTGTCCTTTGCTTCCAGTATTTCCACATCTATTCCGAGGCAGGCAAATCGGACTTTTTGCAATATTTAATTTTCCGAGTCATGGGGCGCATGCACGTGGCCTCACCTCCCATACATGGGGGACCAGGATTTTTTTTCTGGGTTTTCTCCCCTACTCGCGCTTGATTCCGATATTCGAATCTCTTTTCGAGGGTGACTGCCCGACGTAGTTTGATCTTCTCATCCTCTTGATTACTGGATGTTGACTCTTCCTCCCCTTATCTAATTGGCGGTTTATATTATAAAAAAAATATTTTTGTTTAAATTGTATTTTAGAAAAAGTAGTTTTCCTATATGGGATGGCTAGCTCAGTGGTATGAAGTCGGCCTGTGGATCCTGAGGTCCCTGGTTCGATTCCCACAGGCGACAAATTTTCATAATTTGAAAAAGCTATCCGTGTGGCTCCTCCATCATTAACATGTTTGGGGGCCGTGATTTGACGACTGGTAACCGCACTTCACGCGCAAAATATATCACTTACCGAGATCTGCTTCAGCAGAGTGCCACACCCAGTAATGGGTAGAAGGCGTGATGATATATTTATTTATTTATTTATTTTCTACCAGCTAATGAAATCTTTCACTGGACATATTAGAGGATGAAATAGAAAATACAAATTGTGCTAATTTACTCAATTTTTAAAATATTAATTTATTTTCTTTGGTAGAATTTTGATAATTTATCTTAATTTTGAAATAATATAGTTTTATCATCTGCACAATCGAAAAAATCTTCCATTTCACATATCTTCAATTTTTTGGTAGAACATTAGGCAGTATATATGTCAATATCATTTGCAATATTTGTTAGTAAAATTTAAATTCTGAATAATTCCTGGCACACATTGTCCAACAATACATTTTTGTCATCTGTTGATAACATCTTTAATGTCTTCATTTGCAAATTCAAGAAGATAGCTGTATTATGTACTAGTTTTATCAAATATTTTGATTTAATATCTTCTTTTAAAATATTCTTTTGATCCATAATTACATCACTTTTATTTTAAAAATCGGATTCTAAATGATTTGTATTTTTTATTTTTTTTTTTTCAACTAAAGCTGAACTATAAGTGATGTGGGATTATATTTCTGGTTTAATTCTAATGTAAGTAGGAATATCTAGTGGTGTTAATATAAAAAAATATTGATAATTCGTGCTTACCCAAGAATAGATTATACACATCGCCATAAGATTTATCAATTAATTTTAACATAGTTAACATAAAATTTCTGTCGGTAGCTACTGCTTGCTTTAATGGAAATTTTAACTTGTTATTTAAACCTGATCTTTTAAAATACGCTATAATTTCTTAACAGCTGTTTATGTGTATTAACATATTTTAGTCACTAATATTTTATAAAAATAATTTGAATTATGTGCTGCTCATGATACTGTGCTATAATCTTTTAAAACAATAACAATATGGGCACCATATTTAGTATGTGTTTTGTAATCACAAATAACAAATGATTCAATGAGTAAATGATTATGAGAAAAAAATCGACTATTATTTTCCAATTGACAACGCTCTGATACTCTATCGGTAAAAAAATAACTTCTCTTTGTGGCACTGTTTTATTTATTGTGCATGCTTGTATGATAAAAGTACATGTTTTCATAATGTTAATTTACATTTTTTCTATGAAAAACTTAAAAATAGAAAATCTAATACGAACTTCTGCGCTTACGGATGCAAATCAGTCTAAATTAGTACAACATACGAGGTCTGTTCAATAAATTCGCGGATTGTTTGAATTACGGGGCTCCAGTTGGTTTCAGAAGAATCCACTTGGTGTCGCTAGGTTTGTACAGATCAGTTGATGATAACGCTGTGTCCCGATTGTAGATATCATTATTTGTTGATTAGCTACGCGGTTTTTAGTGAAGTGCGAGTTATTCGTTTATCGGATTTCAGAATAAATGACCTGAAAGAACAACGACTTGCTGTTAAATTTTGTGTTAAACTAGGAAAATCTGCGACTGAAACATTTGCTATGCGCAACACGGTGATGTTTCTATGAAGCATACGGCAAATTGCAAGTGGCCTCCCACAAAGTTCGATAGTAAACTAGACTTACTACATTTAAGTTCTGAAATATCCGAGGGATGCCATCCTTCGCAAAATGCCAGAAATATGAAGGAGTAGCGACTGGTTTTTTTCATAACAGGTGGAAACACCGTTGGGATAAGTGTGTGCGTTGGGGAGGAGAGTACTTTAAAAGGGTCCCAGACATGTAACTTCTAAATAAAGTACATTTTGTTTTATGACGTCAGTCCACGTATTTTTTTAACAGACCTCGTATGATAACAGAATTGTCCTGAATTAATAATTTTGTAGCATTTTTAACTCAAACATTAAAATACTAATTTCATATGTTAATAAATTATTGTGACAGCGAGTAATAAGTAATTTAAATTTAGATTTTAATTCGTCAGTTAAATAATATTCTTGTAGTTTTGTACGCCGACCTGTAGAAAATAATTGTAACTGCCACAATAATTCATAAATAAAATAAATAAATAAATATATCATCACGCCTTTTATCCGTTACTGGATGTGGCACTCTGCCGAAGCAGATCTTGGTAAGTGATAAAATTATGCGCGTGAAGTGCGGTTACCAGCCGTAAAATAACGGCCCCCAAAGATGTTAGTGGTGGGGGAGCCACAGAGGTAATTTTAAATTGGTGAAAATGTTTTTTCGGCTGTGTTGATCGAACTAGGGTTCTTTGGATCCACAGGCCGACTTGATTCGAATCCGGAGATCCCGAGTTCGATTCCCACTCAAGCTAGAAATTATAATTACAACCACTCTACGGCTCGGTGAGTTCCCTGTACTGTAATTGAGATTTAATTCCTGTTGTACAGAGTAATATATTTACGCTTGGCTTTATCACAGTACGTTCTCGATCTTGAAAGTTTGATATACTCTGTTTTTTAATCAGGAGGAGTATTTTAAATTTTAACCGCTAAAACTGACGCTTCAGATTGGCTAGTGCTTCGTCCAGTTTACACTGTACATAGATTTTACATTTGATGCCTTGCCTGATTTGATGTATCAGAGCTGTCATAAGTTTCGAAGTTATCTGTTTTCTTGTTGGTTTTTTGCATTTCTGTGACATTAAAATAAATCAGTTCTTTTAAGAACTAATAATATCAGATTATATCGATATTATTTGTGTGTTTTTATCATTTAGTTTTTTATATTCTAATTTTGCTTTTATTAGGTCCTTGAAAGAATTAATATTTGATTGTGCTGATTTTATTCGTGCGGTTTTCTTATATCCTTTGCTTTGTATTTGAATTTTGTTTGTACTTATTTATTTTA
Organism: Pterostichus madidus; assembly: GCA_911728475.2. Lineage (NCBI taxonomy): Eukaryota > Metazoa > Arthropoda > Insecta > Coleoptera > Carabidae > Pterostichus > Pterostichus madidus. Next base: position 19,079,790 of record OU452305.1, on the reverse strand, counting down.
AATCATGGATGAAAAGCGTAGCACAAGTACAGAATTTTCACCTCCAAAGAAACGAAAACGTCTTGACTCGGAGCATTTATCTGTCGCTGAAAAGCAGGGCATATTAAATATGTACAAATATTTGAAAAATAACCCCGGTAAGAATATGACAGCAATGATAGAAAAAAATTCTTGTAAAATGGGTAAGATAATCAAATAAAATTATATATTTTGGTGTCATGACGATAAATTTCTTTCTGTAGGAGTAGCAAAATCTACTGTTTATCGGGTAATTAAAGATTATAAACGGACAGGATCTGTTACATCTTCTAAAAAATGTGGAGGAAAGCCGCATGTCGTTGCAGCGTTCAACGATTATGTAAAGAACTTAGTACGGCGGATAGTACATGAATTCTTTCACAGGAACCAACTGCCCACTTTAAATAAAATATTGGAAGAAGTAAAAAAACATCAAAATTTGCCTCCTCTATGTCGTTCTTCATTGTACAAATTAATGAAGTTGATTAATTTCAAGTAAGTTTTTTTAAATACATCTTGTTTTAACAAAAATATAAATAATAATATATATTATTCTTTAGATACTTGAAACGAAACAGAAGAAGTATTTTAATTTAACGTGACCATATTATCCGTTGGAGGCAACAATATCTCAGGACTATTATTATGTATTGCTGTAGTACGTATTCAATAATAAAAGGAAAATGTACGAATTTGACAGTATCTTTATTTCTTGAAATATTTTCTATTATATAACAAACTAGCTGACCCGACATACGTTGTCCTGTCTTAACTATGAATATTCAATTTGAAGTGGAATTAATTTTAAATTAATAATTATTTCGAAAACATAGTGTTTATTGTAATGCTTTTTGATACACAACATTTTTAGTTTTGTTTTCTGGCGCGTAAATAAATAATGTTCATGGTTGTCCGACGCGGGAACAGGCGACATTTGTTGATCTGTGCGATAAGCTCGACGATTTCTCATTGCCAACCGAGCTGTTTCACGGGCTGCCTCTATTTGCTCTTGTGTTTGAGATGCACGAAGTCGGGCCATACTATCGCGGCGCTCTTCTCGTGCGATTTCCCGTTCTTCTTCGGTGGATTGATTCGCAGTGTTACGAAGCCGAATTGCATTCCGGCTTTGTTGGGAAAGATTAGATCTTCTGGGTCGCGGCATTTTTAATAATAATTCTCGCACAAATTATAAGAAAACAAATCAGATTTATTATTTAAACACTCGCAAAAAACTAATAAATCTACAGGTAACTTTATTGGTTATATACTGACAGACAGCGGCAATGGAATGTTCCGAAAATAGACCATATTATTTTCTATAGCGCCTCTGCCGGCAAATTTATGAAATGAAAAAAGCGTGCCAGGGTGACAAACTTTATTTAAATTTTTTTCTAATTATGTTGGCAATACTAATGTTTGTGACGCCATGTGACTCGAACGGTGATGCATATGCGCATGTGCGCATAAATTGTGACAGTTTTATTGCCGCCAGTTTGAAGTTGACATAAATCTTTAATTTGAAATTTTGGTCTGTTTACTAATCTTGGGAAAGAAATGAAAAGATATTGCCTTATTAATTAATGAATTCAAATTACAATCCGGGACGGAACAATTGTACCCAGGAATTTTTCAAACAAAATTCACACTTCACAAAACAATCACAACAAAACGTAAGTTTGAGGTTATCGGCCAGTGACAGATGACAGAAGAGCAAATTGGCGCTTAAAATTTTCAAATTTTAATATTTATTTTAATATTACTGTATTGATTATTTATACATTATAAGAGCAAAATTCGATAGTAAAAAATTAAATATAACTTGTATAAAAAAATTATCATTCATTTACGTTTAGATAAAATGATATTTTACTTTAAAATACATTAGTTTGATTTTAGCTGTACTTCCTAGCATATGATTGGTGCATTATGAGCATGCGTATTGAGATAGTAATATGGTCTATTTCTCATATATTCTGTGTGAAATTAGTATACTACTTTTAAGAATTCTATGCTCTTTCTAATTATACTGTAACGCAGCCAATTTAGTACACTACTTTTAAGAATTCTATGCTCTTTATAATTATACTGTGACGCAGCCAATTTAGTGACATCTATTCACATAGTGGAAAAGTAAAACGCAGCCAATTTAGCGACATCTATCCACATAGTGGAAAAGTAAAAGTACAATGTGTTCTAACCCCTGTAATATTTTTTTTGTTTTTTTTACGTAAATCGATATTTTAATAGTTATTCTGCTATTCGGGGCGAAGACGAATCCAACAAATCTTAGATCATCAAAATCGGTTCAGCCGTTCTTGAGTTATAAATGGTGTAACTAACCCGACTTTCTTTTATATATAAAGATATTACCCATGGTAACCATAGCTATCTCAATACATAACACTCTTCCCCTCTGGAAAACAATCCTTTGGTGGTGGTTGTCGAGTTCTAGTAGGTTTTTGAGTGATGATGGAAGTTTCAGGAGATTCTTCAATTTCTTCTTCAACTGAAATTTCTGCTGAAGATTCAGATGTCGAACTACTTGGATTTCGTGAAGATTCGGGGCATGTCCCTGTAGAAATTTCCGGTCGTATCGTTCGTAATTGGTCGACGTGGCGTCTCATTTCCAAACCATTTTCTCTAACAGCTCTGTAAGATACTGGTCCAGTAATATCAGTAATTTCAGCCCGAACTCATCTTGGACCTGATAAGTAGTTTCTTGCATATACGTTTGCACCTACAACAAAAGATCTATTTTTGATTAGTTTTGTGCTATCAGGGCTTCGTCCCATAGTCTCTTGTTGTTTTTGACGTATATCATCAATCAGATCTAGATGTACTCGACTTAAAATAGTTTTTAATTGTCTCTTCATCAGTAACTCTGCTAGACTCTTCCCCGTTGTAGATGCCGGAGTACTATGTTGAAACAAAATAAATCTTGCAAGTTCAACCTCAAAATTCTTCTTGTTCATTTTTTTAATTGCGTTTTTGGCCGTCTGGTCCATTTCGTTCAGCCTGTCCATTAGAGGATGGGTGGTAGGGTGCTATTTTAACTGCTCGTATTTCATTCTTTTGTAAGAATGTTTTAAATTCCTGTGATACGAAAAATGTACCACTATCCGATACGATAATATCAGGAAGACCGTGAACGGAAAATAATTTTCGTAATACTTTTATGACACTTGTAGATGAAATAGATGACATTTGTATAATTTTTAACTATTTGGAATGGGCATCCACGACAATTAAAAATGTTTTCCCATCCACTGGACCCACAAAATCAATATGAATCCGTGACCAAGGATTTGCAGGCCATTCCCATAAATGTAGCGAAGTTTTTGGTGGTGCATGTCTCGTTTCTTGACAAGTTGAACAGTTGGACACCAAATTTTTTGATATCTTTATCAAGTCCACGCCAGCAGACAAAACTTCGAGCAAACGACTTCATTTTAACTATCCCTGGATGTGTCACATGTAAAGTTTTCAGAATATTTTCCTTAACTGCTGGCAGAATGACAACTCTGTTTCCCCATAAAATACAGTTTTTGTGAACAGATACCTCCATTATTTTATAGTAAAATATTTTAAACTTATCTTCGGGTACTGAATTAGGCCATCCATTTAGAATTCAATGACGGATTTTTACAAGATAATAATCCTTGTCAGTTAACATAGCAATGTAGTTAGCATCTACTAGTGGTCCATCGTCTTTTTCAAGAAGTAATATATCTTTTGGATCTGGTGTATGTTGAACAGTTTCTTCAAATGGTAATCTGCAGAAAGCATCTGCGTTAGCTAATTTTGTACCTGGTCTGTAGAATATTTCATAGTTGTGAGCAGAAAGTGTTAAACTCCATCGTAGTAATCTCGGAGACATCACTTGCGGCATCTGTCTTCTTGAATTCAAAAATCTTAAGGTGAAGCATTCGACCTGAAGTTCGTTAACCAAAAATTTGTAGTAGGGTTTCTTGTGGTCCTAACAAAAATGTGGATTTGTATAGAATAGTGGAAGGGATATTGGCGCGCGTTTAAAAACCTTACAAAAGTGAAAATTTTCAAGAAAATTATTTTAAATCGCAAGAAATATTTCTAAAATTTAATAAAACATAGTATTTTAATTGATATTATAATATAAAAATAAAAAAATTACTTAGTTTTATTTCAGTTATACATTGCTATATCTTGAGTCACAGGTTTTATATATAATAAAACAACTATTATTGCAATCATGTGCTTTTATTTATATAACAATCTCTATCTCTGGATTTTCATAATTTGAAAAAGCTATCCCTGTGGCTCCTCCACCACTAACATGTTTGGGGGTCGTGATTTGACCGCACTTCACGCGCAAAATATCACTTACCGAGATCTGCTTCAGCAGAGTGCCACACCCAGTGATGGGTAGAAGGCGTGATGATATATTTATTTATTTTATTTATTTATTTATCTCTGGATTTCCCGACTACAATCCTGTCGAGTCCTCCATTTTCTAATAATCACATGTTTACGCTCGAGGCGCCATCTACTTATATAACTATTTATCACTATATGCTACACTTTTTCCCCCTAAAAACAAATTCTTTCGTATATATATTCGCTTTCTTAATTTATCTAATACAATTATCTTAAACAACAATATAATCTCTCAAGCAGAACAATTCCTTTATAAATTTAAGCGATCTGGTTTATGACAAACTCGCTGAGATCTACGAAGTCCTGGACTTCTCGACCCGCTGTCTACTACAGTTTTGGGTTTTATTATTTTTGTTTTTCCCTGGTTTTGTTCTACTGCATCATCTGTTACTATCATACATTTTGCAGATATCTGCGACCATATTTTCGCTGATTCATCACTTTCGTCGGCTATTGGTGCATTATTTTCCGAACATGTTCTATCTATCTTCTGTTCACATTTAAATTCATATTCTTTATCTCTTGTATTACCCAGATAAGCTTCCGAAAGTGGGTAACCAGCTTGTGTTTTTGACTCCGCTTGGTCTGTAGTTTCATTTACTTTAATGTGACTAGCATGGTAGAGGCTTGTTCTTCCCTTCACTAAAACTAGATATGTTGCGTAGCTTTTTCGTTCTAAAATTTTCGATGGCCACCACTTAACTTCCTTATCCACGACTGATTTAACAAAAACAGACTGATCTGTTATAAATGTAGGCATCCGACAATCAATTTCTTTAGACCATGTACAATTAAATTCTGGTTTTAAAAGCGATAGTTTTGTTCGAGGAAGATGTTTCAATACTAATTCTGCAGGTGCAATCCCTGTTTTGACGCATGGCGTGTTCCGAGAGTACAATAAATACTTATTCACCTTATTGGTAAGACTCAAACTGCTTTTACATTCTAAAAGACTTTTTTTCAAATTTTGTTTTATACATTGTACCGCCTTCTCCGCCATACCATTACTCTGAGGGTGGTATGGAGGACTGTGCGTTAATTTTATTGCATTCTCATTACAAAACCGATCAAATTCTACTGAATTAAATGGTGGACCATTATCTGAAACTAACTCTTGCGGGAAACCTAGTATACTAAAAGTACCTAATAACTTATCTGATGTCTTGATACTGTCTGTACCGTGCATCACATGTGCATCTACCTATTTCGAAAAAGCATCTACATATATCAAATTTTTTTTACCTTGAAAATCCAAAAAATCAATATGGGCTTTCTGCCCCACCCGCTGTGCGAATTCCCAACTCACCAGATTTTTCGCAGTCGTAACATTCTGTGTAACCTGACATACAGTGCAGCCTTTTATCTTCCTCTCAATATCATCATTAATTTTTGGCCAAAATACATATGATCGTGCTAAAAGTTTCATTCTCACTATACCCGGATGATTTTCGTGTAACAAATCTAAAACTCGATGTCTCAATCGTGATGGTATTACAATTCTGTTTCCCAGACATAAACACCCATTTGATATAGACAGTTCAGTTCTCACATTAAAATATGGTTTGACTTTGTCATCACTCATATGATCTGGCCATCCCGTCTTTGTTAAATCCACGACTTTACTCAAAACAGTGTCTTTTACTGTTTCCCTGGCAATATCTAAACTACATAACGGTTCCTCTACCTGGATCTGCAAACGGTAAACGTGACAGCATGTCTGCACATTTCAAGTCGCGCTTGATCACGAGTTCGTAATCGTAATTACTCAGAATAACTGCCCAACGTTGCAGCCTACACGCAGCCAAGGGTGGTATTCCAGTTTTTGATCCCAAAATTCTATTCAATGGTTGATTATCAGTGACCAAATAAAATTTCCGCCCATAAATATATTTATGGAAGCGTTTAACAGCAAATACCAATCCCAGGGCTTCCCTATCCAATTGACTGTAATTTCGTTCTGCCTTGGATAAAGTAGCTGAAGCGAACGATATAGGTTTTTCCTCACCGTTAATAATGTGACACAAAACCGCCCCCACTCCATCCGAAATTACATAAATGGGAATCTTTGGGTTGTAATGTGTTAAAATGTTATTATGTAATAATAGCTTTTTACTAAATTCAAAAGCTTTTTGACAGCATGTTCCCCAAACAAATTTGGTATCAGTCCGAAGTAATCTATATAAAGGTTCGAGGTGTGAGCTTCAATTTGGTATGAATTTGCCATAGAAATTAATCATCCCCAAGTGTGATTTCAGTTGTGTTACATTTGTAGGTACTGGACATTCTAATATGGCTGTCATTTTTGCAGCTGGCCTAATACCCTGATCATCTATAATATGTCCCAAATACTCAATGGACCTTTTAAAAAAACTACATTTTGATAAATTTACTCTTACATTAAATTTTTCTAACTTCTGTAATACTTTAAACAAATTCTGTTCACAATGTTGACGATCCACCCCAGCCACAACTACATCATCCAAATAACAGCAAACATTCGGAATATCTTTAAAATTGTGTCCATAATTGATTGAAAAATTCCGGGTGCGCTACTGACCCCAAAAGGTAACCGTTCTACTCTAAATAACCCTCGATGTGTATTTACTGTTAAAATCTCTTTAGCCACCTCAGACAACCTCACCTGCGTGTATGCCGCCGAAAGATCAAGTGTACAAAATACTGTATTACCCGACATCGAGTTTAAAATATCGTCCAATCGAGGCAGAGGATACCGATCCCTTATAATATTCTGTGCTTTTGTAGTCCACACACAGTCTTATAGAATCGATGCCGGATCCTTTCTTAGGCACGACAACGAGAGGGGATGCCCATTCACTGGAAGTCACAGGTGTCCAGAGTCCATTCTCCACGAGTTCGTCAATCCTTGTATTAACTTTTTCAATTATACCGTATGGAATAGTGTATGGTTTTCTATAAACCGGTGTTGCCCCTTCCTGCAATGCAATGTGCGCTGTAAATTCGTTAATACAAGATCCCAACCCATTGGAAAACACACTAGGAAACTTTTCTTTTAAAATATCAGTAATCGAACATTCTTGATTAATTTGATTCATTAATAACAAATTATTCTTCCAGTTAGGATACAACACATTTAACCAGTTACGACCTAATAAGGGTGTTCTTAAATGACCTTGAATTATTACACTAGGTAATGATATTGCGTTTAAAAAATTATCGCTCTTTACTTTGACCTGTGCTTGACCGACTACTTTTAAGAAATGGCTTGATGCCGCTTTCAATAACATATGACATTTCTCGATTTTTACAGAATTATTTATACATCTTACAAAGTTCTCCTCACTAATTATTGAGACCGCAGCACCCGTGTCCACTTCGAACTCTATACCTTTGTTTTCCACAATGAGTGATTTCGTCAATCTCGGTGTAACAATGTTGATGTCTTGCACTCTACTTTTATATTCTGAGGTGTCCAAATATTAAAATCTCATTCCTTTCGTCCAGTTATGAATTTTATTTTGATGAAATGTTTGAGGTAAGAAATGAATTATTTTCTGTAACCGTATAATTAGATACTTTTATGTTGAAAATATCGTTTATTAAAAGATAAATAATACATTTCAATATTACACAGAATCCTGTTCCACTAGTATGCTCTCCTAAAACTGATAAAATATTTTATTATAAAAAAGTACCCATTACTTTTAATATTATAATATAATATAACACGAAACACAAAATTAAACATATTTCAAACAACAAATGGGGGATTCAAGTGGTAGAGCTTTTTAATATATATTTATTAAAATAAATTCTTGACCGTACATCATATTTAATACAATATAAAATCATACCATAAATTATATCTTTATTGCTGAAATATGAAAGTGTAAGTTGAATAATTTAAAACGTTCGCACTGCCATATTGAAATGACGTAGTTGCATTAAGCCAATCACAGAGCTTCGTCTGACACGTTTGTCGGTGCTCAAGAAGACGAAGAAGAAATAAGCATTCAGCATTCTACGATTCTACCAATGACGTATAATACTAGACGAATTATGCCGTATTCAAGTCAATGCAGTGTTGTGAAGCAGAAAGAGATTGAATAACTTGAGGGTCCGCCGGGTGCGCGGCAAGGAGCGAGTACACTTTGATGTTATGCAAGTTGCTCCTTGCCGCGCACCCGCTTCACCAACCAGTTATTCTATCCCTTTCTGACTCACAACAAACGCCGATGTTATCCGTCTAGTTATGTTTTGTCTGAGGATTCTACTGACAACGACAAGTTACGCGTTATTTATCTCTGTCTTATTTGTCTCTCTTTAAGATAAGATGCAACTACGTCATATTCATTTGTTTCGAAAGTTTAAATATTTTTATCATGCTTAATACAAGTTTTAAAAAAAAATAAAAATTTGGGTATAATTATTTTATTACGTAGATTAATATATAAAAAATTCAAAAAAGTCTTGAAAGGCCCATTATGAAATATTTATATATTTTCATGTATATTTCTATGTAGTACATCTTGACACACATAATTATGACAGCTGTCATTCTTCCAGATCATTTTAACGCTGAGTGTACGTTAAAGCCCACATTACATGTGGAGAATTAGAATATCGCGAAATAGCAATAACAAATTCAAATTTCAAAAAAATATTTCATATATTTAATCTTATCCAAAATAAGAAACAAGTAGTACTACATAATCTTTGAACATTCAGCTTTTTGATAAAGGTATTAAAAAGAATGTTTAATCTTTGTAATATAAATAAATTGGAATTGAAGTGTAAGAGATAATGATATCAAAGTTTTAAGTCTGATTTTGTCAAAAATGTGTCGTTCAATTTGAATTTAAAAGTTCTCTATATTTAAAACTCAGGCCTTCTATAATACAAAAAAATTTTATTCAATTTGATCTTGGGACTTTTGAGAAAAAACTAAAAATACACGAAAAAGTCCTGTTTTGAGCGTTTTTTCGTATATTTTATTATTTTTCTCCAAAGTTCCATGATCAAATTGGATAAAAAATTACTATATTATAGAAGACCATATTCTAAAGCATATAAAAATTTTTCATTAAAATTGTTCGTTACATTTTTGAGAAATAAACTCAAATTTTGCGTGTAATTTCTTTCAATATTTGTACATAACATTAATGGTATCTAGTTTATTACCATACTTTGAGATTTTGGCTTCAAAATTATATACAATACTTAATAAGTTTCATTCATAATAAGAATAATATTTCGCTTCAAAGAGATCAAGGCAAATCATCGTTCTGATACTAGTTTCAGATCGAATGCTTCACCTTAATAACGGTTTATGATCAGTGTATATTTTAAATTCTCGACCGTAAACGTATTAGCGAAATTTTGTAACAGCAAATAATACTGCCAGTGCTTCTATGTTCAACTGTGCATAAATATGTTCGGCGCTAGATAAAGTTCGTGATGCAAATGCGATTGGATATTTTTTTTTCCATCAGATTCTTTATGAGCTAGTACTGCTACTACGCTGTAGGATGATGCATCGCAAACAATCAATAATTGTCTTGCACGTTGTTCACCTCGTTGACACACAAACTGCAATTGCAGTCCTCTGGAACTTCCTTCCTGGCTGGTGACTCTTCATGCAGCTGATGTACTCGATACTGATTTTTCTTCTTGCACTGTTTCCCAAAATGTCCCTTGATTCCACAGGCATGACAGGTAGCATTCCTCGCCTTACATTCTGGAATATGATCTGGTTTCCATGGACCTCCACACCGGAAACAAATCCCTTTATTTTTGCGCTCTGATATATTTTGTTTCATCTTGTAGTTAGGCACATTGTTATGTGTCCCCTTTGCAATACTGTGTATTGTTTTATTTGCAAATTCTTTGGTTTGATTTCTTGCTAATTCCATGGACACTGCTTCTTTAACTGAACTATTATAGGTTAGGTCTGCTTTCACCAATAACCTGCGTCGAGTATCCTCACTCATAATTCCGCAAACAAACTGGTCTCGTAATGCGTCGTCTAAAAATGTCCCGAAATCACAATATTGAGCTAATTTCTTCAGTTCCACACCAAACTGCGTAACCGTTTCCTCGGTTTTTTGAAATCGCTTATGAAACCGATAGCGTTCAGCGATAACACACTTTTCGGGTGTATAATAATCTAAAAGCACCTTCTTCAAAGCGTCGTATGTTTTTGTATTTGGTTTGTCTGGAGCCACGCTATTTCGTAGGACATCATAACACTTTGGACCAATCATTGTTAAAAACAGTGCTACTTTCTTTCTATCCGGTACATCATTCACAAAAATAAACTGCTCAAATCGTTCAACGTACGATGCGAATAATTCTTCACCGGAATATTCTGCGATATATCCGACATAACCTATTTTGCTGCCCATAGCCTGTGCTTCGACTGCCATGGTATTATTTTACGTGCGGTGTTCACTTTACCTCGTCGCCAATTATGCTATATCTTGAATCACAGGTTTTATATATAATAAAACAACTATTATTGCAATCATGAGCTTTTATTTATATAACAATCTCTATATCTGGATTTCCCGACTACAATCCTGTCGAGTCCTCCATTTTCTAATAATCATATGTTTACGCTCGAGGCGCCATCTACTTATATAACTATTTATCACTATATGCTACATACATAATCATATATAATAGTATATTATTTTATAAGGATCTAAATGATACTTTTTGTGCGCTCGTCCATCAACTACAAATGAGGCACAAAACGTCATTTTCACTCCACATAAAATATGCAATTTTTTTCTTCAAACGCCGGAATATTTACTCATGATGTCATATAATTTCTCTGGCACTCGTGAGCGGCAGAAAAACATTTTAAGGTGTAGGTAAACTAAAGAAATTTCTTCATTTTAACGAGAGTCAGGAAAAGTATTTGACAGAAAATCAAACTTAAACTGTTTCTATAGATTCTGATATGGTATAGCTTTTTTATACAACTTTTCGCTATCACCATTTATGCCAGTTTATGCCACTTATATACCAATATATTCTACAGTTATAACGAATTAGATGTTTCATGTATATGCGTACAAATTTTTACTATTGTCCATAAATGCACCAGAAAACCCTATTTTGTATCCTACTGAAGTAATCAGGTTGTTTGAACACTTTTAATATTTCTTATTTTTCACGTTTCTGTGGCATATGCCTGATCGACATACTTCTTTCTTTTCGTGAATCAACTATTTCTGTTTCTGGAGCAAGTTCGTTCACATAAAAATTCTTTAATATTGGAAGCATCCATTGAACAAACTTCTCATCAATTTTATTGTCTCTACTTTTATATTCTGAGGTGTCCAAATATTAAAATCTCATTCCTTTCGTCCAGTTATGAATTTTATTTTGATGAAATGTTTGAGGTTAGAAATGAATTACTTTCTGTAACCGTATAATTAGATACTTTTATGTTGAAAATATCGTTTATTAAAAGATAAATAATACATTTCAATATTACACAGAATCCTGTTCCACTAGTATGCTCTCCTAAAACTGATAAAATATTTTATTATAAAAAAGTACCCATTACTTTTAATATTATAATATAATATAACACGAAACACAAAATTAGACATATTTCAAACAACAAATTATGAAATATTTATATATTTTCATGTATATTTCTATGTAGTACATCTTGACACACATAATTATGACAGCTGTCATTCTTCCAGATCATTTTAACGCTGAGTGTACGTTAAAGCCCACATTACATGTGGAGAATTAGAATATCGCGAAATAGCAATAACAAATTCAAATTTCAAAAAAATATTTCATATATTTAATCTTATCCAAAATAAGAAACAAGTAGTACTACATAATCTTTGAACATTCAGCTTTTTGATAAAGGTATTAAAAAGAATGTTTAATCTTTGTAATATAAATAAATTGGAATTGAAGTGTAAGAGATAATGATATCAAAGTTTTAAGTCTGACTTTGTCAAAAATGTGTCGTTCAATTTGTATTTAAAAGTTCTCTATATTTAAAACTCAGGCCTTCTATAATACAAAAAAATTTTATTCAATTTGATCTTGGGACTTTTGAGAAAAAACTAAAAATACACGAAAAAGTCCTGTTTTGAGCGTTTTTTCGTATATTTTATTATTTTTCTCCAAAGTTCCATGATCAAATTGGATAAAAAATTACTATATTATAGAAGACCATATTCTAAAGCATATACAAATTTTTCATTAAAATTGTTCGTTACATTTTTGAGAAATAAACTCAAATTTTGCGTGTAATTTCTTTCAATATTTGTACATAACATTAATGGTATCTAGTTTATTACCATACTTTGAGATTTTGGCTTCAAAATTATATACAATACTTAATAAGTTTCATTCATAATAAGAATAATATTTCGCTTCAAAGAGATCAAGGCAAATCATCGTTCTGATACTAGTTTCAGATCGAATGCTTCACCTTAATAACGGTTTATGATCAGTGTATATTTTAAATTCTCGACCGTAAACGTATTAGCGAAATTTTGTAACAGCAAATAATACTGCCAGTGCTTCTATGTTCAACTGTGCATAAATATGTTCGGCGCTAGATAAAGTTCGTGATGCAAATGCGATTGGATATTTTTTTTTCCATCAGATTCTTTATGAGCTAGTACTGCTACTACGCTGTAGGATGATGCATCGCAAACAATCAATAATTGTTTATTTTCATCGTAATGTGACAAAACAGAATCACTTTGTAATGCTTCTATCGCCTTTTCAAGAGCTATATTATGCTTGTTGGTCCAAATCCATTTACAGTTCTTGTCCAATAATCGATGTAATGGTTCCAGAATAGATGCTCTATTGTTCATAAAACAACCATACAAATTTAATAACCCAAGAAAAGACTGTAACTACTGTTTGTTCGTTGGTTTTGAAGTTCGCTTTATTGCTTCTCTTTTGTTGGAGATGGTTTTAAACCATTTCTGTTAATGCGAAATTCAAGAAAATCTATTTCTTCTACTGCAAATTCGCACGTCTGTCTTTTTAAATGTAGTCCAGCTCATTCTTTCTAATACCTGTCTTAGACGCTCATTGTATTCTTTGACGGATTTTCCTGTTACAATTATGTCATCGAGGTATGGTTTGACACCATGCAAATCATACAGTAAATTATCCATTGTCCTTTGGAAAATACCTACGGCTGATGTAATACCAAATGGAAGACGATTTATTTGATAAAGTCCCTTTTGCGTATTCAGTGTCAGTAATTTTGCTGAATTTTCATCAACTTGCAATAGGGACTTATAATTTTGACGTCACAAGCAGCAGATCCGAAGCAGACCCCCCTCCACACAATTTTGTGTGTAACAACAAATTTGTAGAAAGAGCGAGGTGACACCATGCCGAGTCGATCAACTGCTTCCTCCTTTCAGTACTTCTTCCCCGCAGATCACCAAATTTTTTGACGTTTAACGTTTGGATCACGTGATAAACGTCAAATTGTAAAGCAATACCATGTTCGCTATATAACAAATTATTAAATTCTATTTTACTCACTAGATGGCAACCGAAAAATTTGAATTGTATAAGTCCCTATTGTTGATAAGCTTGTTTCATGTCAAGCTTTGTGAAGGTAACTCCAACGGATAACGTAGTTAACATTTCTGTAATTGTAGGAAGTGGATAAGTGTCTTTCTAAAATAAAAAATAAATAAAATAAATATATCATCACGCCTTCTACCCATTACTTGCTATGGCACTCTCAGGGACGGCGCCAGGATTGAATTGATGGGTGGGCACGAATTGGCCGCATAAGTTGTTGGGTGGGCACCTAGATGTAAGCGAATGTGGACAGAGCCTGCTGACCTGCATTAAAAATGCAATGTAGTACTCAAAATGTTTTTTATTCTCTATACATTCGGTATAAGTAGTATCTGGAATTCCTAACATGGCATAAAATAAATAAATATTATATAGATGTTTTTAATTGAGAACATAAATTTATTTAAAATTAGTAATATAAACAACTGTACATAAATATATAAAACAATATTAAGTACATAAAAATAAGCTTAGAACATTGCTTCAAAAAATTAAAATCGAAATATAAGTTCGTCTAATATACTATATTCCAACCACTTATGATGATGGAACCAAGATTTTTTAATCCTCGCCATTTGTTGCCAATTTTTTTTGTGGGTACTTGGATAATTTTGACTGTACTGGTCCTGTTGTTATACTCTGCGCGATGTCTTGAGAGCCAACGACAGTTTTTAACACCTGATTTTCAACTAAAGAATAATTTGTTGCTGATGGTTCATCAGCAAATAACAGTGATGCACATCTGTCTTCCGATCGATCATCCCACTCACTATTGTCACTATCACTTGCTGCATCAACTGCGTATTCAGCATACGATTCGTCTGCATCTGCATCCTCTTTGTCTTGCCACTTATCTTGGTCCTGGATTAAACTTTGGGCTGCACTCACATTTTCACTAAGTTCGCTACTTGAAGCAGTACCATTTTCGCCTTCTTCACCATTGATTTTTGTTTTTTATTGCCAGAAACTAGCCAATTTAATAAATTCCCTTTTCTACTCATTTTATAAATAATTTTCAACACAACACGTCCGTACTTCACTGCTACAATTTACAAATGTGCGACAAATAACTTTTAATCGAGTTTAGTTTTGTACAGCATAAACTTCGCACAATATACAAGTCGACGCTAGTCGGCTAGTCGCATGGTCACCTTCTTCCTCTCCCGTCGCTGCGCTAAGAATTGAGAGTTATAACTTGTCTTTGCGTATGTGTGCAAGTAGAATATATATATATATATATATATATATATATATATATATATATATATATATATATATATATATATATATATATATATATATATATATATATATTTGTTAGTTTCATTGTCTTTATTTCCTTAATTATGTAGATAAAATATAATAATATATTACATCAAAAACATCAAATTTCTAGCTGGTGGGTACCTGGGTGGGCAAGTGCCCACCTGGGCCCACCCCTGGCGCCGTCCCTGGGCACTCTGTCGAAGCAGATCTTGGTAAGTAATATATTTTTTCGCGTGAAGTGCGGTTAACAGCCGTCAAGTTACGGCCTCCATAGATATTAGTGATGGAGGAGCCACAGGAGTAGTTTTAAAATGGTGAAAATTCTTTGTTGCCTATGGGAATCGAACCAGAGTTCTCAGCATCCACAGGCCGACAAGATACCACTGAGCTAGGTACCCCATAAATATCTTTTTTACAATATACATTTTCTGTAGGTCTGTAGTCTCCACAAATACGATACTTGTTATTTTTCTTCCTAACAATGACTTTTGGTGTAGCCCATTCGGAGTGTAAAATAGGTGACAAAATACCCTGAGCAACAAGTTTGTCTATTTCTTGTGCTACATCGTTCTTAATAGCATATGGAACCTTACGTGCTTTAAGAAAAACTTCATCGAATTCTTCAAATATTTTAAGCAATTTCGACCAATGAGACTTGTACCATTTCCTTCGACTAATGGTTAGTGGAAGTTTTTTAGTTTTGTTGTTGTACTCAACATTTACTAATATTTCACCAACAACATTTAAAAAATCATGAGTCCATGTACGCAATTTTCTGTCACACGATTTAAGGTATTTAGCGGAATTTGGCCAATATGTCATAAATTGTCTTTTTGACACAATAGTACATAACAGAACCGGAATTTACTTATAGATGGCAAAAAATAATAATCGATTAATTGATCATTTGATTAATCGCAAGGTTATAATCGATTTTCGATTAAATTGGTATGAAATAATCGATTACTCGATTAATTAATATTATTAGTAAAAATATGTATATGAATTTGAGAAGGATTTGCTGTTGATAATGCAACTTTAACTCGGTTTTATTCAATTCATTTTTTACTTCCATTTATTATATTAGCCGCAGTAATAATTCATTCATTATTTTTACATCAAACTAGTGCTAATAATCCATTAGGATTAAATAATAATATTGACAAAATTCCATTTCAGTTTTATTTTCCTTATAAGGATATTATAGGATATTATGATACTCACACTTAGTCGCGGAACGGTAGGAGAGTGGCGGGGGTAGGTACGGACACGGCACGAGAGACTCGGAGCACTTCACAACAGTAAGATAACAAATATTCCCGTTTGGTGAACGAGCGTGCGATATGAACCTCGGCACTTTACAGACCGCGAGACCTCGGAGGCACTGATCAGTGGCGTTTGATGGTCAAACTGGTATTTGACAGGTAGCGGGGAAAATAACAAAACAGGATGAGGACTTACCAAGGGTCGGCGATGCCGCGACGAAAACTCGTTGTGGAGCCGGAGACCAAAGTGGAAAACTCACTATTGGTACGTAAGCACGGTTTCGATGACTGAGACTCAGACGTCGTGGACACAGACTGTCTTCCGTTGTTTTGGCCGCGGTATTTATATTAAAAAATACTAATGAATCGAGCCGGACTTCGTTTATAGCGGTTCGTCCTATGTTAAGCAAATGGGTGGCTTGGTTTCAGATGGAAACCAGGATAAAAACCACCCGATTTGGTTTAACATAGGCTTACCTGTCGCGGAATATTACCTCGCGCGCGCTGTGAAATTTGACGGCCGGTAGGTCCGTAATCGGAAATATTTATTCGCGGTTTTAATGACGGAATTTAGGTTGTTTACAACTTGTGACCGAATCACTTCGTCACAATATATATATATATATATATATATATATGGGCCATTCTCTGGGAAACGGACACCCCACCTTCTCCAAAATTTGGAGCATCCAAAAATTTTTTGAAGGGCATGGAAAAATCGAAAAAATTATCTAGTTTTCAAATATGACTGGCGAAATTGTTAATTTTCATTATTTTTGGGTGTTTTGCCCATTTTTTTTTGCAAAGGATTTAAGAAAAAATTTTAAAGTTGAATAAAATGCCTAGGTTTGCTTTTTTTCTTAAATTGACGGTGGCATCTCGTTTCTTGTTAAAAAACTGAAATATTTTGTCTCCTATAAATTTTTCTAAAAAGTTACCCTTTTTTAGTAAAACTGGGTCAAAAAAAATATTATTATTTGAAATCTGTCAATTTTTTACTCAAAAACAAAGCATCCTACGAACAAAAATTATGTAACAAAAAATGCCTAGAATTCATCAGAGAATACGTGTAATTTTTTTCAGACCTTTTTTTAATTTTTTTTTTTTAGAAGAGAATTTTACAAAAATTTTAAAATGTTTCAGAACATTCTGATAAATTTTATGATAGTACCACCTTAAAGCTAACGCTATATTAAAAAATAAAAAACCAAGAAACAAGAAATTTTAAGAATGTTACTTCGCGAAAATTGAAAGAGTATGAAAATTGGAATAGAAAAATTTAATGTTTTTTTTTACTCGTAAAGGATCACAATTCCAGAAAAATTTAAATAACAGAAAATGCTTCGAATTTATAGAAGAATACGTGTGATTTTTTTCAGAATTTTCTGAAATATTTAAAAATTTTTCTAAAATTCTATAGTCCAAAAAAACAACAAAAAAAATAAAAATGTCTCAAAAAATTCTGAAAAAAATCAACCGTATGAATTTTAAGCATTTTCTGTTACATAATTTTATTTTGTAGGATGCCTTGTTTTTGAGTAAAAAATTCATAGATTTCAAATAATAATATTTTTTTTGACCCACTTTTAATAAAAAAGGGTAACTTTTTAGAAAAATTGGCAAGAGATAAAATATTTCAATTTTTCAAAAAGAGACGAGACGCTACCGTCAAAATAAGAAAAAAACCAAACCCAAGCATTTTATTCAACTTTAAAATTTTTCGCTTAAATCTTTGGCCAAAAAAAAATGGGCAAAACACCCACAAATAATAAAAATTATCAATTTCGCCACTCATATTTGAAAACTAGATACTTTTTTTGATTTCCTCATGCCCTTCAAAAGTTCTGTTGATGCTCCAAATTTTGGAGAAGGTGGGGTGTCCGTTTCCCAGAGAATGGCCCATATATATATATATATATATATATATATTGTGACGAAGTGATTCGGTCACAAGTTGTAAACAACCTAAATTCAAGTGCCAAAAATGGTGTTTTTGGGAGCTCGGTGCTACCTGGGTATGCACCAGAAACATGTTTCAAGATAGCTGCGGCACTTTTTAGACTGAAATCTTTCATTTTAGATCCTAGAGAACGAAATCTAATTTTTTCGACCCATCCTAATATATATATATATATATATATATATATATATATATATATATATATATATATATATATATATATATATATATATATATGTATATTGGAAATAGTGGATGCCAGGATAGTCCGTATGAGGGTAATTGAATAAATTATACACTGAATAGATAATAAAGGAATAATATATTGATATATGTTGGTAACAGTGTGTGAAAAATATTGTACTTAATTCGATTCTGTGGTGATATTGAAGAAAAAGAAATATAGGAATAAATAATAACAATAGACAGCTTCAGGACATAAATAAAGCTTATACACCCCGGGAAATTAATAAACTGGGGCTGCAATCCGGTAGGAAAAGCATATTTAGATTTTTCCAGGTATAACCTAGTTTCTTATAAATATAAATATATCATCACGCCTTCTACCCATTACTGGGTGTGGCACTCTGCTAACGCAGATCTCGGTAAGTGATATATTTTGCGCGTGAAGTGCGGTTACCAGTCGTCAAATCACGGCCCCCAAACATGTTAGTGGTGGAGGAGCCACAGGGATAGCTTCTTATGTTGCATACAAAAACGCTGACACGTTATGAGTGGAAGGAGGTAAATAAATAGTGGACAGAAGGAGTAAGAAGAACAAAGATATCCTGCTACCAATAATTTGATGCTCTTACCGCCGCGACTAGCTTTTGACAGTGGAGAAGGCGTGCGGTCCAAATGTCCAATGGTTCCGTAAACCAATGACTCACAGTCAACAAAATAATTCCGGGGGCGCCAGCTGACCTAACGGCTGACGTAAACCTACTCTCGAGTCGGCCAACAAACTCCAGAGTTGCCAGAGCACCTAGCAAGAACTTACGAACGGATAGGGTTGTGAGAGTAAGATAACTAAGTACACAAATTATAACTAATATATTAAAAATAATAAATGAAATAATACACGTTGAATGTAATAGATAAAGCGTGAAATAACAACAATAACAACAATTGAGCGGCGTAAAGTGTTATCGTCGAGATTCGAACAAATCTGGTCAATGCCGAATAAAAATATGACTGAACCAAAAAGGTGCTTCGCGTAGCACACCGACGTAGCAATAACTAGGACTTCAGTAAAACAAACAAGTACTAAAGCGCTCATACACACGTGGTTTCGATGGTCGACCATGGAATATCGTGGCGCGCGTAAACAAAACCTGAAACAGTAGCCCTAATCACGAACCGACGTACGACTAGCTACGGAAACTGTTGTGCCAACGTGCACACAAATGAATACCTAAGGCGGTGATCAGACAGCCTCGAACTCAACCGATAATTACAATCAAAATGTTTGTTACCAAAATAAATCTACTACTAATCGGTGCAATAACAACTAAATAAATCAAAACGACAATACGTAAGTATCTCGTGTACATAAAACTCAATATCAAATATTGTACAACAAATAATCAAAAATAATAAAAGTAATAAAATATTTGCTTAGCTGTAGGTGGGGTAGGGGTACAAATCCTTGCATCAGCACACGTGCGAACAGCTGGGCTGTAATGGCGTCTCCGCGCAACGGCTTGTTGCAGGCGCATGCGTATTGAACAGGAATATCGGGTGTGGCCGATTGCAATGGCGTCCGCTTGGAATCTGCTATTACTATATTTCCTCCAAATAACTTTCCAAACTTCCAAGTGCGGAAATATATGCCAGTCCACAGCATAAACAAACTGGATGATGATGGTGAAATCCAAAAACTTCAATACAGTTGTTCACAACTGTTCCATTTATGTTCCAAAGAAAGTAACCAATAGTATGAATTCCAAAAATAGTGTACGCTCACTACGTACGATAAATGGAAAATGGAATAAAGAAATAAAACGTAAAACAAAGAATAAAAAAAAGGAGCCTGAGATTTTGGGCGGCTTGAAGTAAAAGACAAAATAATGACCTCTCAAATCCGGCTCAAAGCCGCAGAATACAAAATTCTAAATAAGGTTGTAATGCTACCGTTCTAATCCAGATAAAAATCTGATAGAAAATAATCCAAACCAATAATCTTTCCAAAAAACTATGTAGCACAACCAGATCACTAAAAGTCTACTGAATGACTGTTTTTTACAAATTTTAAAAATTCTAATTTTCTAGTTACAGCAAGCAAAAATTTAAATAATACTTGACCAGTGAGATATGATGCCGAACTTTGTAACAATCCGAGGACCGAAAGTACATATTCGCCCGGAGGGTGGCGGACAGAAAAGGCGAAATTAAATAAATAATCTAAATAAAAATGCAGCCGTAACAACTCCACCCTCACCTCTTCAGGAAATTTTCCCAAAATTTCCGATAAGAAACTGAGTAAAGAAGAACCAACACGAAGAAATTAAAGAGAAGAACAAATAGAAAGAAAATAAACTAAATATCAAAATCGTTGTCCTTTATTCGCAATCCGAGTCGTCAACAAGTTCAGGATGAGGTTTCAGATGACGCGTATTCCAAGTGCCACGAAGAATGTCGCCATCCAGGTTTTTAAGTTCATATGTGTCGGAAGACACTTTCCGATGAACCCGGAATGGTCCGACAAACTTTTCTGCAAGTTTGACCGAATAATATTTCGTCGCATCCGAAAGAACGAAATTCTTCCTCCAAACCAACTGATTCGGATGGAAACTCACAGCACGACGGCGAAGATCGTAACGCGCCTTAGACTTCACGTAAGCGTTCTGTAGCCTAATCCTAACATCCTTGTACAGCTGTCCGAAATTACTGGCCCTATCTATAACCCTATCCTTATCGAACCCACTTTCTTCCGAACCTATCCTATCGTGCGAATTTCCCAACAGTACAGCTTCGCGCCCAAAGTTGATGAAGTATGGCGTCAGTCCGGTGACTTCATGTTTCGCTGTCCGAAGAGCGCAAGCAACTTTTGGTAGGTATTGATCCCAATCACGCTGATGATCTGACACAAAGGAAATCAACATTGTTTTTAGGACACGGTTGACGCGTTCCGTTGGATTAGCCTGCGGATGATACAACGAAGTAAATGAGTGCTTCACGTCATACGATGCCAATAACTTTAGATATTCTCGTGAACGATACTGCACGCCATTATCCGAAATGACTCTACGCGGAGCCCCAAACATCAAAAATACATCGTTCTCCAAGTGCTTAACGACAACTTTCGCGGTTGCTTTACGAAGAGGAAAGCACAACGAGAACTTACTAAAACAATCCGCAACAACCAAAATATACGAGAATCCTTGACGTGACGTTGGCAAAGGACCGATCAGATCTGTGCAGATCACTTCCCATGGCTTCGTGATTATTGAATGCCCACCCATCTGTCCTGCAGGAGCTTTCTGTTCCGGCTTGGACTGGATGCACACCGAGCATCGTCGAACGTAGTTCGCAACATCTGCCTTCATTTTGGGCCAAAAATACTGCTGCAGAAGACGGTGGTACGTCTTATGCACGCCCAAGTGCCCACTTGTCGGAATATCGTGACACTGCTTAATCAACCACTTCCTTTGATCCTTTGGCACAATCCTCTTCCACTCATCTCCCTCATCCGCTAATCCAACATATTCCGATTTCACAAACTTCCATAACTTCCCATCCTCGATCCTAAAATTCGGGTAACGTAAAGGATTTTCCTCAACCAACCTAAACATCCTATTATACCAAGAATCCTTACATTTCCCTACTACTAATGTATCGAGAGTCGGTACCGATCGCGACAATGCATCAGGTACAACGTGCTCTTTACCCTTACGATGTATGATCTCAAAATCATACTGTTGAAGCCGTACCGCCCATCGCGCCAATCTACCAGAAGGATTCTGCAAACTATGCAGCCAAAGCAGCGAGTAATGATCAGTGATCACTTTGAAGCGTGTGCCTTCCAAATATGGTCTGAGCTTCTCCATAGACCACAACATCGCCAACAGCTCTTTTTCGGTGGTGGAGTAATTCTTTTCCTGCCGATAAAGCGAGCGAGACAGGTAACAAATTACTTTGTCGCCCTCAGCGGACTCTTGTGTCAAGACAGCACCCAACCCAAAATTTGATGCGTCCGTCTGCAACACAAATTCCCGAGTAAAATCAGGACACGACAAAATTGGTGCCGATACCAAATGATTTCTGATCACAGTCCAAGCTTCTTCGCAATCAGAGCTCCAAACAAACTTAATATTCTTTCGCAGCAGCTGCGTCAAAGGTGAGATGATTGACGAGAAGTTTGGCACAAACCGCCTGTACCAAGATGCCATTCCAACCAACCGACGCACATCCGAAACATTTTTCGGAGTGGGTACCTTGTCCGGATCTACATGCAATCCATGCTTATTTACCACGTACCCCAAATACTTTAACTCGTCTCTGCAAAACATACATTTGTCCCGTCCAAGTGTTAATCCAGCATCCAATAAACGACGTAATACTTCCGCGAGTATTTCTAAGTGCTTCTCAAATGTCTGAGTAACAATCACAATGTCATCAAGATAAACAAAGACATGTGGTTCCAAATCTAACCCAATAACACTATCAATAAATTTTTGCCAAGTGGCAGGAGCATTATGTAACCCAAAAGGCATCCTATTAAACTGAAAAAGTCCCCTATTAGGTACTGTGAACGCTGTAAACTTTCTGGATGACTCTGCAACCGGAATTTGCCAATACGCAGACTTGATGTCAAGTGATGTCAAGTAGCGAGCATCGCGCAACTTGTCTAAGGTGTTCGAGATGTACGGCAACGGGTAAGCGTCTCGTTCCGTCACCTGGTTAAGTTTACGATAGTCAACGCAAAAACGATAGGTTCCGTCCTTCTTCGGCACAAGAAGAATTGGAGATGACCAAGGACTCGACGACTTCTCCACAATTCCCTTCTCCAACATGCTATCCAGTTCTCGATTTACGTGTTGTTGCATCGCCGGTGACAACGGGTAGTACCGCTGCTTAATCGGAAAACTGTCCGATCGAATTTCGTGCTCCACACGCGAGGTACAGCCAATAGTATCCGATAATTCGTTGCCTAACATATTCTCGATTAACTCATTTAATTTCAGCTCCTGCTCCGACGTAAGAGAAGTTCGCGAAGTAACCTCGTCACAATTCGCGTTTGTGACTGGATTAGCCGAAAATGACCATTCTCCCTTCCGTAAATCAGGCACAACCCCCATTGTCTTCCAAAAATCTGCACCAAGTATGAGGCTATGCTGAAGTGAAGGTACAACCAAAAATTTTATTAATTTAATCTGATCGCGAAGTTTAACCGGTGCGATTATTTCCCCAGGACTTTCGCAACGATCGCCGTTAGCCACAGTACAACTAGACCGATTCTTACATAATTTTAAACCCATATTAACCAACGATTCATATCCCGGTCCTCCCACAATTGTTCTAGAAGCTTCCGAATCTAATAATCCAAAAAAAGCTTTTCCCAAAATTCCTATTTCTAAATATGGACGTTCGTCCCCCTGAACATGTGCTAAAATGAATTCTAAACGCGCATTATTAATGGTGGTCGTTATCGATGATCTTCGGTGCCGTTCACGACCGCTTACGGCATCCGTTTGGCGTTTCCCGGACGACAATTCGGACACGAATTTGTCGTGAAGTCAGGTTTGCCGCATTTATAACAATGGAGTTTACGCGGAGCATTACATTTCATCGCGAGATGTCCCGATTTACCACAATTCCAACAACTACGAGTATTGACATCATCGACTGTGTTCACGTGAGCTGGAGTGCCAGAAGTTGTTGCATGCCAATGTGAGGTAGTATCTACGTATGCCAAGTCTGGTTCTAACGATTGATTCTTCCTAGGTGGTGATGTGAACCATTGTATCGACTCTTTACGCTGATCGAGCCTCCTACAAAGTCGTTGCAGCTCGGTCACTGACTTTACTTCTACCAAAGCTAATTGCGACTGATAAAATGGTAAAATATTACGAAGCAATATGGTTATTTTATAATCGTCCGATAACCTGGATCTTAGTCTAGAAAACAACAAAGTCATACTTGCGAGATATTCGCCGATTGATTCATTCGGCCCCTGTGTACGTCGTTTAATCTCCTCCAGAAGTTTTTCTTCATAATTTACTGGCAAGAATTCCTCTCGCAGTCCTACTACAAGTTCATCCCAAGTCCGATATAAACATCTATTCGCTCTAAACCATACCAAAGCGCTACCCTCAAACAAATCTACTGCCGAAAGAAATAATTGCGACCTACTAACGTTCCGTGCCATCCGCAATTCGTCAACACGCTCGAGAAATGAATTTATTGACATTTGTCTCCGATCTCCGCTAAATTTTATTCCCCATTTCAACACTGGAACTGGCTTACAACCTACTACAGTCCTATCCCTAACCGCTTCAGTCTCAGATGCTTCCGATTCTGACCCAGACAACTTTAAATCACCGAATGATCCGTCTGCCAATTGATAAGCTAACGTGGATGAATGTTGTACAGTTTTTGCTTTCGCTAAAAGGTTTGATTCCAATGTGACAATCTTTAACTGCAACTGTGCGCGTTTCTTAACCTCGTCATTATTCGTCGTTACACAACGATTGACTCTACCGATGGTGTGTGCAAGTTTTGTTTCAATCTTCGTGTAAGCTGCCGAATTTTTAACGTCGTTGAAAGTACTAATTAAATCCGAAATTTGTGTAATTTGTGTTTCCAAAGCTGCCGAATCTACTGTAAATGTGAATGGATAATCCGGAAACACAAAACTAGAGCTTTTTCCCAACTTAAGCAATGCACGAAGAGATTGCCTCATATCATCTACTGTACCAACCTCATCAACACCTCTAATTTGCAATTCGTACAACAATTCGTCTTTGCCCAACCGATTTATTTTCATCTTTACGTCCATGATGAAAATATATAATGAAATAACAAATCGAATTCCCCAAAACTAACTAACGTTTTATTTAAAACTAAACCAATCCTACTAACTAACCAAGTTGCTCAAAAACTATCTGAACAAAATTACTCAAAAACTATTCTAACCTAAACTACTCGATCTTACTCTCAGCTATTCGACAAATCAAACTAACTATATTCCACGTTATGAATGCCAACCTAATTTTACTCCACGTTGTAGGCGCTACAACGTTGGGCGCCACAACTCTTGCTACCAATAATTTGATGCTCTGACCGCCGCGACTAGCTTTTGACAGTGGAGAAGGCGTGCGGTCCAAAT
The DNA here is from genome assembly GCA_911728475.2 of Pterostichus madidus. NCBI lineage: Eukaryota > Metazoa > Arthropoda > Insecta > Coleoptera > Carabidae > Pterostichus > Pterostichus madidus. The sequence goes on along the minus strand of OU452305.1, from coordinate 19,053,962 downwards.
GTCCAATGGTTCCGTAAACCAATGACTCACAGTCAACAAAATAATTCCGGGGGCGCCAGCTGACCTAACGGCTGACGTAAACCTACTCTCGAGTCGGCCAACAAACTCCAGAGTTGCCAGAGCACCTAGCAAGAACTTACGAACGGACAGGGTTGTGAGAGTAAGATAACTAAGTACATAAATTATAACTAATATATTAAAAATAATAAATGAAATAATACACGTTGAATGTAATAGATAAAGCGTGAAATAATAGTAGTTAACAACAATTGAGCGGCGTAAAGTGTTATCGTCGAGATTCGAACAAATCTGGTCAGTGCCGAATAAAAATATGACTGAACCAAAAAGGTGCTTCGCGTAGCACACCGACGTAGCAATAACTAGGACTTCAGTAAAACAAACAAGTACTAAAGCGCTCATACACACGTGGTTTCGATGGTCGACCATGGAATATCGTGGCGCGCGTAAACAAAACCTGAAACAGTAGCCCTAATCACGAACCGACGTACGACTAGCTACGGAAACTGTTGTGCCAACGTGCACACAAATGAATACCTAAGGCGGTGATCAGACAGCCTCGAACTCAACCGATAATTACAATCAAAATGTTTGTTACCAAAATAAATCTACTACTAATCGGTGCAATAACAACTAAATAAATCAAAACGACAATACGTAAGTATCTCGTGTACATAAAACTCAATATCAAATATTGTACAACAAATAATCAAAAATAATAAAAGTAATAAAATATTTGCTTAGCTGTAGGTGGGGTAGGGGTACAAATCCTTGCATCAGCACACGTGCGAACAGCTGGGCTGTAATGGCGTCTCCGCGCAACGGCTTGTTGCAGGCGCATGCGTATTGAACAGGAATATCGGGTGTGGCCGATTGCAATGGCGTCCGCTTGGAATCTGCTATTACTATATTTCCTCCAAATAACTTTCCAAACTTCCAAGTGCGGAAATATATGCCAGTCCACAGCATAAACAAACTGGATGATGATGGTGAAATCCAAAACTTCAATACAGTTGTTCACAACTGTTCCATTTATGTTCCAAATAAAGTAACCAATAGTATGAATTCCAAAAATAGTGTACGCTCACTACGTACGATAAATGGAAAATGGAATAAAGAAATAAAACGTAAAACAAAGAATAAAAAAAAGGAGCCTGAGATTTTGGGCGGCTTGAAGTAAAAGACAAAATAATGACCTCTCAAATCCGGCTCAAAGCCGCAGAATACAAAATTCTAAATAAGGTTGTAATGCTACCGTTCTAATCCAGATAAAAATCTGATAGAAAATAATCCAAACCAATAATCTTTCCAAAAAACTATGTAGCACAACCAGATCACTAAAAGTCTACTGAATGACTGTTTTTTACAAATTTTAAAAATTCTAATTTTCTAGTTACAGCAAGCAAAAATTTAAATAATACTTGACCAGTGAGATATGATGCCGAACTTTGTAACAATCCGAGGACCGAAAGTACATATTCGCCCGGAGGGTGGCGGACAGAAAAGGCGAAATTAAATAAATAATCTAAATAAAAATGCAGCCGTAACAATCCTTTAAAATATTAAACGAATCCACAAAATACGAGCCCAGAGGATAATCAGACGTATCAGTGACGGGCCACGCCCAAATGGAACAGTGAAGCAACCAAAAACGCACAGATGTAATGAGGGGTGCCATAGATAGTGGGGCATTAAATCTACTAAAACACAACAAAGAAAATAGAGACTTTAAGATTATTTAATAAGTATAGTATAAATAAATAGTAAGAGAGTTCTAGAGTTTATTAGTTTAAGTTTAATCTATATTATAATAATAAGAACGGGGAGGATAGTAATTAATAAGTAAATATAATAAATATTTTGAAGGTATATATTGGAATGGCAGATGAAATAGAAAATATGGAAAGTGAGAGGCACGAAGAAGAAGAAAGAAAGGATGGGTATGCCAACGAAGGTGATGGACGCAAAGGCAGGAGCTTCAGCGTGAGCAGCGAACCGGGAGCAGTTGGTTTTAGTAAAAGCAGGAAAACGGCTAGGTCGCCCGCGCCCAAGAGAAAAGTAGATGAACGGGAAACCGAAAATTAAATGCTACTTATGTTGAGGGCAATAAGAGAGGAAATGAAAACGATAAAAGAGGATAACAAACAACATCGAAGAGAAACACAAGAGGGTAGAAAGGTACAACGGGAAGAGATACAAGAAATACGAAAGGATTTCGAGAGTATGATAAACATACTAAAAGAGGAAGTTCACAACCTAAAACAGAATGAAAAGAAAATGAAAGAAGAAATAATAGAACTGACATGTAAAGTATCAAGAATGGAGAAAATGGAGGAGAAGAGGGTCAAAGAAGGAAAACGTAATAACATAGTAATTAAAGGGACGCAGCTAAAGGTGTCAAATGAGGCAGTGGAAAGGTTTATTAAAGAGAAACTAGAGGTAGAAGTTAAGGTAACAGACACATACAAAAAAGGAAGAGAGGAATATAAACAAGTAATCGTAGCGAAGATAGACAGTTGGGAGAATAAAATAAAGATCATGGGGAACAAGAATAGACTCATGGGTACAAAAATATATATAGACAATGAACTTACGAATGAAGAAATGCAGATACAGGGAAGTATAAGGACAAGTGCAAGAGAAGAGAAGAATAAAGGACGAGATATTAAAATAGGTTTCCAAAAACTAAGAATAGATGGGATATGGTACGAATGGAGCGCAAGAGAAAGAGGACTAGTAAAGAAGCTTGATATAGAGTCAAAAAACGATTAAAAACAAATCATATAGAAAACGAAAATGGAGATGATAAGCATGAAAAAGGATATGGCAACGGAATGAGAACGGAAATAAAGCAGGAGGATGATAAGAGCAAAATGAGACAATTAATAGTAACGCAAGAAAAAAAGAAAAAGAAAGCTAAAAGAAAGACGAAGGAAGGGAGAATTAAAATAAGTACATTGAACGTAAGGACTATGCTACATCCAGGTAAAATGCAAGAAATAGCAGCAGGAATGTCACGATATAAAATCGATGTTGCAGCAGTACAAGAAACAAGATGGAGTGGAGAAGGAATTATTAATAAAAGCGAATATGATGTACATTATTCAGGGGACAATAAACAAGGACAATACGGGGTGGCTTTCTTCATAATGAATAAATTAAAAAATAAGGTGATTGATTTCAGACCAATAAGTGAGAGAATGGCCTACTGCAGGATTAATACGAAGCCTTTTAAATTATCGTTATTAAATGTATATGCACCTACTGAAAAAGCAACGGCGGAAGAAAAAGATGTGTTCTATGAGAGTCTGGAAGAGGAAATAGAAGGAATACCAAAAGAAGACACAGCAATTATATTAGGAGATTTCAATGCGCAAATAGGGAAAGAGCACTATATACGACAAGTGGCTGGAAAGTATACAATACACGAAAAAACAAACGATAACGGACAAAGATTATGTGGTTTAGCAACAAGAACGAATCTAATAATTAGTAGCACAAAATACAACCATCCAAAAGTACATAAAGTAACATGGACATCACCAGACCAAAAACATCAGACACAAATAGACCATGTACTAATTACGAAAAGAAAGCACTCATCGATAACAAATGTAAGAACATATAGAGGAGCAAGCATAGATTCGGACCATTTCATGGTCACGGCAACGTTGATACATAAAATAAGAAAAATTAATAAGACCAAACCAGCTGAAACAAAATGGAACATAGATAAACTGAGCAACAAAAGTACAAGAGACAAATACGCAGAGGAACTAGATAAGATACTAAATGAAGAAGGAATAGGAGAAAGCGATACAGATTCGAGATGGAAAAAAATTAAAAAATGCATACATGAGGCGACAGAAAGATGGGTAGGAAGAGAAAAACGAAACAATAAAAAAGAATGGTACAGTGTAGAATGCAACGAGGCAGCAAAGAGAAAGATGAAAGCAAGATTGAAATGGATAAGAACAAATACAAAAGAAGACAAGGAGGAATATGAAAAAATGAGAAAAGAATGTGACAGAATTATAAGAAAGCATAAGAGAGACTGGATAGATAATAAAATAGAAGATATAGAAGAAGAAAAATTAAACAGAAATACCAAGAGGTTTTACCAAAAAGTGAACGAAGAAAACAGAACACACAAGATAAAAGCGTGTGGAATAAAAAATAAAAATGGTATATTAGCAGAAAATGAACAAGAATATAAACAAGTATGGAAAGAGCATTTCACGGTACTGCTAACAGAAGCTCAACAAAGTATGGAAATAGGCACACAAGTTGAAACAGATGATATAGAAGTAGAAGAACCAACAATCGATGAAATTAAAGAAATAATAAATAAGAGCCGTAATGGAAAGACCCCAGGAAAAGATGGCATCAATATAGAATTAATAAAATACGGAGGCGAAGAGATACAGAAACACATGCACGAACTAATTCAGAAAATATGGAGAGACGAGAGTATGCCAAAGGAATGGGAAACAGGTCAAATAGTGACGATATATAAAAAAGGTAACCAGCAAATATGTGAAAATTACAGAGGTATAACACTATTGAGCACTGCATACAAAATATTGTCAACTTTAGTACAAAGAAGACTATCAGCTGAATCAGGGAATATCATAGGACAACATCAGTGCGGTTTTACTAAAGGAAGATCGACGGTGGATGCGATACATACAGTAAAACAAATAATAGAAAAAAACTCTTGAGTACAATATACACACGGAAATACTTTTCATAGACTTCAAACAAGCTTTTGACTCTATAAAAAGAGAAAGATTATTGTTAGCTTTGAAAGGACTAGGAATATCAGCGAAGTTAAGACGTATAATAATAATGACAATGAGAAAAACAAAAATCACAGTAAAAACACAAAAAGGTGAAACAGAAGAGATAGAAATAAATAAAGGAGTTAGGCAAGGTGATGCATTATCAGCTACACTGTTTAATTTGGCTTTGGAATTCGTAATGAGGAAAATAAATAAAGAAGGAACACTTAGAAAAAAAAGCAGGAAGATAATGGCCGAAATATTACGAGAAATAATAGATGAGGGAAGCAAAATAGGTTTAAAAATAAACGAGTCTAAGACCAAAATAATGATATTAGGAAAAAAAGCTGAGACAAGGGATATAAAGATAGGTCACTGTAATTTTGAACAGGTTGACAGATTCAAATATTTAGGAATAACAATATCAAGTTCGGGAGAGAGAGAGATATAATATATTGAAAGAATAATGTTTCATATGACACATCACGTTCGGCGACCGACTGCAGCACTCTGCTATATCGAGAGAGAGCGTTGTAATTCGTGTGAGCGTCGACGACGCAAGTGCGCGATCGAATGCGCAGAATCGTTGCTCCAAATTCGTTGATTCTAACACCCCTCCTCAACGATTATGCTTCCTTATTTGATTGCGCGTTCGAACTCCACCAGATGACATCCTTCTCGATGTTTTTTCAGCTTTACAGCCCCCAGTGGTTTCGTCATCATGTCGGCAATCATTTCTTCCGTCGGACAATATTGTATTTCGATGATTTTTCTTTTAACCAGGTCCGTAACGAAATGATATTTCACGTCCACGTACTTCGTTCTATTCCTTGACTCCCCGTTTTTTACTAGCTTGATAGCGCTCTGATTGTCCTCGTACATCCGAATTGGCGTGCTTGGTGCTATGCCGAAGTCCTCGAGCAATCTTCTTATCCACAGCAACTCTCTGCTTGCTTCTGCTATAGCAATATATTCTGCTTCGCAGCTCGACCAAGCCGTACAAGTTTGCTTCCTACACGCCCACGCAATTTCACCTCCGTTATATCGAAATATAAATTCGCTGTGCGATTTGCTGTCGGTCCTGTCTTCAGCCCAATCCGCGTCTGAATAAACTTCGAGGCCGGTTTTGCTGTCCGACAGTTTTAATTTTAATTCCTTCGTACCCTTAAGGTATCTGACAATTCTTTTAGCCTCGTTCCAGTCTGTCTCACTTGGTTGTTTGATTCGTTGACTCAATATTGACATACTTGCTCCAATGTGGGGTCGTGTGTGAGTCGCTACAGACAACAAAGCCCCGATGAGCTTTTGAAATCCATCGCTGTTATTCATAGCCTTTCCATCGCGAGCCGTCTTGTGGTAACCAGTGTCCAGGGGCGTCTTCGAGATGTTCACGTCTTGTAATCCGAATCTGTCGATGATTTTCTGGATATATTGCGTTTGATCCATGTAGAAAACCCCGTTTGAGTCTCTTTCGATGTTGACTCCGAGGTAATTTTTCAATTTTCCGAGTCTCGTGAGTTCAAATTCTTCCTCGAGTCCATTAGCTGTCTTCTGTATTTCTTTCTCATCTTCGTCGGCAATCAAAAGGTCATCAACGTACACTACTACGTACTGAATGCCCTTCGATGCATTTTTCGAGTATAAACATGGGTCCGATGTGCTCTGTTTAAAGCCCAGCTTGATGAGAACTCCATTCAGTTTCTCGTTCCATGTTTTCGCCGCCTGTTTTAGCCCGTATATGATCTTGACGAGCTTGCAGACTAGTTGTCTCTTCGCGTCGACGAATCCCTCTGACTGCTTCATATAAATTGTTTCCGTCAGCTCGCCGTTGAGGAACGCCGTCTTCACATCAAAATGATGAATTTTTAGTTTCTTTTCTGTCGCTACGGCGAGCAACAGGCGTAACGTCGTCGCTCTCACCACCGGTGCAAATATTTCGTCGTAGTCTGCGCCGTATTTCTGGCTGAAACCTTGCGCGACAAGTCGTGCCTTGTATTTCAATAGTCCAGTAATGGTGTTTCTCTTTCTTTTGAATATCTATTTACAGCCATGCTTTTCTTTCTTCAGGTAATTCGGTCAAATCCCAGGTGTGATTATTTATCATCGATTCCATTTCCTCGTTCATGGCTTTGATCCATTCTTCTTTGTCGGCGCCGCTCAGTGCTTCTGCTCGGGTCCTGGGTTCTTCATACTCCGTTGCGGCTCTCGCTTGATGCTCGAACCTCTCAGGCGGCTGTCCCTTCGTTCGTCTTTCGGAAATTCGCATTCTTCTATCTTCAAGTTCTTCAGCGTTGCCCGGATAGACGTATTCTGAGTCGCCCGTCGGTAACGATTGCTCTAGAATCGAATTTTCATTTTAACTTGACAGAATTTGCGATATCTCGAGCTCCGACTGTTCCTCTTGTTCATCGTGATCCGTGACTTCTTCGTCTTGTGCTTCTTCGAACTCTTCCAATGATTCATCCAAGCGCTGTCCCGGATCTTCTTTCTTCTTTTGTTCGTTCTTCTCTTCTATCTTCGATTCGTGTTCGATAAATCTCACGTCGCGGCTGATAGTGATTTTATTTGTTTCTGTGTCCAGCATTCTATAAGCTTTCGATTCGGATGGATATCCGGCGAAAGTGAGCAAAATTGTCTTATCATCCAGTTTTCTTCGTTTCTCCTTCGGTACATGTGCGTACCCTTTGCACCCGAAAACATGATGCTCGACGTTAGCCTTCCTGTTATTCCATAGCTCAAACGGTGTTTTTTCGACTGCTTTCGACGGTAGTATATTCTGTAAATAACACGCTGTATTAACGGCCTCCGCCCAGTATTTTTTCTCCATCTCCGCGTCGATTAACATGCATCTTGCGGCTTCCATTAGCGTCCTGTTTTTCCGCTCTGCGACGCCGTTTTGAAACGCCGAATAAGGTGCTGTATATTGCACCTTAATCCCCATATCACTGAGAGACTCCTTGAGTTCTTTCGTGATGTATTCTCGACCGTTGTCCGACCTGACGACCTTGACTTTCTTTCCGAATTTGTTCCCCGCATACTTGATGTACTCCTTGACGTATTTCGCGGCTTCTGACTTGTTCTTTAGAAAATATACTTCCGTAAATCTACTATAGTCGTCAATCATGGTCATTGAATACTTTTTTCCACTCGGTGTTGCGTTCTGCATGGGCCCGCAGAGATCCGTGTGTACTAATTCGAGAACCGAAGTTGCTCTGGTTGTCGCTTCCTTCGGAATTGGACTTCTCGACAATTTCCCTTTGATGCAGCATTCGCACACTTCTCTGATTCCACAATCTCGCATCTTCAAGCCCGACACCAGTTCCTTATCTTGAAGTTTTATAACGTCTTCTGGGTGTCTGAGTCCGAATCTTCTGTGCCAGGTGTGTTGACAATTTGGGGTGTGCTGTCTTTCCTTCGCATACCTCTTTTGCTATAGTAGCCTTACGTATATGAATTAACTGCGAGTCTTCTACGAGCAGTCCCATGGTGGCTCGTGCTTTGTCGTCTTTTTTCTGCCACGCCGCAGCTTCTGCTGCTTCCTGATGGTTTTTCTGTGCTGACCTGATTCCATAAATCATCCTTGATGAGAAGAAGCTCCATTTTAAACTTCCACACAGAGTAATTGTCATTTTTCAGCGTGGTTATATTTGCACGGAACAACTCAGCCATAATTTTTTTTTGAGAACTTGCCACGTATCCCAAATCTGCTCTTTTCACTTTATTTTCACTTACACCTCTTCTGGGCCCATAACCAATTGGAAATAGTGGATGCCAGGATAGTCCGTATGAGGGTAATTGAATAAATTACACACTGAATAGATAATAAAGGAATAATATATTGAAAGAATAATGTTTCATATGACACATCACGTTCGGCGACCGATTGCAGCACTCTGCTATATCGAGAGAGAGCGTTGTAATTCGTGTGAGCGTCGACGACGCAAGTGCGCGATCGAATGCGCCGAATCGTTGCTCCAAATTCTTTGATTTTAACAATAAATATATATATATATATATATATATATATATATATATATATATATATATATATATATATATATATCAGTCATCGAAATCGAGACCCATGAAATTTTGAGCCAAAAATATTAAGCCTTACAGGTTGCTAGTAAACGTTTTTTGATTGTTAAAATATTTTTTTGGTGGCGTATTATTCAAAGCTACCACAAAACTGCATGTGACTCTAAATCTAATATTTTTAGTTCTTATTTTATAGTTTTCTTCTCCCTGAACACTATCCCGTCGGTATTTTTGCTCTACTGTTGACGTATACCTAGATATTGAAAAAATAAAATTAAAAATTGTTTAAAAAGTGCTGGATTTGCGATAAAGACGTAATTATTTGAAAATAAATTTTTTAATTTTTTTTTATAAGAACCATCTTGTAGCCTTGTAAATGACGAAGGAAACCTGCAAAACCCTATTTTTCTAAGCTCTATAGTTTTCGAGATATGGACCGAATACTCGTGTCAAAGTTAGGTAAACCGAAAAAAATAAATATAAATAATAAATATATAAGTATATAAATTATATGACATTACATGAAATTGTATGACTATATGACAAATCATAACATTATATGACTTTATATGACATGATACTATTTTCTATGACATTGCATAACATTATATGATTTTATATGGTATTACATGACATTATATAACTTTATATGACATTTTATGACATATATGACTTTATATGACTTTAGGTGGCACAGTGATATCGTGTCGGCCTGTAGATCCTGAGAACCCTGATTCGATTCCCACAACCGACAAACATTTTCTCCACATTAATACTATTCCTGTGGCTCCACCTCCACTAACATCTTTGGGGGCCGTGATTTAACGGCTGGTAACTGCACTTAACGCGCAAAAATATATCACTTACAGAGATCTGCTTCGGCAGAGTGCCACACCCAGTAATGGGTAGAAGGCGTGATGATATATTTATTTTTTTTATTTTACATGACTTTTTATATTAAATTTTTTTAGAGCAGATACAAATGTTCCGAGTTTCTTAAAAAAGATTTTTTTTTCGGTATTCTTAAATTTGACACAAGTATTTGGTCCATATCTCGAAAACTATAGAACTTAGAAAAATAGGGCTTAGCAAGTTTCCTTCGTCATTTACAAGGCTATAAAATGGTTTTTGTAGAAAAAAATTTTAAAAAATCTTTTAAAATAATAACGTTTTTATCGCCAATCTAGCACTTTTTAAACAATTTTTAAATTTTATTTTTTCAATATCTAGGGATACGTCGACCGTAGAGCAAAAATACCGACAGGATAGTGTTCAGGGAGAAGAAAACTATAAAATAAGAGCTAAAAATATTAGATTTAGAGTTACATGCAGTTTTGTGGTAGCCTTGAATAATACGCCATCAAAAAAATATTTTAACATTCAAAAAACGTTTACTAGCAACCTGTAAGGGTTAATATTTTTGGCTCAAAATTTCAGGGGTCTCTCAGTACATCAAATGGATACTTTTTAGCGAAGAGCATACCCAGGTAGCACCGAGCTCCCAAAAACGCCATTTTTGGCACTTTTTAAAGATTTTTGTCAATAACTTTTTTATAATAATAATAGAGTATATTTGCATCGAGTAAAACTCATACAAGGGAGTGGTAGTATTTAGATTATAATATACAGAATGTAATATTTCAGACTTATCTAATATATACATAGTCATTTATTCGTTCAATACAAAAGATTTGATCTTCAATGCAGTGGATAGGTAGTTGTGGATATCATATGCTTTTCTTTCATCAATCTCAGATAACAGGATCTGTGTAAGATTCTGCGGGGGATGGTCTGCCATATACTTCCGGAGGAACTCTTCCCTTGGGGCGCTCATCATAGGGCAGTTGAACAGTAGGTGGTGCAGGTCATCTTGTTCAAAAGTATTGCAGAGACTACATATTTCTGCTTGATGGAATCTGTACAAGGTGCCGTATTGATATATAAGTAGATTTTTTTCATGAGCGGTACGTAGTTGACCTATTATACGAGATACTTTGTAGGGGATATGTAGGCTAAGAAAGGAGGATGTGTAGTTGAATAGCTTAAAATTGGGATTGTAAGAGGAAGCAGCAAGTCTTAGGGTATCTGTTGCGGTTAGGAGTTCATTATAGTACAGGACGATGTTTGGGATTTCTTGTTTCAGTCTGACCAGGTTTTGTTGAGTCCAAAGCCAATGGTAGTTAGTTTTTTGTAGGATAACTTCAATATTTCTTGTCCAAATAAATTTGTTTTGCTTATCAAGCGGTATGTTTGAGTTTTCATTAATCCTTAGTAGCTTGTTGTAACAAATCCTTACATATCTATATTCCGGCATTGTTAGGATCTTATACCACCAGCTTAGAATTCTTTTTACTATTAGGAGCTCAATTTTGCATTGTCCAGTTTCCTTTCTAATAACATAGTTAGGAGTAGTTTTTTGCCATCCTAGTATTTTTTTGAAATAATTGGCCTGTACCCTCTCTACAGCATCAACGTGATTCGTAGCCCATATTTCACTTGCGTATAGTGTCCCAGAGAGTACGGTTGAATTAAATAGACTTATGGTGGTCTGCCAGTTGCATATCTTTCCTTTCTGTAATATATTTTTGACTCCCCCTGTAGCTCTGTTAGCTTTTTGAATTTGCAGTTCCAAGTAGCTATTAAATTGAGCGGATGAGTTGAAAGTTACCCCTAAATAGGTATATGTGTTAGTAGTGTTAATTATTTGTCCTTGGCATGTATAAATTCTGTTATATGACAGAGGACGTCCTCGATGGAAGTGTAATATTTTAGTTTTTGACGGGTTTATTTTGAGATCAAGTGCATTGCAGTAATTCTCCATGGCTGTTAGCTTACTCTGAATATCTATTTGAGATGTAGCGAAAACCACCAAGTCATCCGCATATTGTAATGACATAATATCAAAGTTGGAGTTTATATATAAACCTTCCAGATTTTGAGCTCTGAACGTTTTTTCTAGTTCTGCTGTATATAATGCAAACAATATGGGACTGGTGCATTCACCTTGAAGCACTCCTTTACTAATTCCTATGCTTTCCGAAAGTTCGTTATCAACCGATATTTGTAAGGCAGCTTGGTCGTAAATATTCTTTAAAAATCTGGTTATTTTACCGCTCACTCCTAAGTCAAAAATTTTCTGCCACAATTTTCCATGGGGTATAGAATCGAAGGCCTTCTGGAAGTCAAAGAAAATGGCGTAAGTACCGGTTTTATGCGTTAGTATTCTTGCCTGTATGATCGTAGTAAAGACGTATAAATTATCTAGGCAGGATCTGTTTTTTCGAAATCCAGATTGAGATTCAGGAAGTATATTGTAGCTTTCCGACCATGTTTGCAGACGACTATTTATTATAAACGTTAACAGCTTCAGAGTTGAATTCACCAGTGCTAAGCCTCTGTAGTTGTTTGGACATTGTTGGTCACCTTTTTTATGTAACATGGTTAATTAGATTTTTGTCAGATTTGCTGGAATTGTTTCTTCTTCGAAATAATTATTAAGTACATTACATAGGTGGCGTTTTGCAGTTGGTGGTAAGTAGCGGAGTTGTTCATAGATGATTCCATCGATTCCCGGTGATTTATTGGGCTTTAATCGTGATAGAGCAAAATTTATATCCGAGATAGTAATGGGGCTGTCCAAATATGGGTGTCTTACATCTATAATAGAGAGATCATAGTATATTTTTTTGCCAAACCATTCCTTGAAATAAATAGACCAATCCCGAATAGTTATTTGAGAAGCCTGAAATTTCCTATTAGTGAGCGATTTTATTGTTTTACAGAAGTCTACTTGATTCTTCACGTTACACAATTTGTTACTAAGCTCTTGTTTATGTTTATTCTTTTCTATTGTGATTTGTTGCTTATAATTTCTTTTAGTCTGCAAAAACTCTTCCAAGTATTTTTTTCCAAAATTGTGTGCTTTACATTTCCTTAAGCTAGTTCTCATATTCTTTTTAAGGTTTTTGCACTCTATTGTATACCAGTTCTTGTTTGAATTTACGTAATTTGTATTTTTTTTATTTACATCTGTACGTATTCCCAGTTTATCAGAAGCGTAATAAATTGCATTTACTAAGTTTTCAAACAATGCGGGTGAATTATTTTCTGCTAAATATAGTTCAATTACATCCCAATAATGGTAGCATTTTGTGTCATCCCATACTGTTTTTTTTGCTCGAATTATTTTTTGGTTTTTGTGTTTTGATACTACCCTATCTTCACGAAAAATGTCTGTCAGCGATATTTCACATATTAGATGATCAGATAATAAAATATCACTGCAAACTTTTAAATCAGTTATTAGTTGTTTTTTGTCAATAACTTTTTTATATTACTTCATATTGGATGGAATTTTGATATTTTGTTCCCAGTTCATCACCGATTAGTTCAGTATAAACATCATTACCAGCCAACCTTTCCCTAGGGTGAAAAAAGTCCGCCAAAGTAGCCCAAAATTGCCTTTTTTCGATTAATTGTTGTTATGGGGTCGGAATCGTTACATTTAATTCAGTATTACATTCAGAATGGTAGATTTACCAATTTTATGATTAAAAGAATTGTTTTCGATCATATAAATATACTGATGAGTGGCAGTACCTGTATAAAACCTATGTTAATAGGTACTTCAATGTTGAATTAAATACGTGGTTTACTTTTTACAAAGTGAAATTGTTTTTTTTCCAAAATATGTAAACGCGATGAAAGTAAAATATTTTATTGTTTTAGGCTACGAAAACTGAAGAAAATTATAAGAAATCAAATTTCATGTCTAATGCATTTAATTTGTTCCACACGAATGGCAGCAAAGCAATATTTTAAGTTAAAATGCTCAAACTCATCACACCTCTAAGCTATTGCTACGTTTTGAGTGAGCGCCATCTCTGGAGACTGCAGCGTATTTCCGCACAGTCCCATTGCGCAGCGCCCATCGATCGCATATTAAGGTGAAGCATTCGATCTGAAACTAGTATCAGAACGATGATTTGCCTTGATCTCTTTGAAGCGAAATATTATTCTTATTATGAATGAAACTTATTAAGTATTGTATATAATTTTGAAGCCAAAACCTCAAAGTATGGTAATAAACTAGATACCATTAATGTTATGTACAAATATTGAAATAAATTACAATCAAAATTTGAATGTATTTCTCAAAAATGTGACGAACAATTTTAATTAAAAAATTCTCTATATTTAATTATCTGATCTTCTATAATATAGTAAATTTTTATCCAATTTGATCGTGGAACTTTGGAGAAAAAAAATAAAATATGCGAAAAAACGCTCAAAACAGGACTTTTTCGTGTATTTTTAGTTTTTTCTCAAAAGTCTCCCGATCAAATTGAATAAAATTTTTTTGTATTATAGAAGGCCTGAGTTTTAAATATAGAGAATTTTTAAATTCAAATTGAACGACACATTTTTGACAAAATTAGACTTAAAATTTTGATATCATGATCTCTTACACTTCAATTCCAATTTATTTATATTGCAAAGATTAAACATTCTTTTCAATACCTTTATCAAAAAGCTGAATGTTCAAAGATTATGTAGTACTACTAGTTTCTTATTTTGGATAAGATTAAATATATGAAATATTTTTTTGAAATTTGAATTTGTTATTGCTACTTCGCGAAATTCTCATTTTCCACAAGTGGTACGGGCTTTTACATACACTCAGCATAAAAATGAGCTGGAAGTATGACAGCTGTCATAATCATGTGTGTCAAGATGTGCTATATAGAGATATACATGAAAATATATAAGCATTTCATAATTTGTGGTTTGAAATATGTCTAGTTTTGTTTTTCGTGTTATATTATATCATAATATTCAAAGTCATGGGTACTTTTTTATAATAAGATATTTTATCAATTTTAGGAGAGCTTACTAGTGGAACAAGATTATGTGTAATATTGAAATGTATTATTTATCTTTCAATAAACGATATTTTCAACATAAAAGTTTTTAATTGTACGGTTATAGAAAGTATTTCATTTCTAACCTCAAACATTCCATCAAAATAAAATGCAGCAACTGATTGGGGTAAAACTAGAGAATCTGTGGCAATACAAGTTCATGAGCAGGTAATTGGAGTTACAGTAACACCATGTGGTTTATTTGTAAATTTAGAACGTAATGCAGGATATTTAGCTGCTTCGCCAGATGGTTTAGTTGATCAAAATAAGATAATTGAAGTGAAATGTCCATATACAGCTCGACATTTGTTACCAAAAGAAGCTGATGTGAAAATAATAAACTTCTGTTCTGTTTTAGATGGTAATAAGTTAAAATTAAAGACAAATCACAATTATTATTACCAAATACAAGGCCAGTTGTTCATAACAGGACGAAAAGAATGTGATTTTATTATTTGGACACCTCAGGGTATAGAAGTGGAGACAATAAAAATTAATGAGGAGTTTGTTCAATGGATGCTTCCAATATTAAAGAAATTTTATCTAAAGGAACTTGCTCCAGAAATAGTTGATTCACGAAAAGAAAGAAGTATGTCCGATCAGGAATATGCCACAGAAACGTGAAAAATAAGAAATTTTAAAAGTGTTCGAACAACCTGATTAATTCAGTAGGATGCAAAATAGGATTTTCTGGTGCATTTATGGACAATAGTAAATATTTTCACGCATATAAATGAAACCTCTAATCCGTTATAACTGTAGAATATATTGGTTTATAAGTGGCATAAACTGGCATAAATGGTGATAGCGAAAAGTTGTATATAAAAAGCTATACCATATCAGAATCTATAGAAACAGTTTGATTTTCTGTCAAATACTTTTCCTGACGCTCGTTAAAATCAAGAAATTTCTTTAGTTTACCTACACCATAAAATGTCTTTCTGCCGCTCACGAGTGGCAGAGAAATTACATGACGTAATGAGTAAATATTCCGGCGTTTGAAGAAAAAAATTGCATATTTTATGTACACATTTATTTATAAAAAAACAAAAGGTTTGACATATGTCAAAACTGTGAAAATAATTCCTGTATATTATTATTATTATTCTGTGTGCTGGCAGGCAAACTGAATGGATGTGCTTGTTACTTCTGAGAGGTTAACCTAATATCTTCATATCTTCATTAGTGCAAAGCAATTAAGTGCTGACGAGTATACTACGAGTGTAAAGTTTAGTACCAGCATTCTAAAATTAGTACTAGCATGCTAATATTAGCGCTATAGTGTTAGTGAGTGATCTAGTTTTTTGTGCTACCACCCTAAATAAAATTACCTAATCAAATATGCAAACAACTAGCGGAGGTGTTAATCTAACGACGATCTCTATAACCAATGTGACAACCTCATTAGCCACCTCAACAATATATATGACATCGACAATGCAAACAACACCAATATCCAGCCCAACTCTCTCAAATACAATGGATTACACCACTCAAATAGAACGATCATCGCCTATTTCCACAGGGAATTTGTCACAATCGCAGTATAATCCACAATCACAACAATCATTCGATAACAATGTATTAGGATGGCAAACGAAAATTAATAGACGCATCCTAAAAAGGACAAGGGACACAAATATTCTCCCAGAATCATCTGGAAAACGCAATAAAATATCCGATACAATTATCACATCGAAACGATACACATCAAACAGATATACAATACTGCAGAACGAATCGAGTGAAGATGCAACAAAGAATAATGAAAAACCTTCTCCCGTGTACATTCAAAATGTAACAAACTACCAACTTATGCTCGAAAGCATCAAAACGGTATTAAAAATAGAAGAATTCATATGCAAAACATTTGCAAATAATGTTAAAGTAAACACTAGCTCTATCGATGCATACCGAAAATTGATAAGAATGCTAAAGACTAGCGAAGTTGCATATCACACATATCAGCCTAGAAATGAACGAGCCTATAGAGTAGTAATAAAAAATATTCATCATTCAGTGCCTGTGAACGACATTAAAGATGCCCTGGAAGAAAAAGGATTCACTATTAGAAACATAACAAACATTAGAAGCTGGCAAACCAAAGAACCCCTCTCTATGTTCTTTGTCGATCAAGACCCAGCTGAAAACAATAAAGAAATTTATGATGTCGAATATTTGCTAAACACAAAAATTTCAGTAGAACCACCTAAGATAAAAAAAGAAATCTCGCAATGCAACAGATGCCAGGAGTTCGGATATACAAAATTCTACTGCAACAAACCATATTATTGCGTGAAATGCGCTGAAAATCACTCACACCAAGATTGTAGAAAACCAAGAAACACACCAGCGAAGTGTATTAACTGCTCAGGTCCTCACCCTGCAAATTATAAAGGATGTATGGCGTACAAAGAACTTCAAAACTCAAGAATTAATCAAAGCCAAAACAAATCAAAAAATTATAACACCTATAACTATCCCATCCATAAACATTATTCCCAAACAAGAACAGAAGATATATCCCATGTTGATCTAGCAAAACAAAACTTGCAACATGAAAACAAAGAAAATCAAACGTCAAATCTGGAAATAGAATCCTTTCTAATCACATTCCTAAACAAATTTGAAACTATGGTCAATCAATTATTGAATCAAAACCAACTGATACTAAATCTATTAACCACGCTAGTCAAGAACAAAAATGACTAATACAATAAGAATCGCAATGTGGAATGCCAACGGTTTGGTACAACATCGGAAAGAAGTTGAAGTTTTCCTGAACCAACAAAAAATTGATATAATCTTAATAAGTGAAACCCACTTCACTGCTAGACATTATTTTAAAATACCAAAATATAACACTTATTATACCAACCATCCTGATGGCACGGCCCGTGGGGGAACTGCAGTTCTAATAAAAGAAAAAATCAAAAATTTTGAAATCGAAAAATATGAGAAGAGCTACATCCAGGCAACGAATATCAAAATAAAGGATAGCTACGGTATCTAACCGTATCAGCAACCTACTGTCCTCCGAGATACAATATCAAACAGGAAGACTTTGAAGATTTCTTCTCAAAACTCGGCAACAGATTTATCGCTGGAGGAGATTATAATTCGAAGCATCCCCAATGGGGATCTAGGCTAACTAATCCAAAAGGTCGAGAACTACGTAAAGCAATGCAAGCAAAAAATCTAAATTACATAAGCACAGGAAAACCAACATACTGGCCCACAGACCCGAATAAAATACCTGACTTATTAGACATCTTCGTAACAAAAGGAATTTCCCAAAATTATACCGACTCCGAATCCAACTACGATCTAACATCGGACCACTCAACAGTCATAATAACAGTAAGCTCTAACATAATAAAAAAAGAAAAGAAACCCCTGTTACACAACAAAAATACAAACTGAGTAAATTATCGAAAAATCATAAATGAAAAGGTAAAAATCCAAATTCCACTCAAAACACCTGATGAAATTGAAGAAGCTGTAGAAGATATAACTAAACTTATACAAAACGCTGCCTGATCTTCCACTCCAGCAACCGAAAACTATAAAGAAAATACTCCAAACTATCCAAAATATCTAAGGGATAAAATAGCAGAAAAAAGAAGGATAAGACGCACTTGGCAACTATCAAGACACCCCGCCGACAAAAACAAATTAAATAATATTACTAAAGAAGTAAAAAATTTAATACAAGAAATAAAAAACGAATCTTTTCAGTCTTATCTAAATAATCTCTCGCCACTTGCAGAAAAAGACTACTCCCTGTGGAGAGCAACAAAACATCTACGAAGACCCAAACAACAGTTTCCACCAATCAAAAAGGAAGATGGTAGTTGGGCCAGAGAAGACTGCGAAAAGGCGGAAATATTCGCAGAACATTTCTCGTAAGTTTTCCAGCCGCACTCACCATTCACAACACAAGATGTAGAAAGGGAAATTGAAGATTACCTAACATCCCCCAACCAATTATCGCTCCCAATTAAACACTTTACTCCCAGAGAAACAATAAATGAAATTAAATTCCTAAGTAATAAAAAACCACCAGGATATGATTTTATTACAGCAAGAACACTAAAAGAGCTACCAAGAAAGGCCATAGTATTATTAACACAAATCTTCAACTCAATAATAAGAACTTCATATTTTCCTATCCAGTGGAAACTAGTGCATATTATCATGATACTCAAACCAAATAAACCAACACATGAAACATCATCGTATAGACCAATATCTCTTCTACCAATACTTTCAAAATTACTTGAAAAACTGATACTGAAAAGACTAAAAACAGAAATAGAAGAAAGAAATCTAAAACCAGCGCACCAGTTTGGTTTTCGGGAGCAACACTCCACCATACAACAAGTACACCGAATTGTGAATGAGATAGAGGACAGCCTACAGCGCGAGAACGTCAGTGCTGGTATATTCATAGACATCAGTCAAGCTTTTGACAAAGTATGGCACTCTGGCCTACTATTCAAAATAAAGAAAGAACTTCCGCATCAATTCTTTAGTCTTATCAAATCATATCTAGATGAACGATTCTTTAAAGTAATCTATGAAGAAAGTACTTCCAATCTCTACCAAATAAAAGCGGGAGTCCCGCAAGGTAGCGTCCTTGGGCCAACTTTGTATCAACTATATACAGCCGACATGCCCTGTTCCGAAAACGTTGTAACTGCTATATACGCGGATGATACTGCAATAATAGCCACACACAACGACCCGATTATTACATCCGAGAAACTTCAAATCTCCATTGACAAGATACAAAAATGGGCTGCTAAATGGAGAATTAAAATAAACAAAAACAAGTCCACACATGTTGTATTTACAAACCGAAAAGTAACGTGCCCTCAAATTGAAATAAACAACGAACCACTAGAAACGAAAGAAGAAGTTACATATCTGGGTATGAAATTAGATAAAAGACTCACATGGAAAAATCACCTAAAAGCAAAGAGGAAACAGTTAGACACAAAGGTTAAAAGGATGTACTGGCTATTAGGCCGCAAATCTAAACTCTCACTTGAAAACAAAATCTTATTATACAAAACAATGATCATACAAATATGGACCTATGGTATCCAACTGTGGGGATGCACAAAGGAATCAAATACGAACATAATTCAACGATTTCAAAGTAAAACTTTACGAATGATCGCTAACGCACCCTGGTTCGTTAACAACCACACCCTACACAATGACCTTAAAATCAAATACATCGATGAACAAATACAGCTGCAAGCCAAAAGTCACGAAAATAAATTGTATAACCATTCAAACGAACTCGCTATAAATCTTCTGAACAACGAGGATGACCTCAGACGACTCAACAGAATTAAGCCCCTGGACCTAGGATTCACCAATTAAAAATTGTATTACTTAAAACCCAAATCATATTAAAGAGGAAATATCATTGGATATTTATCTCCCGCATGTTATAATTAGAAATATATCAAATTTGCTGGTTAGCCTGTAAGGCCAGTTGTAAATGTAATTATGTCAAAAAAAATATAAAAATTTATGTGGAGTGAAAATGACGTTTTGTGCCTCATTTGTAGTTGACGGACGAGCGCACAAAAAGTATCACTTTAGATCCTTATAAAATAATATCCTATTATATATGATTATGTATAACTGAAATAAAACTAAGTAGTTTTTAAAATTTTTATATTATATCAAATAAAATACTATGTTTTATTAAATTTTAGAAATATTTCTTGCGATTTTAAATAATTTTCTTGAAAATTTTCACTTTTGTAAGGTTTTTAAACGCACGCCAATATCCCTTCCACTATTCTATACAGATCCACATTTTTGTTAGGACCACAAGAAACCCTATTTACGCGATAACAAATTGTTGGTTAACGAACTTCAGATCGAATGCTTCACCTTAACTCGTGGTCTTAGTTTTATTTATTTTTCGTAACATTTTATTGTGTTCTATTTTCTATTTAAACTCACGAAATGGGGTGGGTTCGTGAACCCGAATTCACATGCGCGGAATGGTGTATGGCGCGAAAAATAGATGATTGCGAATCGATATGAAGCAGAATCGATGTGGCGCCGATTCAACTTGACCACGAATTGAATTGACCTCGATACGAATTTATATGGCGCCGAATCGATATAAACTCGAATCGAATCGTCACCGACACACCGTAGATCCGAAATAACTCCGGTTTATTGTGTTTACACCGATATAAATCGCAAGTTTTTCAGGTCTATGTCATTTCGGTGACGATTCGATTCGAGTTTATATCGATTAGGCGCCATATAAATTCGTATGGATGTTGATTCGAGGTCGATTCAATTCGTGTTCAAGTTGATTCGGCGTCACATCGATTCTGCTTCATTTCGATTCGCCATCATCTATTTTTCGTGCCATACACTATTCCGCGCATGTGAATTCGGGTTTACGGACCCACCCCATAAAATAAGTTAGTTGCATTATTTTGATCGTGGCGGCGCTACTGTTATTTTACATCACTAACCTTGCTGTTCTCGTCTCGTTCTTTTCAACTCGATGTTTTAATCACAGTTCTTGTCACAAGCTCCACGAGTGAATTGTAAAAAAATGAACATCAGATCCAGCGATCAAAAAGTAGAAAATCTACTAGTCCCTGACAATTTGCCTGAATCTATACTACCAACCCATGAAGAAGTGCTCAAGTATTACTTGTTCGTGAAGAAACGCGAACCTGAGAAGTCCGACTATGCTGTACGATTGCGGATAATAGAAAAAGTGTGTCAACAGTGGGGCACTGTCAAAATTCTAACTGTTTTAGCACACTCAGCTTCTAATAAACTGAAGAATTGGGTTGTGAAGTATGAAACACTTTTGTCTAATGGAAAGAAGCGTTCCGAATAAAAATCTTTGGATGCAAGAATTACGCAATTTATGGCTGAAGGGAAAAAACTCTTCGATGTCGCTAAATGTCAATGTTCGTCAGCTACTACGTGTAAATGCTCTGAAGATTCGAAGATTCTGACAGATCTAAGGAAATTTTTGGACGACCAAAGGCAGGAACGGAAGATGACATTACTTCAAGCTAGAAGGATTATAACAGATTTGGCACCTTCAATATCCAAACATTATGAATACAGCCCACAGTCGGAAACGCAACAGTCAGATATTACTTCAGGCCCCTCAAACTTGAGTCAGGTAAATTAAATTAAACAAACAAATATATTTTCAATAATTCGGATTTACTATTAATCACATTTTATTTATAAGTTTTGCATACAATTATTTCAAAAAGTTACCAATATATAAAGTTATCATTTTTAAATCGGTTTGCATTCTGAAAATAATATTTTTACACATACAGTGAATCAATAAACATGAAGAAATAACTAAATTTGCCTGAGACAAATTCTTTTTTGGAAATTCTATTGTTCATTGAATAATATTTCACTTAAAGCAGGGTTGGCATGATTTAAATCAAATGATTTAAATCGAGATTTAAATCAAATGATTTTTTTTCATTTAGATCTATGATTTAAGTCAAAATATCTTTTTATCTCTCGTACACAAAACTTGAACTGCTTTTTAATGTAATTCGTGTGCAAAGGAGTTCTTTCGTGCGTAAAAGATCAGTTTTTATGTCTTGGTAAAATAACGAATAGACACCAGAAACAATAAAACTTACATTGCGCCCTTTATATCCTATTTCTCAGTTGGAATAAAATGAAAAACGTGTTTTATTTTCGTACTATATTATTTTATTATATATCGACGCTCTTTACGAAAAGTGTGATATTTCAAAATATTGCTGGAAACTAGGACATCTTCAACCATTGTCGAAAACTAGGAGAACTCGAATTACTGTTGAAATCGCATTATCGAAATTATCGAAAACTAAGATATTTCGATTTATTTCTATTATATTTACTTTGTCCTAAAGTTCGAATGTTCTTAAACTATTTGAATATTGAAAAGCGTTGAAATCATTTGAATAAATACAATAAAATAATTACTCTAATTAAATAATTGAAATCATAAATTCAAATTGCATGTTAGAATTTCATCTTGTGATTGAATTGTCACTTCAATTTCATGTTGATCACTAAATTTTTACTAAGTAAAATTCACTAAATTTTTACTTAGCGTTTCAATTGTTTAATTTTATTTATCACATTATTGTATTTATTCAAATAATTTGAACACTTTTTAATGCTCAAATAGTTTAAGAGCATTCGAACTTTTCGACAAACGCAAATATGACACCTCAGTTATTGATAATTTCGATAACGAGATTTAGACAGTAATTCGAGTTGTCCTAGTTTTCGACATTTGTTGAGATGTCCTAGTTTTCAAATATCACCGAGATGTCCGAGTTTTTGTAATGCGCTGAGATGTCGTACTTGGCAAATTTATTTTGAGTTATCCTAGTTTTTCAACGATATTTTCAGATGTCAAAGTTTTCAACGATATTTTGAGATGTCCTAGTTTCCAACGATATTTTGAAATATCCTAGTTTTTGTAAGGAACGTCGATATATTAAACTACAAAATATAACACGTTATTTTATTTATGAACGCCGAACATAGAGCCGAATACAAATGAACATGGAGAACATATAAATCTTTAATTTTTACCGTAAATGTTGACAATATTAAACTTTAAACTTTGCTGTAATAAGGCGTGTAACGAAGAAATAATGAATAATCCGTTGCCGAAAAATATTGTTGAATTAATGAAATTCAAATTATTTGGAATTATTCAAATTACTCAACATTTTTGGAATTGTTTAGCTACACTGAAATGAAATACATGCACGCAGGGAATTATCTGAGTTAAATAAAATAAATACATATGTTCAATATTATTATTTGGTTGATTCTACCAAATGATTTTGTTGATTCTGTTGAATATGACTTCAGAGATCTACCATACCGACACTTAACCTTACAAATTAGGAAAGATAGCACATTTATATCTCTTTCTAATTCATTGCATAGAGGACAAAATTCCGGTCTCTATAAACTTTCGGAATTTGGAAACCTAACGAAACTGTCAACAAAACTTTTGGTTAAATCAACCAAATTCTTTTGCTGACCAAATAATAACAAAATTATTCGGTTGATTCAACCAAATATTTCCCTGCATGTAAACACTAAACACGGCTATTGTATTGTTTTAAGACCTGAAAAACAAGACGTACATTTTTTTGATTTAAATGATTTTTTTTAAATGATTTTTTCCAACCCTGACTTAAAGTAAATTATTATATTGTGAATTAAAACGAAACAAATACATTTGATAAACAAGTAATGTAACTGTAACATAATCGAATGATATCAAAATTATTCTTGGCATAAATCTTAACAAACAAGACGTGTAAAAGAAATAAGCATTATTTTCCATTTTAGCCTCCAAGTCAGCCTGACCAAATGAGGTTCAACTTATCCAACCTTGTGGCAGCTATAGACCGGACTGGAGTATCGCAAAGGCACGCTGCTATTCTTGCTAATGCAGTCCTTCAAGACGTTCATCTCATTACAGCCGAAAATACGTCTATGGTTATTAACAAAGCGAAAATTGCAAGAGAACAGAATATCTACCGCGAACGTCTGTTAAATAAACAACCACCCATCAGTAATGTAACAGCAATTTACTTTGACGGACGCAAAGACAAAACATTAGTATCGGAGAAGAAAGGCAATAAATTTTATCGACGTGAAATTCGGGAGGAGCACGTTACATTGCTGCAAGAACCCAATGAGAAATATTTGAATCACGTTACTCCTTCTTCAAGTACAGCAAAGGATTTATGTGAATCAATTCTTGATTATCTACTGAACGCGGACATTGACATGTCAACAATTGGTATTAAACTACGTATTTCACTTGTATAAGATAGGCACGCAGAGAGTTTAAAGTTAAAAATAATCATTTCTTATAAATAAATGTTGTCAATCAACTCTCTTTTCCTCACGATAATTCCTCTATATGAGCTCAAATGATCGGTTATCTTTTTTCATTAGCATGAGAGGAAGACGGTTGAATAAAGACGAAAACATTTACTTGAATTAACATAAATGTCGTTTAACTATCGAATCTATTCTCTGGATGCACGTTTTAATATTAATTAGTTATTAATAAAAGTTTATTATTGTTTAAGATATCATGGGATGCGATGGAACACCAGTGAACACCGGTATACACCAAGGAGTTATTCGGCAGATGGAATCTAAGTTGGGAAGATCTCTTCAATGGTTTATTTGCCAAATTCATGCTATCGAGTTGCCTCTTCGTCACTTATTCCAGCATTATGATGGGAAAAAAACTGGTACATCAATGTTTTCCGGCCCAATCAGTAAGGCTCTCGTCAACTGTAAAACGTAAAAGTTGTGGAATTCGATCCTGTACAGCCGGGAACAACCCTACCCGAAATTGATGCGCGCGATCTAAGCAAAGATCAACAGTACTTGCTGCAGATTAGTCGAGCGGTACAAAGTGGAAACTGTCTGGAAGATTTGGCAATGAAAAACCCTGGCTCAATTTCACATTCGCGCTGGCTCACAACAGCAAATCGTCTGCTAAGATTGTATATTGGAACCGCGAAACCTAACGTTAAGTTGCGTAATCTTGCTCTTATTATGCAAGTTTATGTGCCCGTGTGGTTTGCTATTCGGACGGAGCAAAAATGTTACGCCGGTGCCCCTCATTTGTTCTTAACTATTTCGCTTTCTAGAGAGCTTGGCAAAGAAGTCAAGTAGGTAATCGATCCCATTATTCGGCGGAATGGTTACTTCGCACATCCGGAAAATGTATTATTAGCAATGATGGTCGATGAACGATTAGACATTCGTATTGATGCGTTGCAAAAAATTCTGAACTGCAGAAAATCTAAACCGAATTCGGAAGTGCGAGTTTTCAAAATACCTGAAATAGAATTTGACGCTGCAGACTACAAGAATTTAATTCAGTGGGATGATGTAACCGAACCACCTATAATTAGACGTATTCCAGATGCTGAATTAACCACCTTGATTATGAATGACATTGATAAGCTCAAACAAATACTCGACTATCATTGTCACACCCATGCAGTGGAAAGGCACATAAAACTTGTTACGGAAGCGTCAAGTTCTGTTTGTGGGTATTTAAATCGGCATGCAAAAATAATTTCAACTCTTGAGTCTAGAAGACGTATGCCAAATTTTTCTAGCAAGAAAGATTTTATTGCTGCGAATAAAACTATTTCTTAACTTAAACTTCCCTTAACCGATTTTTACGTTTTCTGTATTTCCAGCACAAAATTCCTAATTCCACTTTGTAAAAATATATTTTTCCGTAAAGACAAAATTAATTTTGACGACCTGAATACAGTGTTCCCAGATCGTGGCATATGGGGGCGAGAGCGCCTCTAGCGGACGTCCCGCATGCTATGCGGGAAATCCTCTAGAGGCGCTCCCTTCCCATTCCCCGTAGAGTGCCTACAATGAGAGTGATGACATACGGTTACGGCCGCCATATTTGTGCCAATTTAAAATGGATTGTATACGGGCAAAACATGAAAATATTATCTTACGAATGTATTACTTGAATTTAATATATTTTTTATTTATAAATTGCCAGCATAGACATATTTGAAAATTAAAAAATATATATAGACTAATGAAATGATAGTAAAATCATTATATTTAAATAAAAGTATAATTACTGTCAGAACAGAATTCATGCATAAGATGAAATATTTCATTTCAAATCATTAGTATGAACTAAAAAAGACCAATAATAAATAAAATAAACCAATAAATTTTACATTACCAGAAGAAATACTATATAAAAATTACTCCATTGAGTTGTATAAGTACATTGAAATATAGAATAAATGGTTGATACTCTAAATATGTATACAAAAAGATTACAATAACAAAAAAGAAAGAAAAAAACTCAAATTATAAAGTGGTAGACATTAATGATTTACGGGCATACAATATTTTCTTACGAGCCAGTTTTTTACCTGTAATTTTAAGACGAAATAAAACAAATCGTTTTATTATTTTTGTTATCCACAATAATTACTAATATGCATGCATCAATTAAACTTTCTGATCAGGTTTAGTAGCTAATAAAATTTTAAGAATTCTCTAAATGTCCAACCTAAATAATGACAGCAGCAAAGGTTATGTGTCATTTGACAATTTGATTTCGATTTGATACAATTAATCTAAAAAATGCTTAATTCCTAAATAATAGAGGTACAACTGGCCATTATTGTTTACAAAACTTTACATTATATTTATTTATTGTATAAATTTGGTTTATGTTACTTACTTTAATATTTTATTCAATTACTTATCACAAATTGTGTCCTAATAAGCACTTAAACTGTACTAAAACTACTAAGTATATAAAAACTAACACGTAATAATAAACAGTACACTAAATTAAACAATTTTAACTAATTAAATTTAACAAAAATTGACAAACAATCACAAACTTCCTATACCACACAAGCTAAAACAGCAACAGATTGGCACAAATATGGCGCAGCCAATGAAAATGAAGACCACTATTGTCATCACTCTCATTGTAGGCACTCTAATTCCTCGTAATTCGCCGCCCGGCGCGATCTTAGAGCGCAGCTAGTATGCGGGACTTCCGCTAGAGGCACTCTCACCCCCATATCCCACGATCTAGGAACACTGCCTGAATATAGATAGAAAAATATCTAAATCATTTCAGGAAAACGTCTGACGCATCATTAAATCAGCTATCAATATTTGTTTCATATAGGTGCTGCCACTCATCAGTATATTTATATGATCGAAAACAATTCGTTTAATCATAAAATTGATAAATCTACCGTTCTGAATGTAATACTGAATTAAATGTAACGATTTCGACCCCCATAACAGCAATTAACCGAAAAAAGGCGATTTTGGGCTACTTTGGCGGACTTTTTTCACCCTAGGGAAAGGTTGGCTGGTAATGATGTTTATACTGAACTAATCGGTGATGAACTGGGAACAAAATATCAAAATTCCATCCAATATGAAGTAATATAAAAAAAGTTATTGACAAAAATCTTTAGAAAGTGCCAAAAATGGCGTTTTTGGGAGCTCGGTGGTACCTGGGTATGCACCAGAAACATGTTTCAAGATAGCTGCGGCACTTTTTAGACTGAAATCTTTCATTTTAGATCCTAGAGAACGAAATCTAATTTTTTCGAGCCATCCTAATATATATATATATATATATATATATATATATATATATATATATATATATATATATATATAATAAAAGGTGTCGCGGAATACGGTAAAGAAAACGTCAACGTCAAAGAACCGTATGGAAGAAAGAGAAAAGCAAATTGTATGTATCAGATGTGGAGGTTCACATATGCCAGATTCATGCTCCTATAAAAATACAGAATGTCGGTATTGTACAAAAAAAGGACATTTAGAACGAATGTTCTTAAAGAAGAAACTCGAGAAGAAATTCAATAATTAAAATAAAACAAAAGAGGTAATACAAACAGTATTCGCAATGACAGTAATTTTGAAGAATATGCGATGTACAATATAAATAGTGTTTCAAATAATGACATTACAAAAACAGTAATATTATATATATATATATATATATTGAGACGGTACACCAAATATGGTATTATTATTTTTCATGTTTAATAATAGTGTAATCATAGTTAAATTTTTAAAATAACAAACTCAAAGCTTGTCGTGATCACTAACTTTTTTTGGAAACAATTATTGATGCCGAAACTAATCGTCCGGTTTGAAATATAAACGAAACACCCGGCTTAAGTGTCATAAATTAATACAACGACAGAGGTTATGAAAAACATTAACCAGCACCCGAGATTGTCGAAGGCCAAGCGTCAAGTGTCTAGCTAGCCGAGGGTAGTTAACAGGGGCGTATCGACAAATTTGTGTTCCTCGAAGTAAATTATTAGAAACCATCAAAAGTAGACTGATACTCTCACCATATCAACAAGAATTAGATAAACTCCAAGAATAAATTTAGTAGTAGCATCCCGTTACCGTAGTAACATAGATTCACAATTTTATTCATTGCCGATTACAAATAACGAGAAGCCAACCTTGTTTGAAATTGGGTTGCACAGACGATATCGGACAATACGAAAAATATTTCTATCATCTTTCTTTAAGTAGATATCGTGGTGATTTAGTTTATCCATATTATTATTATTAGTGCATTTTGAAGAAATTACATACTCGATGTAACATTTAGTAAAACTACAAGACGTGGTAAAATTAAGAGGGAGTAAAAAGTAAAGCGATCTTGTTCCGTCTCTTTCTCACCCACTAACGGCAGATTATAGCTTTCTCTGTCGAATTAGAACACAAACCAGAGCAACGGATGCACCACCACGAGGGGTAGGAATCCCTACCAGAACCCAACGAACGAATGAACATGCATGAATTTCACCCCGCCAAGTCACTCCGAATATTTGGGAATTGCACGCAACAAATAAGAGCGAGGTAAACGAGCCTGGAGGAACGGTCCTCTCACTCTGATACAAGCCGAATACTATGTTCTGTCCTTTAGCACGCAAAGACGAGGCTGACGAATAAGAGTAACATAAACAACTGCGTTTTCTCCGAAATATGTTGTGTTTTCTGTTTATCTTAGGAAAATGCCATCTCTGATCGCAGTTCAAACGAGGGCCAAGGGGCGGTGCTTACCTGTATAAAACAGGCCGTTTTGACCAGGAACGGCACCTTGGTTTCGGCCAGGGTCAGCTTCAGTTCAGTTGCGATTTGACTACTCTTGGTTGTTGCACGTTCTGTTGGTTATTTTCTTTCTCAAAGTTCAGATGCGATTTGACTATTCTTGGTTGTTGCACGTTCTGCGAGATTGGTAATTTTTCATCATTGTTGATTCCTGCGGTCCAGATGCGATTTGACTAGCCTTGGTTGTTGCACGTTCCGTAGGTTTCAAGTCTCACAGTCCAGATGCGGTTTGACTACTCTTGATTGTTGCACGTTCTGTGAGGCCATCGTATTAATTGAAATAGCTCTTTGAGCACCTAATAACTGCGAGAGCGGAGCCTCACAACCTCCTAACTCGTAGACCAATGTATTATTATTACAAGGGCGAAGATTCACGACCTTCTAACTTGTATATCACAATTGACAGGCTTACTAAAGTGCAATAAAGTCATATTGTGTATTTGGGGACTATTTACCCAGAAACATTGAGTGAGACAATACATAATCACTGACATATTTTGTATTATTGAGTGAGAAATTATTCCATCACTGGCATATTTTGTATTATTGAGTGTGAAATATTTAATCACTGGCATATTTTGAGTGAGTAATATTTCCTCACTGGCATACTTTTCCTCCGACTGTCACTCCGGTGACACTCGTTGGTCATCACGACTTCTCCAGCGAGCCGCTGGCCCGGCCGATCAGCACCACAGAGCCGCCGTCGTCGTTCCCGAGAGGTCCACCGACCGACACCCGTAACGGCCAGCCAACGGCCGTCAGACCGCTGCCCGTGCCGTGCCGTTCTTGCTTTTGAGAGGGGCTCGCTATACCAGCCGTCTCCTGAGGGTGTCCGCTTGACCTCATACACTACATAACTCAGGGAGGAATTGTTTCCTTCCTAGCATCACCCGCCGTCTGTCATCACGGTGACAATCGGTGGTCTTTGGTTTTAAGTTTCAGAAATCCGACGCCGCCCGGCCCTTCACACAGATACCGCTACTGTGGGCGATAACCGACCGCCCGCCAAAGCCCAGCTGCTCGAGGGTTCAGAGGCACCCTCCGTACGGGTTCGAGGTGCTGAGAGTCACCCGCCAAAGACTGAAACCGCTGTCGTAATGTTACTGCTACTTGACCGATGCTTTATATATAGTTATTTTGTGTCATATTGTCATGTTATGTCCGATTTATCATTTCTTATTTAAAATTCCTCTGCCTGTGTGTTTTCTGTGGTTTTCCCAGGTGTTAGGTGAATGCCGGAGGATTATGTATCTCCACAGCCGAAATAAATAATATTTAATCAGTTACAATGTTTTATTTCTCTACTTCCGCATAACCTATCACATTCACGACTTCAAATTAAAGATTCTGGTCATTAGAAAAATAAAAATCAACACAACGTAAATCAAACACAACGTAACTTAATGGGTCCTAAATAATTTGAAATAATAAATTTTAATACTAGACGATTGCCGCGTCACAATATATATATATATATATATATATTAGGGTGGTCCTTAATATGGATGTATCCGAATTTCTTTGCTCCCTGGGGCTCAAATGATTCCAAATGAATAAAAAAAAATTGCCTGAAAATTTTAGCTCTTAATATTAACTTTAAGATAGCCCGCGCTTCAACCTAAGTTTCTCATAGAAATAACATGGAAAAAATGTCATTTGTTCTTTAGAATTCCATAACTCTGCCATAAATGAATCAAAAGTAATTAATTGTGTCATATTTATTGTAAATTCAACGCTCTATAAAAAAGTTCTCTTATGATTTTTCGCTAAATCTATTGGCTTAAGAGTTATTTGAGCTCAAAGTTTAATTATTATATAATTATTAATATTATCAATTATAATTATTAAGTAAATATTTATTTATTTCTGTATTTTTATAGGAGCATGAATCTGGCATATGTGAACCTCCACATCTGATACATATAATTTGCTTTTCTCTTTCTTCCATACGGTTCTTTGACGTTGACGTTTTCTTTACCGTATTCCGCGACACCTTTTAATTTCGCCATGAACTTCTGTATGATTGTGAAACTCCCGTACATTTATTTGTGCCGCTTCTGTTGCAATTGCATCATCTTAAGCCATTGTGAATGTTAGATTTGATTTTATTAAAAGAGCTTGCTATAATGCATTGTCTCGTTCTCCACAAACTATACGATCTATTAGCATGTTTTCTAATTTGGTTCCAAATTAACAATGTTCTGATAATTTTCTCCCTGTTTTTGTACACATTTATTAAATAAGTATCTCTGTACTGCAGATGATGGTTTTGGATTAAAATGACTACTTAACTTATTTAAAATTGATTTATATTCAACTTGAATTCGTGTTTTAGGAGCTACCAGTGATCTTACAATTGAATATAATTCTGATCTACAAGAACTTAAAAATAATGCACGTTTCTTTTCTGCTTTATCGATATCATTAGCAACAGCGGCGGAGCTAGCGGGGGGTCCAGGGGACACTTGCCCCCCTTAAATTTTCAGTAGCCCCCTGGTTGCCCCCACTCCCGACTTTTAGTGTCAAACTAAAAAAATTTGCTAGTAATATTGCTTTTAACATCTTAACATTTAAAAAAGACAAAAACACTGAAAGAGACACAAAAAAACATTGTTATACAGCATAATTTTTTTGCATCAATGCACATGTATCTAAAAATCTCTATCTGCATTTAACCATGATTATTATTGATGTTATAATAAACGCGCTGCTTGTCAAATTAATTGTTCGAGTCCGATAGCGACGCAATGCACTTGTAATTACTTGTTAAGATTGTTCTATACTTTACTTACTCGTCCACGTGCATAGTTTAGCAAGTTCAAACATGTTTTACAAATTTTTGTATTTATACGAATGATGAAAATCTCAATGCTCATTCGTTATTTTGTGGTCAAAGAGTAAAGTAAAAATAAAAATGAAGCGCACAAATAATATTAAAAATTATTTTTTATCAGAATCAGATCAAAAAAATTAAAAACTGATACTTTCCTGCCTTCGCCAAGTATCGGCAGTACAAGCAGTAATTTAGAAAATATATTAAAAACGAATGAAATGGTGACATCTTGTAACTTAAGTGCTACTGAAGAAAGTGATAGTGAGTCTAGTTTTTGTGAAAATAAAACTAGTGAGGATGATATAAGTGATGATAATGAAACTGGCGTACATACCCCAACAGTGAGACCTGAACCAGAACAAACAATTCTTACTGTTTCTGGACCTAGCGACTTGTCACAGACTCCTGAAGAAGGACCACGTCAGCCGATACTATTGCAGTATCCAAAAGTTTAACAAGGTGAAAGAATGAGAAGCTTTAAATCAACGTGGTTTAAAAAATTTACATGGTTAGAGTATAGTGTTTTAAAAGACAGTGTTTTTTGTTTATATTTTGTTATATTTTTCCATGGTGTAAATCAACTGGAAGAATGCACTTGATTCAAGTAAAGGACTAGTAAAACATGATAAATCTGTACAACATAAAATGTGTGTTATAAAATATGTAAATTATATGAAATTAAAGAAGCAGAAAACAAATATTGAACAAATGGTGAATGATCAATACCAAAATTAAATTAAAGAAAACAGACATTACATCAAAACTTTATGTGAGTGTTTATTATTTACATGTACGCAAGATATTGCTCAACGTGGTCACGATAATAGTGTTTTAAGTTTAAATAAAGGTAATTTAAGAGAATTAATGTTATTGATAAGTAAACATGACACCATTGTACAAAAAAAGTGACAGGATAGTTCAAATAATGCTAAATACCTACATCATGATATCCAAAATTTATTAATTTCTATTGTACGTAAAAAAATTTTCAGACGATGTAAAGGAATCAAAATTTTTTGCAATAATGTCTGACGAAACAAAAGACTTGAGTAAAGATGAACAAATAACTGTTATAGACCGGTATTTGCATCAAAATGCAATTCAGGAGAGGTTTTTAGGGTTTAAAAAAATGCAAACGGTATGCTAGATGCTGCTAGTTTTGCAAATTATATAAAAACAATATTAGATGAAAATAATATTTCATTAAGCAATTGTATAGCACAAGGATACGATGGTACTGCTGTAATGAGTGGTCATTTATGTGGCGTGCAAAATTATATTAAAACTATTGTTCCGCAAGCAGCATATATTCATTGTTTTAACCATAAATTAAATTTTGTTGTTGTTGATTGTTGCAAACATTTGAAAAATTCGACTATTTTTTTTTCTAATCTTGAAAAATTATGTACATTTATGTCAAACAAATTGCTAAAAAAATTGTTGTTTTACTGCTTATTTTTTATAAAAATTTTAAAATTAGTTACAACTGTATCTAATTATCTCCAATCCCCTGATATGAATTATGTAAAAGGTTTAAATTTAGTTCAAGAAACAATTAATGAATTTCAAAACTTACGAAACAATGATGAATGGAATTCTATATGGAAATCTGCAAATACTATTTTTTTGTGTCTTGGTTTAGATTAAACAGACTTTTTTGACAAACCAAAAAGAATGAAATCTATTCCAAAAAGGTTACAAGAGTTTATAGTAGATTGTGAAATAGATGATTCTGTAGACATAGAAGTAAAAAATTAGAAAGATGTTCTCAAACTTAAGTTATATATCCCTATACTAGATAAAATTATAATTAAAATAAAAGAAAGATTAACAAAAAATTATACTATTTAAATCATTACAAGCTTTTGACCGCACAGATGATTTATTCCTCAATAAAATTCATTTAACTAAATTAGCAGAACATTATAACATAAATTGTGATTGTTTAGACTCAGAAATAACGCTAGTAAAGAAACTTTTGTGTAGGGACGAAAATAAAAATATTAAATCACTCATGGAGTTCCTGTCATTCGTTGAACAATATAAGCAAGCATTTGAATGCATTTATAATTTGGTAAAAATTTGTATTTTAATGCCTGTATCAACAGCTTCTTGTGAAAGATATTTTCCTCTTTAAAAAGAATTAAAAGTTATTTAAGAACAAGAATGACAAATGAAAGATTAAACAACATTAGTATATTAAGTGTAGAAAAATATATATCAAAATTAATAGACCGTAATGAAGTTGTAGACAAATTAGCAAGTTTAAATAAAAACCGAAGGATTAAATTAGCATAACTAAATCACTGCTGTATTTTGTATTTATCATATTTTCTTTTAATTATATTTGAGAACATTTTGTGTTTTATTTTTAAAGAATATGCTTGTTTTTGTTTATTATTTATACAGTAGAATTTCTTACAGCACGCGCTAACTCGTTTCGTGTTGTAAAAGATTCGTGCTGTAGGAGACGCTCGACTGTATTATAGCACGTTACAGTAAAAAGCGCCGATGTTATTTCACGTGTTATATGTGAGATTTTTGACGTGTTGTAATAGACTGATGTGAGTCGTAAATTTAGTTGGGGTATTGTAGGAGAGCATGCTATAAGAGATTCTACTCTATATTATATTTATATTTGTTTGGTACCAAATAAATTTAATATTGACAAAATTGTTATTTATTATTAAAATGATAAAAAATATATGTCTCCCTAATTTTCTTCCTGGTCTCTACTGGTCCCCCTAGATTCCAGAGCCTAGCGCCGCTACTGATTAGCAAGGTAGAAACAATCTAGTCGTTCCTTGTATTTCACCCACGCCGTTCTTCCTACATTAAATTCTTCAATACGTCCATGCGTCCCCATTTGAATAAATTTAGAACGAATTTCGTTTTACTTAACCGACTGCGCCAAAATATTATGTATTGCTGTAATACATATCTTCCAAAAAAACAATTACATTGTTAAAGGTACGCCAAGATTGCGCAGATTCCTAAACACTGGGGTCGCCAAGGTTTTTTTTAATTAATTTTTTTTTATTTGACCCGATATTTTTAAAACTGTTCGATAAGGTTTTTTAAAATCGAATATTTTTCTTGGCTTAATTAGATATAACTTTTTAAAAATCTGTAATATATAGATATTACAATTTTTGGGGAAGGAATCTGCGCAATCTTGGCATACCTTTAACAATGTAATTGTTTTTTTGGAAGATATCACTTTTTTTTATACAATAGTTTGACCCTATATTATAAATGATATTTGGTATTGGTATATTGTTATTACATCTTTCTATAAAAATCTAAATTCGTTCTAAAATAAATATATAAGCAAGTTTAGATTTTCTTGGCGAAGTTTGTTTTCCAACGTGAGAATCACTTGCAAGCATCCTTGATTTTCCTTTTTTAATCATATTGTGTAGTGTCCCTCAGCCATTGAAGTGCCATGGTGAAATATAGCACTTTGTTTTTATATCCTTGAATCAAATAAGTTCCCATTGAAACGTTTTAAATATTACGTGTATCAGTTAGTTTCCGAATATATCCATTTTCATTTTCAAATAACAGAATTTGGAAAATTAATACTGTGCCAAAAGAAACTAATTCGGTTTTATGTAATTTATGTGAGTGCAAGCATTCTGAACATTGAGCTTCTACATTTTCCTTCACAACCAATTGTTTATTAATAAGCTCTTGTATAGTAATGCTCTTATTACTACAATCACGTATTGGAATAATAATAAATACTAGCGGTCGGCCTGGCTTCGCCAGGCCTCACGCTAATCTCCGCGGACACTGATATAGAATTAACTTCAGTAAGACAATAGATACAATATAAATTGAATTATTACGAATCTAAGACTTTTAAATTCTACACGGCTGTCATTCTAAAAATCTTTTAATATATACTAAATATAATAGGTTTTGGATCACTATCACTAAAACAATTGCCGATCAAAAAAATCCAATTCTGCAAGAAAGCTCTATCAAAAGACCTTTCAATTGATACCAAAAACGATGGATTTTGATGTCCTTTCATTAAATAGACGATCGAAAAGTATGAATTTTATACGCGAGCCCTTCCAAAGATATTTTATTTGATACCAAATACGATAGGTTTTAGAGCACTTTCACTAAAACAATTGATAATCGAAAAGTATTAAATTTTGTACGCGAGCACTTCAAAAGATCTTTCATTTGATACCAAACACGATAGGTTTCGTAGCACTTTCATTAAAACCAATGCCAAACGATAAAATTCCAATTTTGCATGTTAGCCCTTCAAAAGACCTTTCAATTGATACCAAAAACGATGGATTTTGAAGCACTTTCACTAAAACAATTGACGATCGAAAAGTATTAAATTTTGCTCGCAGGCCCTTTAAAGGATCTTTCATTTGATACCAAACACGATAGGTTTAGGAATACTTTCGTTAAAACAATTGCCGATCGAAAAAATCCAATTTTGCATGCAAGCCCTCAAAAAGACCTTTCATTTGATGCCAAACACGATAGGTTTTGGAACACTTTCACTAAAACAATAGCCGATCGAAAAAATTTTAATTCTGCATGCAAGTCCTTAAAAAGACCTTTTATTTGATGCCAAACACGAAAGGTTTTGGAATACTTTCGCTAAAACAATTGCCGATCGAAAAAATTCTAATTCTGCATACAAGCCCTTAAAAAAACCTTTCATTTAATGCCAAACACGATAGGTTTCGAAGCACTTTCATTAAAACAAATGCCAATCGATAAAATTCCAATTTTGCATGTAAGCCCTTCAAAAGACCTTTCGATTGATACGATGGGTTTTGAATTACTTTCACTAAAACAATTGACAATCGAAAAGTATTAAATTTATTTTGGTTTTTGACTGGGTTTTTGGAGTTGGATTAAAATATACTGTTTGTCACTGGACTTCTCGAGTATCGTTTTATTAAGATAAGTGTTATCTTTCATTTTTATAGTAGTTTAGTTTTATATATATATATTTTCTTTCATATCGTTATTTGTTTATATTGGTTACGTGTATAGAAACGCTGAGTTATGTTTTGTTTTTAGGTGTGATTGACGTTTGACAGTTGTGTAAATGTAACTGTTTTCTTTTTCTATTTATAGTTAAGGACAAGCCTGGTAAGCTACCTTAACTTCTACTCTTCTACCGAGAGAACCCTCCTTTTATTTCTTTTGGATAAATGAAAAATAAATGGGTGAAATTTGATGAATGTAAGTTTGGTACGTGGAATGTTAGGGGTTTAACTGGTAAAGAAAATGAATTGATGAATGTCATGCGTGTGTATAATGTAGCTGTTTTGTGTGTTAGTGAGACTAAAAGGAAAGGATGTAGTGAGGAAGAAGTGGATGGATTGTTTTGCTTGTGGTCGGGTGTTGCTGTGAATGAACACGCGAAGCATGGTGTTGGTGTGCTTGTTAGTGAACGAATGAAACCGTTTGTGAGAGAATATGGTTGTACTTCATCGAGAATTCTTTGGCTGAGATTAAAGGTAGGCTTTCATAGAATCTTCGTTGTGTCAGTTTATGGTCCAACCGAATCCGAAAATGATCTTGAAAAAGATAGATTTTGGAATTTGTTAGATAGTGTTATTGATTCATGTGATTCAGGTGAGAAAGTTATTGTATGTGGTGATTTAAATGGTTGGGTGGGAGTTAAGAGAAGCATGTCTGGGAATGTATTGGGTAAGTTTGGTGATGCAAGAGTGAATGAAAACGGTAGGAAAATAGTTTCTTTCTGTTTGGAGCGTGATCTCTTTGTTTCCAACTCTATCTTTAAACATAAACTTGCTCATTTGTATACATGGGAGAATATTAGTGAAAATAGACGGAGTATGATTGATTTTATTTTGTATGATGAACGATTGAGAAGTTTAGTTGTAGATACGCGTGTGAAGCGTGGTGCTGAATTGGGTACGAATGACCATTATTTGGTGGTATCGCGTATACGTCTAGATAAATGTTGGAGAATGAGGGTGAAAAATACTAATAAAATGTTTCGTGTGAAATCCAGTGCACTGCAGAATGAGGATGTTAGAGATTTGTTTGTTGAGAAAATAAATGAATCTTTGCCTGTATGTGAACTTAATTTTGAATGCAGCATAAATGATGTTTGGTTCAAATTTAAGGATACAGTTCTTAAATGTGCAAAAGAAGTTTGTGGTGAATGTCGATTAGGTTCTTGTCCAAAAAATGCATGGTGGAATAAAGAAGTTAAAGAAGCGATTGAGGTGAAAAAGAGAGCATACTTGCGATTTCTAAATATGAAAGATGTGCCTGGAAGTTTACGTGATGAATGCTTGCTGGAATACAAGAGGTTAAATAAATGTGTTAAGAGAGTAGTGAGAGAAAGCAAGGCGCGTTTTGATGATTTGATGAGTGAAAGATTAACTAATGATTTTAGTATGAATAAAAGAATGTTTTGGTTAGAGTGAAGAGATTGAGAGGTGGTAATGTCAGGGCAGTGAAAGCGATTAAGAGTGCGGATGGTGAGTTATTGTGGAATGAATCAGATGTTACTAATAGATGGTGTGAGTACTTTAGGACTTTATATGGTAGCATTAATAGACCGAATGGTTGTAGTGAAAATGTTAGCGAAAATGTTAGTGGTGATGAATGGGATATAGATGAGAGTGATGTTAGTTTCGCATTGATGCGTCTGAAGAATGGTAAGGCTCCTGATTTGGATGGTATATCGAATGAGATGTTGAAGTATGGAGGCGAGAGGTTATTTGACTGGTTAGTTTATTTGTTTAGATTTTGTTTAAAACGGTGTGTGGCTCCTGATGATTGGAAATGTGCTATCATTTGTCCTTTATTTAAAGGTAAAGGTAGTTCGAGTGAATGTACTAATTTTCGTGCGATAAGTTTGCTGAGTGTGGTAGGGAAGTTGTACGGGAAGATTCTTATTCATAAGGTACGAACCTTAACAATCTCCAAGTTAAGCGATATGCAAGGTGGTTTTTTGCCTGAGAGAGGATGTGTGGATCAATTGTTTTCTCTTCGTATGATTGTTGAAAAGTCACTTGCTAAGAACAAGAAGGTGTTCTGTGGCTTTCTCGATCTTAAAAAAGCATATGATAGTGTTCATCGTGAGACATTATGGAATGTACTGTTACAGTACGGTATAAATGTTAATTTGTTGGGGGCAATTCGTGCGCTGTATGAAGGTAGTGAGGCTGCGGTGAGAGTTAATGGTAGATTGAGTGATTGGTTTTGTATAGACATTGGCGTGAAACAAGGTTGTGGGATGTCTCCGTGGCTGTTTAATTTGTACATGGATGTATTGTTACGAACGGCGTTGAATGGGGTGGATGGTGTACATATTGGTGGTAATGTTGTGCCTGCGTTAGCATATGCGGATGATGTGGTTGTTATGGGTGAATCTGAAGAGCAATTGAGACGAATGATTCTAAATATAAATGAAGTAGGAAAAGATTTAAATTTATTATTAAATGTCGATAAATGTAAAGTGTTAGTGTTTGAAAAGAGCGATTTGGTGACTGATTGTAATGTTTCGGTGAATGGTGTGAGATTGGGTCAAGTGAATGAGTTTTTATATTTGGGTAGTATGTTTTCAAGGGATGGACGTATTGATTGTGAGATTGAAAGAAGAGTATCTGCGGGACGCAAGGTATTGGGTGCTCTGGGAACCTTTGCTCGAAATGTGAATGTATCCAGAGATGCTCGATTGAGTGTGTATAATGGTGTTTTAGTGCCTACATTGATGTATGGTAGTGAATGTTGGGTGTGGATGAAGAAACATGAACGTCGTATAACTGCTGTGGAAATGAGGTATTTGCGGGGTGTGTGTGGTTATACTAGAAGAGATCGTGTCCGGAATACATTGGTGTATGATGAGTGTGAAATTGAGAAGAATGTAGTTAGAAAAGTAGGTATAAGTCAGTTGAGATGGTTTGGGCATGTTGAA
The DNA here is from genome assembly GCA_911728475.2 of Pterostichus madidus. Taxonomy (NCBI): domain Eukaryota; kingdom Metazoa; phylum Arthropoda; class Insecta; order Coleoptera; family Carabidae; genus Pterostichus; species Pterostichus madidus. The sequence goes on along the minus strand of OU452305.1, from coordinate 19,013,669 downwards.
CGTATGTCGAATGAGAGATTAGTGAAACAGGTATATGTTGGTGAAATTGAGGGTGAAAGATTGCGTGGGCGACCTATGAATAAATGGATGAATATGATAGAAGGATTGTTGCGTGAACGAAAGTTTCCGAGTACGAGGAACAAACGTGCTTGTATGAAAGGAATTATGAATGTGGATGAAGCAAAAGTGGTGTGTCAGGATAGGAACGTTTGGCGAAGATTAATTGCGGAATGAATCTGATGATTTCAGAAAAGCGCAGGGTTTTAGATTTTAGTTTCGTTGTTTAGTAATTTCATTAGAGTGTGTACCTGTAATTGTGTGAAATTCACTTTCAAAAACAAGAGCAGGGACGACACTCCCTTCGTTTCTTATCTTTTTTATTCTTTTCTGATCTTACATTGAGTGTTTAACTGCAATTGTGTGGAATTTACTTCCAAAAACAAGCGTAGAGCGACACTCCCTTCCTTTCTTATCTTTTAATTCGTTTTCAGTTATTACGTAGTGTTTAACTGCAATTGTATGAAATTCACTTTCAAAACAAGCGCAGGGCGACGCTCCCTCCCTTTCTTATCTTTTTGTTTCATTTTCAGATACTGCATTGTGTGGTCTTTTCTTTCATATATAAGTGCAGACTATCGCTTTCATCTTTTCTAATCTTGTAGATTCGTTGTTAGTTTCGTTATTAGATTCGTTGTTAGGAGTAAACGTGAGTAATTTGAGATTTTTTTTTTTTTTATACTTTCGTTATGTACGTTGAAGAAAGAAAATGAATGGTAAGTGAAAAGGAATGATGTGATTGAAGGTTTGTTGTGTGATAATAATTTCGAGTGTAATAAATGAATGAGTTTCTATGGAGTGATCTATGAAAGTGGTTGAAGTGAGGGTGGTATGTTTGGATGAAAATGTTTGACGATGACTGGTTGTTTGATGGGTGTGATGAGTGAATGTTTTATGAGTGATTTTAGGGTTCGTGCTACCCCATTTGTTGGGATATAGCGTGAAGATATGTATGTATGTATGTATGTACATCTATTATACAATTATCGTATTTTATATTTATATCACCATTATTTATTAGCTGATGATGTTCGATGCGTTGGACGAAACGTCCTATCAAACATATATGCTAGAATTATATATATATATATATATATATATATATATATATATATATATATATATATATATATATATATATATATATATATATATACACATATATATATATATATATATATATAAGTTATGTTTCTTGATTTAGAAACGTAAATAAAAATAAATTTTTATTTGTTATCTTGAAGTACAAAGTTTTATTCAGATTTAGATGTGATCAGTACAAGAGACAGTTCTTAACTAACTATGTTCAATGTTAAAGTTTACAAGTTCAGTATTAAGGTAGTTTAATGTTACAATGTGGGAAATGAAATAATATAGCTTAAATAATAATATGATACTGCGGCGTCAGCGTCTGGGTGGAAGCGCGTGGCCTTTTAGTGTATTTGGCAGGAATGGTGGATTCTAACTCCTCCCTCCTTAAATTTGGGCTTCATCGGGTAGTTTCGGGGTGGACTGCTCGACTGAAGACCTTGGTTGTGGGCCTTGGTTGAACTTAGACTTTCGGATCTTCTTCTGCAAATAAACTACGAACAGGCTAATACTAGTAATGATTAGCAAAACATATAAAATAATAATAGGGTAGTTTATGTTGCTGGTAACTTCGTCTTGAGTGATGTCTTCATATTTGTTGATTGGTAGTTTCAATTCTTGGATTGTATTTAAATCGATTGTTATTTTTGGTAAGTGTGACATGTTGAGCTGAATGTCATAATTTTCGAGGATGATCGGCTTGCCATAAGTTTCGTTGTTGAATGTTAATTTTTGATTTTGAAATTCTAATTTGCAATCGTCTTCTTGAATGAGAAATATTCCTTGTAAATGTTTAACTTCATCGCCTTGTTTACAATACGCGTTGATGGTTCCGGATGTCGGGAATACGGCTACGAATTGGTTTGCTTCTTCTAAAACTTCAATATGATTTCTTTTTATGTTAATTTTAATATATTGACAGTTTTTGTTGTCGTTTTTCAAAATAATGTTTCTTTCGCAAGAGTCATCTGGTAATTCATTGATATTATTGGGACACTGATAATTGCTGTTCCCTTTTGTACATAAGTCGTTCAGAGATTTTATATGACCGTTTTCTGATTTTAAGAAATAGTTTTTATTTGGTATTATTGTTACAAATTCAGATTGATATTTTGTGGGGATAGGTAAAATATGAAATAAGTTGAATTCTGTTTCATAATTAATAGGAATTTCGATAAAATAATTGATTTTATCTGATTCGATTTTACAGTTTACGGTTATCATTTTCTCTAATTCGGGCATATTTTTAGGAATTGGTTCAAGGGGTAGTTCATTATTATAAAATTTATAAATTTTGTTTAACTCTACAAAAAGATCGTGAGTTTTAATTATACTAGGGTGCATAACGTGGAGTTTGCAAAAAGTTAGTGAGTTTTCTATATCTTGTAACACATTTAAAGTCATCGTAAATAGCGTGTTGAATTGAGTATAAATATCGTGGATGAATAGTTTATTTTGATTAAGGGCTCCGCTGACAACGATATGTAATAGTTGCTCGATTTTTGATTTGAGAATGTTTTCATTTTGTTTAATTGTCTCTAGGGTTTGATTAAACTGCTCTGTCAACTTTTGATTGATTGAATATTGTTGCTTTAATTGGTTGTTTATTTTTTGTTGATTATTTTGTAAATGATCTAGAATTTTTGAATAACGTTTTTCGTCTTCAGCATCTAAGTTACCGGTTACTGCTTTTATTATAGATCCTAGTCCGTTTACTAAACCTCGTTTGTAACGTGAGTTTTCGGGGTTAAGAATTAAGTGATTGATTTTGTCATCGATTGAATTTTGGATAAATTTTATAATTTTATCGTTATTTTCGAACTCATTCTTTGTGTCATTTGTGATTGTTTGTTTAAGTTGATTGTACTGTGTATTCAAACTATGATATTGTTTGAAGAGTATTTGTAAATCATAATAATGAAGGAATGTGTGTTTAGTCTTTTGTAATTTGGCTGGTCCCAAATTGAGTGTCAGTAGTCCAGGGTTGTGTGTAATGTCTTTTATGTTTAGTCCGACGGTGGACGTGACGTAGAAGGACCTGGAAAATTAGGGTCTTTAGTTCTTTTTCTTGGTCTCTTTATATTAGATAAGTGTATTTTGGGTTGCTTTTTGTCTTTGGTATCGGTTACAATTTTTGCAGTTTTTAGATCTTTATTAATTGTTTTAATGTGTTCTTTTTTATATTTAACGTTTTTTGTTTTATTAACTTTTTGTTTATTTTCGACATAAATGGTTTTTGGTATTTTAGGTAAATTTTCACGGTTTTCGTTTAATTTGTTTATTAAATTTATTTTACTGTTTTGTATGTATTCATTAATGTTCTTATAAATTAATTTTGTTTTTTCTTTGTGATTTTGCACATAGTCTTGTGTAACGTGTTTTTCTAATTCAACATCAAGAGGTGAATTTTGAAAAGGATTTTCAGTGGGTGGTGGAATGCGACTTAAGTAGTGTGGACGCGGCTTTAGCTGATGGTACTGAATTTTTATCTCGCATGCTGGGGTCATTATCTTATCGTTTACTAGGTCAATGTTTGCTTCTATTGTTTTAAGATTGTCAAGTCCTAATAAAATGTCAAATTGATCATGAAAGTTGAACAGGTGATATTTAAGCATTATATTTTGTTTTTCGAATAATTTTGAACAGGGTAGAATTAAACTAAAATTTTCGGTAGATGTGCCATGTGCGGTACTGATTTTAAAAGGATCATTTTTAATTTTGTTCTTAAAGAATTTATATGCGATATTAGGTTTAATAAAAGGTCGTGTACTGCCTGTATCAAGCAAAACTTTTAAATTGTATTCAGGGTAAATAATATACGGTAATTCGCTTAGGTTGTTAGTTAAGTTCATTAGTTCAAATTCATTTCCGGGGCTGGTAATTCTAAAAAATGGTTCGAGACCGATTCTTGTTCAATTTCGTGATTTTCATAATCTAAGTCGGGTTCGTAAATAAAAGGATTATTTTCATCGTCATATGACTCGTTGTATTCTGTAATTTCTGTATTATGCAATTCTTCGTTCGGTCTTGTTTGTGTCTGTTGAATTGGTCGTGTGTATTGTTGTGTTCTAGGTTGATTATTGTAATTTGATTGACTTGGTCTAGGCATGAATGACTGTCTAGTACTAGTGCTCATTGGGGTAGGTTTTGGGAACCGTGCGTGAGGATTTGGTTTAAAGACATTTTGTGTAGGTGTCTGAGTTTGAATAAAAGGTTTATTTATTGGATTGTGAAAATATTGATTAGGTCTATAGGTTGATTGCGGTGTGGGTGTGTATCTGAGTTGTGGTTGTTGGTGTCTGTTTATGTGTGGTGGAATGAATTGTTTATGTTTTTGTGGAAAATTTGATTGTTTTTGGTTAATAGTGTCAATCTGGAAGTCAATAGTGAGCATGTTAAGTGCGCTATTTAAATCCAGTGGTTGTTTTGTCCGCATTAAAGTTCCAATCGGTTCTTTTAATCCGCGTAATAAATTTCTGAGAGCCTGATTTTTAAAGAATTGATTTAAAACTATCGCTTCATTTTCGTTATCAGCAGCAGTGTGATTTATTATGTACGATGTTATAAAATTGAGTACGTCCTGTACTCTGTAATAAAAGTCAAAGGCAGATTCATTCTGACTTTGCTTTAGTTCTGTTAACTCAATGTTTAGGGTATATAAATCCCTTTTGTCTGAATAAGTGTTGAGCAGAGCGGCTTTAACGTCTGCCCATGTATTTACTGTGCAACTAGCAATATTAGTTGCTGCTTCGCCTTTAATTTTAGACATTATACTCGACATCAAATATTCGTTTTGAAAATCATTCGTGTCGGTTGTATTGTAAAATTTGGTTACTAACTTTTCACATACTTGCACGAAGCGGGGCAAGAGTTTGTTATCACCATAAAATTCTGGGATCATATCCAGATATTCACGTTTTAAAACGGGAGTAGTCATTTTGATTAAGTTTAATTGACTGATTTGATTTATAAGAGTTAAATCTATAGGATCACTATTTATAGTGTAATTTAATTGTGAGTCAGAGGAACTATCTGAATCTGTATCTGATTCGGTATCTAAATTTATTGAATGATTATCTCTGAATGACATAGGTACTTACAAGAACATGAAGATCAGTTGGTCCATCGGTCGATCTGCGGCGATTCGCTGATGATGAAGTGGACGGCAATTGCAGAGCTCTGTGTTCAGCAGGGTCTGGACAATAGAGTACGATGTTCGCTCGGCCTCTAGTTGTCTTCTTACACGTTCACTGGTTGATGATGGAGCACAAATCTTCTATGTTGTTCGTTGTTTAATAAATCGTTAAAACGAACCGAAATTACTAATATTTCGTTTAAACAATCCTACCGACTGCGCCAGTTATATTTCTTGATTTAGAAACGTAAATAAAAATAAATTTTTATTTGTTATCTTGAAGTACAAAGTTTTATTCAGATTTAGATGTGATCAGTACAAGAGACAGTTCTTAACTAACTATGTTCAATGTTAAAGTTTACAAGTTCAGTATTAAGGTAGTTTAATGTTACAATGTGGGAAATGAAATAATATAGCTTAAATAATAATATGATACTGCGGCGTCAGCGTCTGGGTGGAAGCGCGTGGCCTTTTAGTGTATTTGGCAGGAATAGTGGATTCTAACTTATATATATATATATATATATATATATATATATATATATATATATATATATATATATATATATATATATATATATATGCTATTATTGATCCTAAGACCTATATTTTGTAATTACATTTCACTACTAGGATCTACATCACTTAAATCGTAAATAATTCAAAAATTCTATTTAGGTAAATTTATAACTTGGTTTAAATAAATAAAAGCATGTTGAATATGACAGCAATCCCAATTATTCCATTTGTAATTTTGATTTCGTTTTATTTATTTAAACAAGGTTAAAATGTAACTGTCGTTGGTGAAAACCACCCTCATTGTTTTAAAATTAGTAGTAGCTGAATAATAATGGTAACCATAGTTTCCTATGGTATCGAGTCGGCCTGTGGATCCTAAGAATCCTGGTTCGATCCCCACAGCAGACAAAACATTTTCACAAATTTAAAATTACCCCTATGGCTCCCTCACCACTAAGATTTTTGAGGGCCGTGATTTAACGTCTGGTAACCGCATTTCACACGCAAAATATATCACTTACTGAGATCTGCTTCGGCAGGGTGCCACACCCAGTAATGGGTAGAAGGCGTGATGATATATTTATTTATTTTATTTATAGTTTCCATTATTATTTAAACATGATTAACATTAATCGGTGATTGACAAACCGGCCCTTAGAAAACTAAATCAACAATTAGTTTTCAATGAGTGTACATATACATCATTGTATAGATAAAACGAGCCAAAATATTGTAAAAAAATTACTTACCGTGCTAACACTTCACGTCGATGTTTCAATAGTTGATATCTGGACATATGTACAGTTTGTCGCTTCATATTTCACTCAAATCCCGAACACACAAACACAATATTTAAAATATTGGTGAAAAACTATTACACGTTATACAAATATGACTTGTTTGAGTTGACACTGCAAAACAAAACTGAGAAGGAATTGAAAAATGTTCCTAATATACCTTCAGGAATCTACTTCCCGGAAAGTTTGCGATACATCAGTGCTCCCCAACCTTTTATTGAGTGAAGAACCCCTAAAACTACTTGTATCCAAACGGGAAACCGATGCAACAACTAAACTTTAGATGTTGCAGGAGTGCTTTATATTTTAAAATTTTGAAATATTATCGTACCCACAAAGTTAATGATATTTATTACAAAATAGAGCTTGGCTTATGTAATTTAAGAAAAGACGTTTCCTTTCTGTATTGCAATAAGAGCAGAAAATCTAAATCAATGTTTAACATATTTAAACATTCAGAGCTACCGCATTGAACCGACAACCATTAAATTATAGCATTTGAACTTTGACACAATCATAAATTTTAGTGTGCTATAAGACCCATATTTAATCACAGAAAACAACTTATAAATATAAACAAATGCTTACGGCACCTCAGCAAGATAATCGCGGGACAATAGAGTTCCGCGGGACCTTGGTTGGGAAACACTTATTTACGTGGAATTACCCAAATTTGCAGTATTTACGATTTGATCTTATTATTCCCATTGCTGATGAAATATAATAAATAGGTACGTATGTAATTAATTAAAATAATAACACTCGGTTTAGTTTCACTAGAAAAGTATATTTAACACTTGATTGTAAATGTTGAACTTAAATTTATTATTTATTGTATTTATTAGAATCTTTTTCAATTGTAAATTTTATATGTGGATTTAAATTGTTGATTAGAGTTAAAAAAATATTTAATTGTTTATCAGAACCAGAAAATAAACAAGAGATATCGTCAACATATCTAAACCAGAATTTTATAGTGTATTCCGAAAATGAACCGGTTAGTTTTTTCAGTAACCGGTTTCATTACGGAACACGGTTTTTTAAAATTGTGGTTAGTTTTTAATAACCAAACTAACCGTGCTCGAGCGGCGGTTAGTTTGGTTACTTCACAGCTGTTGTTGACAAGTTTGAAACGTGTTTGGCGGCTTTTGCAGTGTTTGTGGATTTTTGTCTTATAAAACTATATTTTATGATGACTGATAAATAAACATGTGATACAAAATGTATTTTTATTATTTATCAGTATATATTCATATTAGATGAATTTATTATTTGTTCTGAAGCTTATATTTACTTTTTTCTTTGTGTTATTTTTTTATCCCTATATTTAAATTAAAGTAAGTGTGATGCAGAATACAATATTTTTTATAATATAAACATTTTTCCATATTAAATAAATTTCACATTTCGAAACTCATCTGTCAAGTGATAACTGTCATCGTGAAAGTGTTCCGTTATGACGTCATTCTAACCGTAACCGTGGTAAAATTGAACCGCACCGTGGTTCATTTTCGGAATATACTATTAAGTTCAGCATTTACCGTAAAGAGGCGTTCACTGATGTAATTATACCTGCTTATAGGACGCGGGCACTCACGTGATATTGTGACGTAATAACAGCTGTCCCGTGAAAGATCACTGCGCCACCTACAAAAATGAACTATTTTTTGGAACGAGATTTGAAAAGAACCGGGTTTTTTTCAAATCTCGTCCCAAAAAATAGTTTATTTTTGTAGGTGGCGCAGTGATCTTTCACGGGACAGCTGTTTTTACGTCACAAAAACGTCACAAAGTCACGTGAGTGCCCGCATCCTATTCAAATCTTCCGCTTAATATAAAACTTTCAGTTTTCCATAATTATCTTGATCGTCTTCTGAAAATCCTTATGGACCCCAATGATTTTAATAGGGAATTAAACATCATAATGAATATTGCAAGCATTTAGCAACAGATAACAGTTACTATCCTAATACTTACATTGTTGTACCTACAACAGTCATAAACAGACCGTTACTCCGTTTCAAATGAAAGGTCTTTTGAAGGACTTTCTTGCAGAATTGGATTTTTATTGATCGGCAGTTGTTTTACTGAAAGTGATTCAAAACCAATCATATTTAGTACCTATATATTAAAAGATTTTTACATGGACAGACGTGTAGAATTTCAAAGTTTTAGATTTGTAATAATCAGCTAGTATTTATTATTATTCCAATACGTGATTGTAGTAGTAAGAGCATTACTTTGCAAGAGCTTATTGATAAACAATTGGTTGTGAAAGAAAATGTAGAAGCTCAATGTTCAGAATGCTTGCATTCACATAAATTCAAAAAACCTTATCGACCAGTTTTAAAAATATCGGGTTAAATAATAAAAAAATATATTTAAAAAAACCTTGGCGACCCCAGAGATTTGTTTCGCCCCAGTGCCACACCCAATAATGAGTAAAAGGTGTGATATATTTCAATTTTGTTTTTATTTTTATTTTTGCAAAATTAGGTTTGTTGAGATTACAATACTGAACAATTTTTATCAATATAATTTTTGTCTAAAACGTATAGTAGAGATAGAAAATATAATTGAAAATTTTACATGGGAAATCGCTGTTGCGAACCGAAACCGGACATACGGTATAACGACCACTTAGTACATATTATACTTCGATTAAAAATCTGAACTGTTCTTCAACAGTCGAACTTATTTTTTAGAAGACATCTCATAGTAAGACCGAGAATCTCAAACGAACAAAGATAATAATAATGGTAACCATAGTTTGTTTCAATAGAACTTTCATGTTTAAGCAGTCATAAAAAGACCTTTATTTGATTTATGGCTTTCCCTGTCTAAAATTATTTTCTTCTTCTGCAACCCAGTATGCTTCTATGATTTTGGGAAATGTATACAAGTAAGGAGCAAACATGAAATATTTTTTTAGTATGGAACGCCCTTAAGAATCATATTGGCAACAGACTACGTATCCAAAGTATCAACAAAAACTTTTGAAAAGACCGTCTAATAAAAAAATAATTGTGTCAGAAGAACTTTTGAAATCCAAGCTATGGCAGTAAAAAACGTGCTACCGATGAAATTTAATTTTGTAGTTATTTATTTGTGTCAGGTAATGATATACTTTCTATACTAAAATGGATCAAGAAAGGAGTCACTTTCTTGCCGGTTTCAGGACAATGAGTTTATACGATACAAGTAAGATGTTTCCGGGCGAGGAGACAAAGGTGCCGAGTGTGGAATTTTGAAACGAGTAACGTATGACGTACTAAAACTGATACCTAGCAACTTCACGATACAATGCCATAGTATTTTATTATATCACAGTGTATCATATTTGCATGTTTACAGGATTGATTTCAGTCCGGTAAATGAGTTATTACGTTATCAGATACCGTAATCCAATATTACGGTACTGTATCGTTTTTGACATTTAATTATAATTATTTTAAGATGTCACTTCCAATGTTAGGATATGAAAATAATGTTTAATTTTTTTTAAATAAAACGTACGTCACCCGTTCGTTAATGAGTTGTTACGCTACTCGTATCGAAAAATTCTCATTTACCGGACTTATTACGTAAATAACTACTACGGTATTTGATACCATAATAACTCAATAACCGGTCTGAAATCACTTCTGTAAATTTATAAATGCGATATAGTACGAAATAAAATTATAATTTAAGATAATTTTTTATCAGTTTCCCCAAATCAAACGATTTTAGTAGAACATAGCATAACAATGTTTCATGATAAACTACGTTAGTCGGTCTGCGACAATGTCACGTAAATGGTTACGATTCGTATGCATAGCACGTATTCATATTACAAAAAAAAATTATGTATAGTAATTTATTGTACTTATGTGGAATGTGATATATTAGTCACGGAAAAAAAGTTGAGCCACGATGCCGAGTGTCTACTTTCTTGAGTGACTATACGTATAGTATACATTCCACACGAGTTCAATATGTTTTATTCAACACCTCTCTTGAAACATCTTAAATCGTTTTTAAATATTCGTTTATTGTTTGACACGGACAAGACATCTGATATGATATTAATAACTTTAGGCTCCTTTCATTTGCCATTTGGATCAGATCTAACTTATATTTACTGCCCAAGATCATTTATTTATTTCGCTAACTTTATTTCCAGTACTAAAATAACTTATTCTAATTTAATTCGAAGTAATTCATCCCAATAAATGCATCAGTTTGCTTTATTCAGTTCATTTAGTCATGTCAAATTTATCTGAACTGATTTAAGTAAACCAGTGATTAATGATGAACATTATTTATTTCAAATAACTATAGCAATAGGCTTATTATAGCTGTATTCCATTTGCCACTTGGCTCAATTAAATCAGTTCCGATAAATTATACTACATTCTATCATGATTAACACTAATCGGTGATTGAAAAACTAGCCCTATATGAGCAGATTTGTGTATTACTTTAAGATAAATCCAAATCAGTCAATCTGAAATTAGGACAAATGGCAAATGGAATACCTTTTGAGTCGGTGCTGGATAAAATGATAAAATTTTTTTCGAATATAATTAATTATAGTTTCAAATACCTATAATAATAATAATAAAAACAATTACATATCGTTCAAAATAATATTTAAAATACATAAAGAAATTAAAATTTCGGTCTTCAGTTACTATCACTAAGTTGCGGGTTCAAACATTGCATTGTTCTAATTTTCTCCGTTTAAAATAATTATCTTATCTACTTATAAGTATTTATATAAACAATAAGAATAAAAAGTATACTTTCTATTTAATAAATAATTATTTGAGTCCAATAAGTTTATAAAATTTAATTTGTATCCTTCGTCAAAACTTTTCTACCCATGGTAAGTTGAGGAAACGTAGTTTTACTAGGAGGTGGATTTAAGCGGCTAGTAATGTAGACAAATGGCTCGTATAATGAAGATCGAGTCATAGCTGAAGCAGTAAAATGTCTAATTTTTTCTCTACTGCACCACGACGCTGCTCTGCTTGTAGTTGTCTCATATTCAGTGCTACTATCTTCCTTTGTACGGTTTCCAATCACTAATATGGTAACCTGTAAAGTAAACATGTCAAATAATCTGTTTTTACTTTAGTTTTATAAATAATTTTACTTCTTTTTTGTCCTTGTTTCTATCTATATCTTTCTTTATTGTAGTAAGAACATCAAGTGAATCGATTTTTTCAGTATCATAAACAAGTATATACCCATCAGCTACAATCAAATAATGTCTTGGTAGCTGCTGATTTGTTGTGCCAGTAGAATTGCTAGTTTGGGACTGATCTATACCAGCAGTATCATAAAATCTTACCTTTTCTCTTGTACCTCTATCTGATTCAATATTCGCAACATATATATCTTCAATTGTTGGATATAATTCCTAACCAAGTTATAATTTGAATTTAAAAATTGTTAAATAAATTAATAGTAAAATATTTACTGTTTTCGTTGTAATATTTCCATAGATTACTTGTTCCAGTACTGCAGTTTTTCCTACACCTTTCATACCACAAACAACTACTTTTGCTGTTTTACCCATTATATTTATTAATATGATCATAAATGATAATTATAAATTATTATTTTTCATTTCAATTTTGACATTTGACATAAATAAATTAGCATGAAGCTAGACGATATAGTTGTTGATGCATACATTCCAGTCTGTAAAGTCGTGTTCAGTATAATAACTTTCTAAATTTTAGTTCTATATTTATAAATAAGTTGAAACAAAGAGTTACTAAGTTATTATTGCTAATAAAAAGTAAAAAGATTGTTTACACATGAGTTTAAATTAGTGAAGTATGATGTTAAAATCGAGCAGGAATTATAAAACCTGAAAATATGCTATTTACCACATTTGCTCAAACGGTACGAATATGGAGGTCTGCGAGTGATTCGTGTGAACTATCATATAATTCTTGTATGGTCTGTGTTTGTGACGTGTGACATATGTCTAACTATTATTTACAATATGGCAAATATTGCGAAATACGATAATTCTGATATAAAAACAACAGATAAATATTCTATTTTATTACCTACATTTAATGAACGGGAAAATTTACCTATAATAATATGGCTAATAGTTAAATATATGGATGAAAGGTTTGTTTAGGTTAAAAACATTAAAATATCAAGGATTAAACGTATATTTTATAGTGGATATGACTATGAGATAATAATAATTGATGATGGAAGTCCTGATGGAACCTTAGATGCAGCTAAACAACTTCAACGTATTTATGGAGAAACTAAAATTATTTTAAGACCTAGAGAAAAGAAACTTGGTTTGGGTACAGCATATATTCATGGAGTTAAGCATGCAACAGGAAATTTTATACTTTTAATGGACGCAGATTTAAGTCATCACGTGAGTTGTTTTATTGAAAGTCTATAGTTCTGTAATCAATTTTATATTTTCAGCCAAAATTCATACCAGAATTTATTAAGAAACAAAAGTCTGAAGATTATGATGTAGTATCTGGTTCACGATATGTCAGCACTGGAGGTGTACACGGGTGGGATTTCAAACGTAAATTAGTGTCACGAGGTGCTAATTTTCTAACTCAATTGCTACTAAGGCCAGGTGCTTCAGATTTAACAGGATCGTTTAGATTATATAAGAAGCATATTCTAGAGAAGTTAATTAAAAGTTGTGTTAGTAAAGGATACGTTTTTCAAATGGAAATGATAATTCGAGCTAGGCAATTAAATTATAGTATAGGGGAAGTTCCTATTACTTTTGTTGATAGAGTTTATGGTGAATCAAAATTAGGTGGTTCTGAAATAGTGCAGTTTGCAACATCTTTGTTATATCTTTTTGCAACTACATAATTATTTGATAAATGATACAAATGTAACATGTAACTTTTTGTATATCCCGGAAAAAAGGAACCATATGTTATTTTTTAAAATTATTAGTGTTATAGAAAAACGTCAAAGGAAGAAAGTTGTCGCTTTAAGAGAAAATTACATTAGTATTGTCAAAGTTTACGTACTGCTCACACAACTAGTAAAATGTTATTAAAATTAAATTTTAAATTTATGTAAAAAATTTAATAATCTAAAAAAAGAAAATTAATAAGTACCAAGAAATATATTTCTCTAAATAGCAATAATGTGAGATCTCTTGGTAATTACTGATTTTTTTCTGTAGATTGATAATTTTTGGCATTATGTTCAAAATTTAATTTTGAATCACTTTTTCCTTAAATTTCTAATATTTATGGTACTTGTGATATTTTCAGCTTTTTAATTTTATGACCTTTTGTAAACATTATATAAACTTCGACAATACGAAAGTAAATCTCTCTTAAAGCGAATTTTATCGTTTAACGGTTTTCTCTAATGCAAAAAAAATTATATATGGTTCCATTTTTCTGGGACAAACTAAATATATATACATACATATAATAAATTACCGAGATCTGCTTTAGCAGAGTGCCACACCCAGTAATGGGTAGAAGGCGTGATGATATATATATATTTTTTTTTTAATAAATTATCCATATGTGTCAGATTTTGATGAACTCATAAAATATACATTCCTATATAAATAATGGTATTGTACCGAGAACTGTTTGTTTAATATGTTTTTATTGTACAGTACATATAATATATATAAATAAAATATAAACAAAATTAATACATGTATTGAGTTTAATTATTATAATAAATGCATCATACAGAATGTAATTTGTAACAATAATGGAATGGCCAACAAAAACTATCTACAAATACTTAAATGCCTTCACCAACAAATACATGCAGTTACAATTATGTAGAATTTATTTACAAACGATAATTTTTGTGGATTTCTGGTTTAATGTCATAGACAAGTTTCAAAACTTCATGTATAACCTGTAAAGATAAGATATTAATTAAGAAAATAAAGTTGATTTTTCGACTACTTACAGGTTCCTTATGTACTCCGACAGCTTTGTTCATTTCGTCGATACGAATCTTCGTATCTTGTTCAATTCGAGCTGCAACATCTTCTCTGGAGCCCATGTGTTTTGCTTCAAATTCCCGGAATTGACGTTCTCTTTCCTTGCGATATTTTTCAATTTCGTCCTGAGCTTCTTCCTTAGCTTGCTTCAGACGCTTTGCTTTACCTGTGGAAATATTTCATATTGATTATTTTATTATGTGGTTCATCATAATATTTGTTATGTATATATATTACTATCATGTATGTCAAATATACAAAAATAATATGAGTACAAATTGTATAAATGAAAAGTACTTAGAGGATTTGAGATGCGAAATGTTACACCCAGTTTTAATTTTTTTAGAAATTAGGTCATTTAATTAATAATATTATACTTACGTTTGCGGGCTTCCGAAACCTTTTCAGCTGCACGTTTTTCTGCAGCTAGAAGCTGTTGAATACCTTGAGTTTGACTTGCCATTTCCCAAAAACTAAATTTTTATAACACCGATCGAACAACACGACTGCCTTCTAACAGACTGTCATATGATCAATTATGTTTTGTTCTCCGCGTGCACGTAGATGGCAGTAGTTCCTATAAAGCATGTGATAAGAACGTCACTGAAGGTCATAGAAAGACCCGCGAACTTGAGATGTCTGGTAGTACATAAAAACAATATAATACATTTTTTCTCAAGGTAGGCGTATTCCAAATTTGAATTGTCATTGTAAATAACTTTCAATGATAATTTTCGTTACATACGTGTATTTTGTGTGAAACTAATAAACTGGCAAAAGTGTTTCAAGAACAGCGAGCTATTGACATAAAAAATAAAATTATTAACATACTCACTTAATAATAACTACAAAAAGGGGGTTTAAAGTTGACTCAATAGAATCGAATCGGCCCGTGGATTTGCGAACTCGAGTTCAACAAACAATTTTTGCCACATTACAACTACACCTGTGACTCCCTTTCCACTAATATCCTTGGGGGCTTTGATTTGACGTCTGGTAACAGCGCTTTTTGTATAAACTATATTACTTACCAAGATCAGCTACACCCAGTAATGGGTAGAAGCAGTGATAATATATTTATTTATTCAAAAAAAAATTTAGAAAAATACAATGTGGTTACATAGAAAGTATTTACTCTTATTCTGATTGGCTGATCAAAATATCCAAGGCATATTCGCAAAGTCGAAAATTTGATACTCGCACCCTCTAAAACTATGCATAATAAATTAGAAAAAAGGTGAGCCGACATCCCAGATCCGTCAGATGACGTTAAAACGTGCCACCAGAGGGCTCAGTATTTACATAAATAAATAAATATATATCGTCACGCCTTCTACCCAATACTGGGTGTGGCACTCTGCCGAAGCAGATCTCGGTAAGTGATATATTTTGCGCGTGAAGTGCGGTTACCAGTCGTCAAATCACGGCCCCCCAAAGATGTTAGTGGTGGAGGAGCCACAGGGGTAGCTTTTTTAAATTATGAAAATGTGTCGCCTGTGGGAATCGAACCAGGGTTCTGAGAACCCGGTTCTCAGGATCTGCAGGCCGACTTCATACCACTGAGCTAGCCACCCCATGGGGTGGTCAATATTTACACCTAGTTTAAATGGGGAAATTGCTTTTTCCGATACTTTTATGCATAACTTTTTATGATTTAGACCTAAAAATATTTCTAGATACCTATCAGAAACCTTATGAAATAAGTTTTCAAGCAGACTACAATTAAAGTCATTTAGATAAATATCAACGGCGTAGCGTCATTTTGAATAATAAGTTTGAAGCAAAAAAACGATAAAAGACGTTAATATATTTGACGTTCTCAAACTTGGTAGTCTTATGGTTTTGACATAGCTCGATCCGAATCTGATGTCAGAATTGATATTTTTATTATTGATAGCTGTCAAGAAAGCTGTCAACAAATGAGTCTAAATGGTTTTCCTTCATTTGACCGGTTTTTCGAGATTTTAGTTAGTTTTCACTATTTAACTGCGTGCGAGAAGGTAGGGCTTGATGCAGAAGTGATAGCATCGTCAGCAGAAGTGGAAAGTAGTTACCGTGAGCGATGTTACCTTTAAAGAAAATAGAGCTACTTTTGAGAGAAGTGGACTGAATTTGGGCATCGTGTTCGATAAGGTCGGCACAGGGTTCAATGACTACCAGAACGTCGTGTCCGAAGACATGAAACGTGCCCGAGAATATTAGCGACGAGGTGATTGCAGCTGACAAAGCTGCGAGTCACAATTTGGTTGGTCGATCAGAACGAATTCTGAGAGTTTTGCGTTTTGCGGAGAGTACACTGGTGTCGATTACCAGATTGTCGTGTCCGTAGACTTGGATGACGCGCCCGGAAATGTTGACGACGTGGTAGTCGCGTTTGATGAGGTGTATGTCGTCGTTCCGGTTAAATTTAATGGAAGTAGTGACATGGAGAGCGCGTCGCAAGATGTTTGTGACGTGAGCATCGCATCTAGTGAGGTTGATTGCGTCGAAAGCTTGTACGATGACTGTGGCACGGACAACGTGGACATGGAGGATGCAGCCAGCAGCTCGGAGAACGAGGTCGATAATGAGTGTAATGCAGCCTGCGACAAGGACTATGTATCAGTTACAGACACTGTGGGTAGTGCCGGCTTAACAGGTTGGGGGAGGGAGCTTTTGGGGTCTACAGCCCCCGGCGGTAGATACGTAAATGGCGGTACACCGAGCACGTTTTTAAATAAAAGTTATATTTTTTATATCAAAAATAAATAATTATACATTAATGCAAATTTGGAATAAAGCAAATTATAAACTGATTATAATAGAAATATATCGAAAAATAATTGTATTGTTATTTTCCTGTTTTTAAAACGGACACTCCGGTATCCTATCTCTTCTATTTCATGCGCATAAATATATCACTTACCGAGGCAAAACGCGTAATGATATATATATTTTTTTTAAATTATCACAATTTTGTTTTATCTGATTTATAAGTGATTAATATTTGCTAGGTCAGGTTTTGTACATACATTCATATATACATTTGTAACATTAATGAATGCACTTGTCATTAATATTATATTATTATATGAACTGTAAGTGACAGTTTTTAGGTCCAGAATATAGCTTGAGAAATCGAGGCCCGAAAGGTCGAGATTTCATAAACATTCGCGACCTAAAAAAATCACTTACAGTTCGAGGTTAGTAAGCTATTTTTTACAATACTTCCACAAATAGAAGGAAAAGAAAATAGGTTTCAAAATTAACAGCTGTCAAATTGTTGTCAAAATAAACAGGATCTTGATATGTAATATTTACTTACTTACTTAGTAAATATTAAAGTCCTGATAAAACCATGGAAATCATTGTGCAATAAAAGTTTCACTTAAGCTACATTCACAAATCGAAATTAGTTTTTGTTTTATGTTTTCCATTTTTGTTTTAATAACCTTGTAGACATGTTATTTTATGTAGTCATTCACAAATCTGTATTTAGTTTTGGTTTTAACACAAAAGTTTGCAAACTCCAAACTTATGTTTTAGTTTTACGTTTTATACTTAGAAATAGACCAATAGGACGAAGCGTAGAATGATGTAGTGATATATACTTGTCTCTTTCTATCATTCTTCGCATTGACGATAACCTAAGTTTGTTTTTATTCGAGTGTCAAAATGAATGAAAATAAAAACATGATTTAATACATACTTTCTTATTATGATAATATTTACCTTGCTCTTCCAAAAAATACGAAAGTAAACAAACAGCATATGACAGCATGTGTAGCTTAGCTCATCTGACAGTTGCATTTACTGTATTACCAATTTTCTAAAATTTATGATAGATGTCACTACTAACTAAAATCGACAAAAGCAAAACTATTTGTGAATGGCACCTAAAAACACACTAAAACATAAAGCATAAAACAAAAACTAATTTCGATTTGTGAATGTAGCTTTGCTGTGTTTAAATTTTGTTATTAATAGGTAACTTACAGTACAACTATTGTAGAAATAAAATTAAATACGTTTTTTCTACTCTCACTTGAATATGATACTAGTATTTCAACTTTTTCAATAGTAAAAGAGGGCAATTGTAGGAATGTTACATTACTAAAGATACATTTGGTCTTAGGATCAAAAATAGCATTTTTACTACCATTGTTGTCATAGTGATAACAATAATTTGGTCAATTTGTTTAATTTTACTTTGAAAAAATCTGCCAATTTTTTTAAATAAGTGGGTAAGAAATAACATGTTTCAATCGGACTAAAAATACATTTAGAGTCTCTTAATATTGCTAGACTCCAAGTCGTCCGGCAACCTTTATTACTCGACCCGAAAACTTGTATTTTTAGACCTAATGAAACCTTTACCTTTTGATTGGATGTAGTTTTGAATTTTGTGTTTCGTATAATTTAGTTACTATTAGATGACATTTATATTGATGCAGTAAGTGATAAACTCTCGGTCTGGAAACAAAATATTACTTAATTTATGGTAATTAGACAAGTAAATTTTAAATTTATACTTCCGATGGTCGGAGACTCCTTTTCCAAATAAATAGAGTAAGGTAACAACTTAGAACAATGAAATAAATTTGCATCTTTATGTTTCTTATTATATTTGATTTTATAAATTGATATAGATAATTTTCTTATTGTAACAAAGGTCCATTTCTAACTTCATCTAATTTGTTTCTTTTTAAGTTAATGCCATTTCTTACATAAACTTAATCACCTTCTTTAAAATCATACTTCTTTCTATTTTTATCTATTTTCTTCATATTCTTTTCAAAACTTTCTTCTGAATTTTTGTACGCTTCTATTCTATTGTTTTCTACATCACATTCTTTCTCCAAAGCAAGTGGAATAATGTCTGATTTTTTCCATATAATAGATAAGCAGGTGAAAATTTTGTTGTACCACGAACAGTATTATTATATTCATTGACTCAAAATTCAGCAATTTTCCCATGGTTTTTTATCATTGCCATTTAATTTACAAAGTATTCTATTTACAAGATTTTGGTTTAAACGTTCATTCAAACTATTTGATGACGGATTATCCACTCATGTAAAAATTAACTGAATATTTTTCTCTTCAAATATTCTTTAAATTTAGTAGAATTGAATGCACTATATTGATCCACTAACAACATTTTAATCTCAATTTCTTCAGTAAGTGGATTAATTAATTTAATAAAATTATTTGCAATTTGCGTACTTGATATTGAGATCCATGCATATCTTGTAAAATGATCTACTAACAAATGCATATATTTCTTTACCGATCTATTACCACCAAATCCACCAATTGTTTCTAGTGAAACAACATGAAATGGGTATTTTGCTGGACCCAATTTTGATAGTAATCCTACAGCTCTACATATTCTCGTCTTATTTTTTATGCATATTTCACATTCTTTACAATATTGATTTTTCGTTCTATCCATATTCCTGAAATAGTAAAATGATCTTAATTTTTCTGCTATTTCGAAGTAATGCAGCTGTTTTATTTCTACATATTTGTATTGGATGATAACGATTTTTAAAACCAAGTGCTTCACGTATAAAAAATTGTTTCTTCTCTAATTCAGTTGTTTTAACAATTTTTTTTTATCATCATAAATTTTCTTCTTTCCCTCATTATAGTTTTTTTCTTCTAAGTTATAACATATGAATCGTTAAATTTCTGTAACTCTTTCACGAAATCATCAATTTTTTTAATCTTATCTCTTTCAAGTTTATCTTGCACATCTAGTGGTAGATTATAAACTATTTGATAAATTCTAAATATTTCTTTTATATTATTATCAGCTTCCAACAATAAATGTTCTTTCTTAAGAACAAAATCAATTAAAGAACCAAACATGTATTTATAACTGAATGCCACACGAATAGATGACCAGATTTTCTTTCCATAAATTAATAAAAATATTTTTTTCCAAATCTCCCAATCAGATAATGGTAATTTAATTAAATTCGTACCAATCTTTTACATTTCCATCTATAAACAGTTTTAAAGCTGCCACTCTTTTTGCCCCATCAAATATTTTAAACCTAATGCATTCTATCTCAAATGCATTGATTCAAATTGGAGCTTCTTGTTTACCATTTAAGATGTTTAATAAAAAAAATCTGCTGTACTTCACTTAAGCTTACTTAATTTATTTATGGTTTTATGGAGTAGTGGCTCAGTGGTATCGAGTCGGCCTATGGATCCTGAGAACCCTGGTTCGAACCCCACAGACGACAAACACTTTCACCAAATTAAAATTATCCCTGTGGCTCGTGGGGACCGTGATTTGACGGCTGGTAACCGCACTTCATACCCATAAATACATCACTTAACGAGATCTGCTTCGGCAGAGTGCCATATCCAGTAATGGGTAAAAAGGCGTAATGATATATATTATTATTTTATTATATGGTTTTCCAGTTCCTCGATACGTTTAATTATAAAAAATCATTCGAAGTATTTTTTTCACCTAATACATTACTTATTACACCTTCTTCGTGTATATGTTCTTATAAATAATGATCGTTGAATTTTCTTCTTCATCTAAATACTTTTGTTGCAATTCTAATTTAAATGTAATTGTAATTAACTCTCTATTTTAGTAATAGATTTCATAATACTATTACCGTGTTAAGTACTAATAATTCTTAATGAAGTTTCAAATCTTTCATTTCATCTGGTATGTCCAACCAGATCACTTAATCATTAGATAATGCAACCAATGCATATTTATCGTCACTTTTCTTGACTATATAGACATGTAATTTCTTTTGTAATGTCATTTTTGTAGACATAATTCAATTTGTAATTCTTTAATAAAGTAGACAGTTATACGATTACTAAAATAATAGAATAGAATAAAAGTCCCGTTATTATTATGATAGAATATTCTACGCTTTTGTTTAATCTTGCACACAGATTTACTTATTATTCAGGTGTCCATCTCCTAGGTTACGAAAATTGCGCGCCAGTACAGGACTCTTAGAGGTGGTATAGTAGTTGTTAGACCAAGGATATTTTTTAAAATATGATTAAAGTTAATATATTTAAAAAAAAATGAATTTATCTTAGAAAAAAGTGATAGTGAACAAAAAATTAGAATATGATATTAACAAAAAATTAATATAGATACGAAAATCGGTAAATTTAGAATAATGTAACTAAAGATGTAGAAGAATAATAGATAATTTGGAAAAAACAATTTTGATGTGTCCAAACATAAATTTTGATAAAATAGGAGACATAATTTTGATGGAACAGATGGAATAATTTTGAAATAACAGTCGGTAAGTTTTGAAAAATATTAATTTGAAAATAACGGACGGTAAGGTAAACTTTGAGTGATATAGTGAAAACCATTTCGCGGCAAAATTTTGAACGTGATCCATATTTGGTCGAATTTCAGTGTCTTGATCCGCAGGAAATCTGTTGACACATTTAAACATAATACCCATTTTGTAAAATAAAAATTTAATATAAAATCTAATAAAAGTATTTGACAAGTTATGGGTACTACAGTTCAAAAAGATAGGTCTACAAATTTTGTTTTACAATCAACAATACTACCCTCGACGCTTTTGATTTGACAAATGTCTAGAAGTAAATTCCAAACGATATTGGACACATCAACAAAAGCGTAAGTTGCTTGTCTGGTTCTGTTCTAGAAGTAGATGTCAGGTACTTGGTATCGTCAATAGTCCTAGTGTGTACAATGGTAGAGGAATATATGTGTGGCTCTTCAATAAAGTGTCTGAATAGAGCTAAAGTTTCACCTCCATAGTCCTCACAATTAAATGTCGCGGAATGCGGCGGCAACAAAATCGTCACAATTAAAGATTTGAAGGACGAGATAAATGATGAGTACGTAGGTCTTGCATTGCAACTTCAGTGGGCTCTGATGCGCCCAAAAAAGTTTTTTAAAGGATCTTGATTTAAATTTCTCAGAATGAGAAATTCAAAGCCTGGATTCCTTAGAATATTCCATAGAGCCTCAAAGCCACGGAGTGTATCCACCCAATTTACGATGCACTTGAGTCGACACGAAAGTCTTCCTTGTGCATCAGTAAATTTCATTGTGCCCAAAATTTGCCTTGCCTCACTCCAAAATTTTAAATATGGCAAAGTATGAGATAGCGCGCAAACCAGGATTTTATATGAATTCGAATATAGGTTTCTACCATTGACACTATCAAACAACTTATCAAAGAAGCCACATAGTTTCGCCGTACCTATTGCACTTTTGTCCATGTGATGTCGTTCGACTGGTACTTCGTCAATGAGGTTGTATATGCTCGAGTAAACTGATAATTTGTACTCCATGTTTGACTTTCATTTTTGGTATTTTGTGTTTGTGTACGTGACAGTCAGTCAGTTTCAGACAATGTCTAATTGTGTTTTTATAAAATTGTTTAATGTCCTTCCACCGTGCAATGTTAAGTCTTTAGTCAGCAGGTTGTTCCAAATGCTTTTGATCAAATGAGGAGGGTCGTACAAATTAATGATTTCCCAATCTTTAAAAAAAATACACATCGGATCGAAATTCTCTCCCTTCGCGGAGACATTGGTTACGTGATTCTCTTTTTAACTCACTTACTCGCCATAACTTTCAGTCCTGTGTCATATAAGGCAGAGAGCATCTTCTTGATACAACGTACCAAATGAATTGTTCCTGTCGTGCTTTAACAGAACATGAAAGCTATAGGCTGAGTCCACTTGGTCTTAAGGCCACGAAGCATGAACACCAATGCATGATCAGCAAACACGATTCTCTGCTTCACCCCAAAATTTCAAAACCTACCATCATATCTTTATTGCACATGTACATTAAATTAGACTGAACTGATATTTCATCAAAAATGAAACTATTCATTTTATCGTGATTGTTATTAAAAGATTTTACCCTGTCCCACAAATTATCAAAAATACTTTTGTTTTTCTGTGGCTTCTTTGGCGGACCAACTACTTACATTACGCCCTGATCTGCGTTTTAGGTATTATGGTCAACAGCAACGCGGGTTTTCTCTGGACGGTCACCCATCTACCCTACCCGCGCGCAATGTTGCTTAACTCGCAAAAATACTTTTATTTATCCCAATATCTAAAGGAATGCGGTTTGAAACAATTTTGAAGGGTTTTGATGGATGCTAAAGGTAATAAATGTTTTAACAATTTAAACCTCTTCGGGCTTTGTTTGTAAAGGCCTAAACTTATAATTTTGCCATTTTCCGAAAAACATCTTCCTTTTGATTTACTTTGAGCTAAACGTATTAATGAAAATACAAAATCCTTAGTTATACCCGTGATCTCTTTTAACCTGTCCATTTGGTCACTGCTTATTATGGCTTTAAGGTTGGTCTTCAGTTCTCGTATCGTTTTATTCCTAGTCCTTATCGTCCGTAGATTTTTCGTAGTTTCTTCGTAAAGTGTTTTTTCGCGGTCGGTCAGCAGAGAAGACGTCTGCAAACACATTTTCTTAAAAACACCTCAATAAAAAACAATTATTTATAGCTATGAAAAATATTTGTTGTTATACATATGAGTACCTTGCCCAGTCTTGTGTCTGCATTAAAATTAGTCTTGTCTAAGTCGGTGTTAAAGTTATATTTATCTATTGGCTCAGTCGGTGTGT
Organism: Pterostichus madidus; assembly: GCA_911728475.2. Lineage (NCBI taxonomy): Eukaryota > Metazoa > Arthropoda > Insecta > Coleoptera > Carabidae > Pterostichus > Pterostichus madidus. Next base: position 18,989,466 of record OU452305.1, on the reverse strand, counting down.
CATGTTTATCTGCCAGTAGTGTCTGCAAGTCTTGTTCATGTTCGTCAGATGGTAGAAGAGTTACATTGTATCAAAGTCCGCGGGCATTTGAACCATAATATGGAGCCGGTAAAATAATTTTTTTATCATAATGTTTTTCACAGACTCTAAAATTATATATTTTGTCCGGCGATGTTTTTACAAAGTTCAGTCCCAATATGTTTTTCCAAATTTTTAGCTCTTCCGCACATTTGGGAAAACTAAAAAATCTTTTTCGACTACCACAATTTAGTACTACATAGGTAGGTATCGTACTATAAATAGAACAATAATACATATTTGAAGTAATGCAGATATTTTGTGTGAAATTGATTTTTTTTTACAACTATATTTTACTATATTTAGTTAGAAACACGTAAAATTAATATATGTATACAGGTGTCCGTTTTTCGAGCCTAACCATCAGGATCTCGGAAACCGTAAGAGATACGAAATCACTTTAATTGGGGCAAAGTTGTAGAATTGGCAGGCCACTTTAATGATGTATTTGTTTTTCCAAAAAAAAATACATAGGTGACTAGATAAAGTGAAAATTCAAATTTTGACCGATCTAGTTTTTCATTTATAATTTTTTTCTATGAATTACTACAAGTTTACAATTTACTAGAGGCACTTTTTTACGCAGAATTCACAGCCGTCCTCATTATTTTTGTAGCTTGTACCCTTTTTGAGAAATTCATACAAATTTTCATTTTTCTTATGGGACCAACAGCTGTCTATAATACTATTTAATTGAATTTTTTTTTGTTTTTTCATTGATATAAAACACATTCACATTAAAATGAAAATTAACTCATTATTCATCAATTATCATGAAATTCATTTAAAATTACATTGGTTGTTTGTGTCATATTACAACAAATTTTCGAATGTTCCACCTTCAATCTTCAAACATAGTTCTATTCGTTTCCTTAAATTTGAAATTGCTCGTGTGATATCCCTTCTCCTTATTTTATGCCTTAGAGTGTTAACAATATTTCCGTGCGTATTTCAACATATTTTTAAAACAGTTATCTTTAACTATGTGTAAAAACGATATACTCGTATATACTCACAAATCTTTTGAAACATATTATGAAGATTAAATGTAGATAATTTACATATATTTGAATTAATTTTTAGTTCTAATTAAAAAAGAAACTATAAATATAATCTGTAAAGTAAAGAACAATATTATAGCGTAACTTTGAGTATTGCAACATTATACATAATGAAAATTTCCGTAATTTTATTTTTAATAACTTTTACAGAGAAATAAATACGCAAGATAGACAGGGCAAGAACAAACTTTTTAAAACAAGTTAAGCGATATTTTTCTCCCAAAATGTGATTTGTAAATGAAATCACAATTTTCGTGTACAAAAACATTATTATTGTGAAAAGTATATTGTGTAACTAGCAAGAAAAATGTTATATTTCGAACGATGGTGGTAATATTTTTGTGGGATGAGACATTAGCCACAAAATTCCTGGAACTTTTACATTTCCTACATTTTTATTCGATCGAATTATGCAATTTTTTTTTTCATCCAAAAATAGTACTTTTACTACAGTTGTCATGGTGATGAATAATAATCTTATCAATTTGTCTAATTTTAATTCGAATAAATCTGCGAAATTTTCTAAATTAGCGGATAAAAAAATAATATGTTTCAGTCGGGCTAAAAATACTATTTTGAGCCTTGTAATATTGCTTTCATTATTCGATCCGAAAACTTGTATTTTTAGTCCCAATGAAACAAATAACTACTATCAATTTGTTTAATTTTTGTTCGAATACAATTGCTAAATTTTATAAATTAGCGGATAAGAAAAAAAAAAGTTTCAATCGGACTAAAATACTATTTCTAGTCTTGCAATATTGCTAGACACGTATGTCGTCTGGCTACCTTTATTACTCGACACGAAAACTTGTATTTTTAGTCGTAGTGAATCAGATAACTATTTTCATTTAGAAACATATACTGTAATATTATTTTTTGTTGTATAGCAACAAGTAGGTCGATACAATATAGGTAACATACATAATTGGCAATGTAGATCGAAAACAAATCGGAAAAGTGCCATCCGAACGGATAAATATAAAAATTATTTAACCTCGATAAACTTTAACCACCAGAAGCTAATAACAAGAATACATAAATATTACTATAATTATTTGAAAAATAGCCATAAATAAGGATTGTAGTTTGTCATATTTAAAATATTTATTGTATATTTATTATTTTATCTAATGATTAGAGATTGGCATTTTTGAAAATATTGATGTCCGATTCGATCCGACTAGATTCAAGATTCGATTAGTTTCCACTCAATCTGAGATATGATGCGACATCCGTAATCCGATCTGACATCTGGCAGCATAGATATAGTTTTTTTTTTAATTTATACCTATGTAAACAATTATAACGTTGTACATTCGAAAGAAAAGTAACTGTTATAGATAAAACTAAATTAAGTAATAATTTTGTTGTGAAAAACTAAGGAGACATTTTGTCTAATTGGAATGGAAATGTTTTTTACTCGGAGTGGATACTTACAAGCTGTGAATATAAATTTTGGATCAGATGGTTTATCCGAACTTTGGATCGGATGTTTTATCCAATCTTCTAATCGGATTACCTATCCGACTTTCGAATTGTAACTTCGGATCTGATGTTTTATGCGACTTTCAGATCGGTTGTTTTATCTGACTTTCGGATCGGACGTTTTATTTCTGAAAGGATATTTATCCGACGTTTGGATCGGCTCCTACCCAAGAGAATTATGATCCGATCCGATATGAAATTCGACTTCGGATCAGATAAGATTAGGATATCAGATATTTTTGCCGACCTCTACTTATGACAAACTGTAATAATTATTTTTCACCGTAAAAGACAAGCAGGCAGCTCTTGCAAGTGTCTCTTCTAATATTAAAACACGCTGCCGGGCTTGCGTTGCTGCGAATGGTGACCATTTTGAAAATCAAATTTAGTTCCTCCCTTGTTCCTCATTGTTCATTGTTTTATTTTTCATGTTTGTTTGTTTGTTTCTTGTTTTTCTTGTTTAATTTTCTTGTTTAATGGCAGCAAGCGTACTTTGTTTTAAATGATTGTTGCAGTTTGTTAAAATTTATCTTGTAATTCAATTTGAATAAAAACTTTTTTTGGACAGATCGAAAAAAATACTTCAGACAAATGTTATAGTAGATAGTTTAAGGATTTTATAAATGTTTTATTTTAAAAAATCGATCGAGTGGTTTTCAAAATATCTTGTTTTGAAATTTTTGATCGGTCGTCATTTTGTTATTTGATAAAATAGAAAATAATTTTAAATACATATGCTTTAAATTATTCCTTAAAATAAGGGAGTAAACACGATTTTTCGAAAAATGAAAAAAAGCGCCAATAACTATGAACTGGGGCTACAACTTGGTATTAACATCCTGTATATATAAATATATACATATTTGAGGGCCGTGATTTGACGGCTGATAACCGCACTTCACGCGCAAAATGTATCACTTACCGAGATCCGCTTCGGCTGAGTGCCATACCCAGTAATGGGTAGAAGGCGTGATGATAGATAAGTTTACTTGTAAGAATAGTTGTATTTAGATAGTTAGTTAGAATCTTGTCTTGTACTGAGGAACACCTCGTAATGTCAATAAAAATCTTTTTTAAAAACTCGCCTTCTATTTATTGATTGATAATTTATATATATATATATATATATATATATATATATATATATATATATATATATATATATATATATATATATATATATATATATATATATATATATATATATTGTTACGGCTGCATTTTTATTTAGATTATTTATTTAATTTCGCCTTTTCTGTCCGCCACCCTCCGGGCGAATATGTACTTTCGGTCCTCGGATTGTTACAAAGTTCGGCATCATATCTCACTGGTCAAGTATTATTTAAATTTTTGCTTGCTGTAACTAGAAAATTAGAATTTTTAAAATTTGTTGAAGTCAGTCATTCAGTAGACTTTTAGTGATCTGGTTGTGCTACATAGTTTTGGAAAGATTATTGGTTTATTTTAGTTTTCTATCAGATTTTTATCTGGATTAGAACGGTAGCGTTACAACCTTATTTAGAATTTTGTATTCTGCGGCTTTGAGCCGGATTTGAGAGATCATTTAGTCATTTACTTCAAGCCGCCCAAAATCTCAGGTAATTAATTATTTTAAAATCTAGTTTTGCATTCTGTTATTTAGTTTTAATAGTAAATTCATTTGGCATTCCGTAGAGTAAATTTTAGCTTCAATTTTAATTAAATTAGAGTAAATTCAGTGGCGTACTTACCATGTGATATGAGACCTAACTGCGTACTTTCTTTTCAGGCTTTTTCTTTTTATTTTATTTTTGTTTGGCTTTCATCTTACGTACTATTCAGTTGGATTTTACTACCTTTTGGGTAAAAGTATTTAGTACGTATTGTGTGGAAGTTATTTTTGGAACAGTCGTGAACGATTGTATTGAAGTTTTTGGACACCACCATCATCATCCAGTGTATTTGCGCTGTGGGTTGGCATATATTTCCGTACTTGGAAGTTTGGAAAGTTATTTGGAGGAAATATAGTAATAGCAGATTCCAAGCGGACGCCATTGCAATCGGCAACGCCCGATATTTCTATTCACTACGCATGCGCTGCCACAATCCGTTGCGCGGAGACGCCATTACAGCCCAGCTGTTCGCACGTGTGCTGATGCAAGGATTTGTACCCCTACCCCCGCCTACAGCTAAGCAAATATTTTATTACTTTTATTATTTTTGGTTATTTGTTGTACAATATTTGATATTGAGTTTTATGTACACGAGATACTTACGTATTGTCGTTTTGATTTATTTAGTTGTTATTGCACCGATTAGTAGTAGATTTATTTTGGTAACAAACATTTTGATTGTAATTATCAGTTGAGTCGAGGCTGTCTGATCACCGCCTTAGGTAGTCATTTGTGTGCACGTTGGCACAACAGTTTCCGTAGCTAGTCGTACGTCGGTTCGTGATTAGGGCTACTGTGTCAGATTTTGTTTTACGCGCGCCACGATATTCCATGGTCGACCATCGAAACCACGTGTGTTTGAGCGCTTTAGTACTTATTTGTTTTACTGAAGTCCTAGTTATTGCTACGTCGGTGTGCTACGCGAAGCACCTTTTTGGTTCAGTCATATTTTTATTCGGCACTGACCAGATTTGTTCGAATCTCGACGATAACACTTTACGCCGCTCAATTGTTGTTAACTACTATTATTTCACGCTTTATCTATTAAATTCAACGTGTATTATTTCATTTATTATTTTTAATATATTAGTTATAATTTATGTACTTAGTTATCTTACTCTCACAACCCTATCTATCCGTAAGTTCTTGCTAGGTGCTCTGGCAACTCTGGAGTTTGTTGGCCGACTCGAGAGTAGGTTTACGTCAGCCGTTAGGTCAGCTGGCGCCCCCGGAATTATTTTGTTGACTGTGAGTCATTGGTTTACGGAACCATTGGACATTTGGACCGCACGCCTTCTCCACTGTCAAAAGCTAGTCGCGGCGGTCAGAGCATCAAATTATTGGTAGCAAGAGTTGTGGCGCCCAACGTTGTAGCGCCTACAACGTGGAGTAAAATTAGGTTGACATTCATAACGTGGAATATAGTTAGTTTGATTTTACGAATAGCTGAGAGTAAGATCGAGTAGTTTAGGTTAGAATAGTAGTAGGGAAACAGTGAGAGTTCTGGACCATATTTCAAAATGGCGGCCGGGTGATGGTGTGGTGACGGCTGGTGGCATGGTAGGGGGCGTGGCTAGGGTGACGGCTGGTGACGGCTGGTGGCAGGGGGGCGGCTGGCGACGGCTGGTGGCTAGGGGGCGGCGAGGGTGACGGTTGGTGGCTAGGGGGCGGCGAGGGTGACGGCTGGTGGCAGGGGGGCGGCTGGCGACGGCTGGTGGCTAGGGGGCGGCGAGGGTGACGGTTGGTGGCTAGGGGGGTGGCGAGGGTGACGGCTGGCGACGGTTGGCGGCGTGGCGGTGGCGTGGCGGCGGCGGCGTGTTGATGACGGTTGGTGGCGTGGCGGCGGCGGCGTGACGTCATTGCACGTGCTAAGATCTTTGCCCTCAGCTTCATAGCAGACACCTGCTCCATGCTACCGTTGCGTGTATGAGTCATACTTGCAGTTGGCACGCGTCAGTGTTATTGACCTATATCGGAATGCAGCCGTTACGTGTATGAGTCACGCGTTAGTGACCTATATCAAGCACGTGCAGTAACGGACATGTCTTGTTTGTAGGGTGGGAAATAACCTGCTTGTAGGTTTATATATTACGAAGACAGGTTGAAAACAAATACGTACAATATTTTCATCTTTATTAAACCCAACACTTTTTTATTTACTAGGGGTATATATTATTAGGTGGATAGTCAGATGTATTGAACCGACTGATGATAATTTCATAAATATCAGGTACAATGAAACTATAAATAAGGCTATTAGTGTCTGTATGTAAAATTTCACTCCAAATCTTTACATACTTGAAAATCATATAAGTTTTAGACAGATCTAGGAAACCTCACATACAAGGGTTTATTGAATACAATTGACGTTTTACTTAGTTCTATAATTTTTACGCCGGCAGGTAAATAAGCTGCTATCTACTTAGGTTAAGAAATAAAACAAATACTCCAAATCTTTACATATTTGAAAATCATATAAGTTTTAGACAGATCTAGGAAACTTCACATAAATGGGTTAATTGAATACAATTGACGTTTTACTTAGTTCTATATTTTTTTATGCTGGCAGGTAAATAAGCTGCTATCTACTTAGGTTAAGAAATAAAGCAAATACGTGCAATAATTAAATTATAATACATATCATACATGTTTATCTGCTCATGTGACTGGTAAATATTTCGTTAGACAAATTTGGTGTATATCCCTTTACGAGTGCACTTTACTAATTCGCGCGCAAAATATATCACCAGAAATAATTGAGCACCCTCATGAATCAGTATGATTGAAGAAATGGTTAAAAAATAGCGATAATTACGGCGTACATGCGGTTAGTGAAAAATCTAAATTGGGAAACAAAGAACTAACAAGACTTAGTAATTGGTATATTGCACCTCAGCATACGCTACTGGGGAAATGACGAATTCATATGCTGATGAATATGAAATAGACGAATACGGATTAAAAAATATGTGGAATTAGAAAAAATTGCTGTTAAACTTAATGAGCATATTAAAAAGCAAATGCAATTATACTTGAAGTTAGCAGCGATATAGAAGCAAGAAATCCTCATAAATAGCTTGTATCTCAAAATGTTCAAAATTAAGCAGCATATTGTGGATGAATTGCATAAGCCAAGTTGAATAAATTTCAACAGAAGAGTAATTAAGGGTTAGATGATTTATTTCAAGCTGATTTAGTGAAAAATGAGTGTTAATGAAAATTACTTGATATTTTCTGCAAGTATGTGTGAGCTGAAGCAGTTAAAAAATAAGACAGGTGAGGATATAAGTAAAGTTATGAATAATCGCATTTATATCCTATTAAATTTTGGTTATTTTTAAATTGTATTTTGGACAGTGCCCCCACTGACTGCAATTCTATTTTAGTACCTTACCATGTTTATCGCGATTATTGCAACACAGTAGTTTACAACAAAGTATTTGAACAGAGTCGGTTTAAATCTGTTTTGTGTTTAGAAGAACATTATTTAATCTACATCCAGAGTCGGTTTAAATCTGTTTTGTGTTTAGAAGAACATTGTTTAATCTACATCGTTAAATGGTTGTTAGAATACAGCGCTGTATTTTTGACCGGTACCCCAAACACAAGTTATACACTCATTATTTTACACCTACCCTATCAGAAATGGCTTAAACTTAATATTGAAAGAGCTGGATATGTAGATCGGCATCCTTTTTATTTTAAAAACAAACTTTTTTGTAGTTTATTGGTTTTATTTTTAAAAATACCTATTAAAGCCTAGTTAGTTTAAAATTTTGTTATATATATTGTCAGCATTGTACCAAAAAGAGTTTGAAAATACAACACTGTATTATGCGTCACAGCAATTTATTTAGTACTTTGCCAAAACACGCGAATATCTGCGATTATTGCAAATTTTTACATAAAACCCATATTGAGTAATTATGAAACATGTGATCTTCATACCCGGCTATAAATAATTTACACCCTACGGTTTCTAACTCACTAGTAACTTTGACTTCACACTGTGTTTTGCAATGACCTCATATATCGTTGATTTACAAGGTTTTAAATTACCTAAAAATAATGAGTTTATTTGCAAAGAAATTGTTGTTTTAAATATTAATAGTGGTGAACATAAATCAGAAACATTTGCACCTCCAATTCCATTGCCAGAATTGGGTGGAAAAGATAGACTTTGGATGGCAAAAAAATCTCGTAATTTAGAGTGGAATAGTGGATGCGTATCGTACACGAATATAAAAACTGCGTGTTGTAATTTACTGCATGAAAATGGTGAAACAGATAAAATTTATGTGAAAGGTGAGGAAAAAGCTAAATGGTTGCGAAGTTTCATCTGGCAAACGGTAATTAACTTAGAAAATTTCCCCGCATTACCTGAATTATGTACGCCATTACAAGTTGACTATTGCAATTTACACATAGATAATTGTGGAGTACGAAACGTCAAAGCCTTACATAAATGGTTTAAAATGCGATTTAATATATTTGAATCATTTAAATTATTTTATGAGAATGGCGGAATCCTACACTTTATTCGAGATGAAGAAATTGGTTATCTCCCAATGGACTTTGTAATGATTTATGCAGAGAAGCAAATTGAAGAACAATGGACAAGGTTTCCAAACTCCTGGCGAGAAAATAAGCAGTTTCAACAGAGCTGTGGGGAGCATTACACATCAGACAATTTTAGTGATCCAACTGGAAGTTCAGTAACGTTAATAAAAGATTGTATAATGTGTAAAAATTGTAAAATGTAAGATTCTAAATATTTTAACTTTTAATAAAATTTATTTGAAACTAGTTTTTGTTGCTAAACATCTGAAATAAATCAGCCTATTTTATCTTGATAATTTTCCCCCAATTTCCAATGTTTCAAGACTACAAAGTTCTTTAATTGACTCTAACTTGTTTACATCTGTGATAGATGTAGTGAAAGTCATACTACTGCTGCTGCTGCTGTTGCTGTTAATGTTTTATCGGATATAAATATGACATATATATAGAAACAGTCTATAGCTTTATAACGCTCCATACTAAAATATTCACAAATTATATCTTGTTTATCGCATAAATGAACTGACCAACTGCTAAACGAACAGATCTGATCAAATGCTAACTGCTAAATGAACTGCTCAACAGCTAAACGAACTGATCTGATCAACTGATAGAACTGCTAAACGAACAGATCTGATCAACTGATAAGAACTGCTAAATGAACTGCTCAACAGCTAAACGAACAGATCTGATCAACTGATAGAACTGCTAAATGAACTGCTCAACAGCTAAACGAACATATCTGATCAACTGCTAACTGCTAAATAAACAGATCTGATCAACTGCTAACTGTTAAATGAACTGATCTGATCAACTGATAATCAGGTAATGTTAACTGATAACCAACTTGGCAGCTGTTCTATTAACTGATGTGCTCCTTAATCACTTCTATCCGCTGACTAAACTTCTTCTTTATTAGTCTCAAGATTATTTATAATATATTGGTCAAATTCCTTCCTGTAACGCCTTTCATTAAGATCACTATCTTTATCGATAACTATAAAATCATACCAGCAACTAGAGCACATATTTTTAAAACGAAATTCAGCATCTATATGGTGCAAGAAATAGAAACGCTGTTATCCCTACGGTATATACGGACATTCGATCACTGGTGGCAGTGTTAAGCGGTGGCAGTGTTAAGACTATATCATATAGATGCTGAATTTCGTTTTAAAAATATGTGCTCTAGTTGCTGGTATGATTTTATAGTTATCGATAAAGATAGTGATCTTAATGAAAGGCGTTACAGGAAGGAATTTGACCAATATATTATAAATAATCTTGAGACTAATAAAGAAGAAGTTTAGTCAGCGGATAGAAGTGATTAAGGAGCACATCAGTTAATAGAACAGCTGCCAAGTTGGTTATCAGTTAACATTACCTGATTATCAGTTGATCAGATCAGTTCATTTAACAGTTAGCAGTTGATCAGATCTGTTTATTTAGCAGTTAGCAGTTGATCAGATATGTTCGTTTAGCTGTTGAGCAGTTCATTTAGCAGTTCTATCAGTTGATCAGATCTGTTCGTTTAGCTGTTGAGCAGTTCATTTAGCAGTTCTTATCAGTTGATCAGATCTGTTCGTTTAGCAGTTCTATCAGTTGATCAGATCAGTTCGTTTAGCTGTTGAGCAGTTCATTTAGCAGTTAGCATTTGATCAGATCTGTTCGTTTAGCAGTTGGTCAGTTCATTTATGCGATAAACAAGATATAATTTGTGAATATTTTAGTATGGAGCGTTATAAAGCTATAGACTGTTTCTATATATATGTCATATTTATATCCGATAAAACATTAACAGCAACAGCAGCAGCAGCAGTAGTATGACTTTCACTACATCTATCACAGATGTAAACAAGTTAGAGTCAATTAAAGAACTTTGTAGTCTTGAAACATTGGAAATTGGGGGAAAATTATCAAGATAAAATAGGCTGATTTATTTCAGATGTTTAGCAACAAAAACTAGTTTCAAATAAATTTTATTAAAAGTTAAAATATTTAGAATCTTACATTTTACAATTTTTACACATTATACAATCTTTTATTAACGTTACTGAACTTCCAGTTGGATCACTAAAATTGTCTGATGTGTAATGCTCCCCACAGCTCTGTTGAAACTGCTTATTTTCTCGCCAGGAGTTTGGAAACCTTGTCCATTGTTCTTCAATTTGCTTCTCTGCATAAATCATTACAAAGTCCATTGGGAGATAACCAATTTCTTCATCTCGAATAAAGTGTAGGATTCCGCCATTCTCATAAAATAATTTAAATGATTCAAATATATTAAATCGCATTTTAAACCATTTATGTAAGGCTTTGACGTTTCGTACTCCACAATTATCTATGTGTAAATTGCAATAGTCAACTTGTAATGGCGTACATAATTCAGGTAATGCGGGGAAATTTTCTAAGTTAATTACCGTTTGCCAGATGAAACTTCGCAACCATTTAGCTTTTTCCTCACCTTTCACATAAATTTTATCTGTTTCACCATTTTCATGCAGTAAATTACAACACGCAGTTTTTATATTCGTGTACGATACGCATCCACTATTCCACTCTAAATTACGAGATTTTTTTGCCATCCAAAGTCTATCTTTTCCACCCAATTCTGGCAATGGAATTGGAGGTGCAAATGTTTCTGATTTATGTTCACCACTATTAATATTTAAAACAACAATTTCTTTGCAAATAAACTCATTATTTTTAGGTAATTTAAAACCTTGTAAATCAACGATATATGAGGTCATTGCAAAACACAGTGTGAAGTCAAAGTTACTAGTGAGTTAGAAACCGTAGGGTGTAAATTATTTATAGCCGGGTATGAAGATCACATGTTTCATAATTACTCAATATGGGTTTTATGTAAAAATTTGCAATAATCGCAGATATTCGCGTGTTTTGGCAAAGTACTAAATAAATTGCTGTGACGCATAATACAGTGTTGTATTTTCAAACTCTTTTTGGTACAATGCTGACAATATATATAACAAAATTTTAAACTAACTAGGCTTTAATAGGTATTTTTAAAAATAAAACCAATAAACTACAAAAAAGTTTGTTTTTAAAATAAAAAGGATGCCGATCTACATATCCAGCTCTTTCAATATTAAGTTTAAGCCATTTCTGATAGGGTAGGTGTAAAATAATGAGTGTATAACTTGTGTTTGGGGTACCGGTCAAAAATACAGCGCTGTATTCTAACAACCATTTAACGATGTAGATTAAACAATGTTCTTCTAAACACAAAACAGATTTAAACCGACTCTGGATGTAGATTAAATAATGTTCTTCTAAACACAAAACAGATTTAAACCGACTCTGTTCAAATACTTTGTTGTAAACTACTGTGTTGCAATAATCGCGATAAACATGGTAAGGTACTAAAATAGAATTGCAGTCAGTGGGGGCACTGTCCAAAATACAATTTAAAAATAACCAAAATTTAATAGGATATAAATGCGATTATTCATAACTTTACTTATATCCTCACCTGTCTTATTTTTTAACTGCTTCAGCTCACACATACTTGCAGAAAATATCAAGTAATTTTCATTAACACTCATTTTTCACTAAATCAGCTTGAAATAAATCATCTAACCCTTAATTACTCTTCTGTTGAAATTTATTCAACTTGGCTTATGCAATTCATCCACAATATGCTGCTTAATTTTGAACATTTTGAGATACAAGCTATTTATGAGGATTTCTTGCTTCTATATCGCTGCTAACTTCAAGTATAATTGCATTTGCTTTTTAATATGCTCATTAAGTTTAACAGCAATTTTTTCTAATTCCACATATTTTTTAATCCGTATTCGTCTATTTCATATTCATCAGCATATGAATTCGTCATTTCCCCAGTAGCGTATGCTGAGGTGCAATATACCAATTACTAAGTCTTGTTAGTTCTTTGTTTCCCAATTTAGATTTTTCACTAACCGCATGTACGCCGTAATTATCGCTATTTTTTAACCATTTCTTCAATCATACTGATTCATGAGGGTGCTCAATTATTTCTGGTGATATATTTTGCGCGCGAATTAGTAAAGTGCACTCGTAAAGGGATATACACCAAATTTGTCTAACGAAATATTTACCAGTCACATGAGCAGATAAACATGTATGATATGTATTATAATTTAATTATTGCACGTATTTGCTTTATTTCTTAACCTAAGTAGATAGCAGCTTATTTACCTGCCAGCATAAAAAAATATAGAACTAAGTAAAACGTCAATTGTATTCAATTAACCCATTTATGTGAAGTTTCCTAGATCTGTCTAAAACTTATATGATTTTCAAATATGTAAAGATTTGGAGTATTTGTTTTATTTCTTAACCTAAGTAGATAGCAGCTTATTTACCTGCCGGCGTAAAAATTATAGAACTAAGTAAAACGTCAATTGTATTCAATAAACCCTTGTATGTGAGGTTTCCTAGATCTGTCTAAAACTTATATGATTTTCAAGTATGTAAAGATTTGGAGTGAAATTTTACATACAGACACTAATAGCCTTATTTATAGTTTCATTGTACCTGATATTTATGAAATTATCATCAGTCGGTTCAATACATCTGACTATCCACCTAATAATATATACCCCTAGTAAATAAAAAAGTGTTGGGTTTAATAAAGATGAAAATATTGTACGTATTTGTTTTCAACCTGTCTTCGTAATATATAAACCTACAAGCAGGTTATTTCCCACCCTACAAACAAGACATGTCCGTTACTGCACGTGCTTGATATAGGTCACTAACGCGTGACTCATACACGTAACGGCTGCATTCCGATATAGGTCAATAACACTGACGCGTATATTCGCGTGTTTTGGCAAAGTACTAAATAAATTGCTGTGACGCATAATACAGTGTTGTATTTTCAAACTCTTTTTGGTACAATGCTGACAATATATATAACAAAATTTTAAACTAACTAGGCTTTAATAGGTATTTTTAAAAATAAAACCAATAAACTACAAAAAAGTTTGTTTTTAAAATAAAAAGGATGCCGATCTACATATCCAGCTCTTTCAATATTAAGTTTAAGCCATTTCTGATAGGGTAGGTGTAAAATAATGAGTGTATAACTTGTGTTTGGGGTACCGGTCAAAAATACAGCGCTGTATTCTAACAACCATTTAACGATGTAGATTAAACAATGTTCTTCTAAACACAAAACAGATTTAAACCGACTCTGGATGTAGATTAAATAATGTTCTTCTAAACACAAAACAGATTTAAACCGACTCTGTTCAAATACTTTGTTGTAAACTACTGTGTTGCAATAATCGCGATAAACATGGTAAGGTACTAAAATAGAATTGCAGTCAGTGGGGGCACTGTCCAAAATACAATTTAAAAATAACCAAAATTTAATAGGATATAAATGCGATTATTCATAACTTTACTTATATCCTCACCTGTCTTATTTTTTAACTGCTTCAGCTCACACATACTTGCAGAAAATATCAAGTAATTTTCATTAACACTCATTTTTCACTAAATCAGCTTGAAATAAATCATCTAACCCTTAATTACTCTTCTGTTGAAATTTATTCAACTTGGCTTATGCAATTCATCCACAATATGCTGCTTAATTTTGAACATTTTGAGATACAAGCTATTTATGAGGATTTCTTGCTTCTATATCGCTGCTAACTTCAAGTATAATTGCATTTGCTTTTTAATATGCTCATTAAGTTTAACAGCAATTTTTTCTAATTCCACATATTTTTTAATCCGTATTCGTCTATTTCATATTCATCAGCATATGAATTCGTCATTTCCCCAGTAGCGTATGCTGAGGTGCAATATACCAATTACTAAGTCTTGTTAGTTCTTTGTTTCCCAATTTAGATTTTTCACTAACCGCATGTACGCCGTAATTATCGCTATTTTTTAACCATTTCTTCAATCATACTGATTCATGAGGGTGCTCAATTATTTCTGGTGATATATTTTGCGCGCGAATTAGTAAAGTGCACTCGTAAAGGGATATACACCAAATTTGTCTAACGAAATATTTACCAGTCACATGAGCAGATAAACATGTATGATATGTATTATAATTTAATTATTGCACGTATTTGCTTTATTTCTTAACCTAAGTAGATAGCAGCTTATTTACCTGCCAGCATAAAAAAATATAGAACTAAGTAAAACGTCAATTGTATTCAATTAACCCATTTATGTGAAGTTTCCTAGATCTGTCTAAAACTTATATGATTTTCAAATATGTAAAGATTTGGAGTATTTGTTTTATTTCTTAACCTAAGTAGATAGCAGCTTATTTACCTGCCGGCGTAAAAATTATAGAACTAAGTAAAACGTCAATTGTATTCAATAAACCCTTGTATGTGAGGTTTCCTAGATCTGTCTAAAACTTATATGATTTTCAAGTATGTAAAGATTTGGAGTGAAATTTTACATACAGACACTAATAGCCTTATTTATAGTTTCATTGTACCTGATATTTATGAAATTATCATCAGTCGGTTCAATACATCTGACTATCCACCTAATAATATATACCCCTAGTAAATAAAAAAGTGTTGGGTTTAATAAAGATGAAAATATTGTACGTATTTGTTTTCAACCTGTCTTCGTAATATATAAACCTACAAGCAGGTTATTTCCCACCCTACAAACAAGACATGTCCGTTACTGCACGTGCTTGATATAGGTCACTAACGCGTGACTCATACACGTAACGGCTGCATTCCGATATAGGTCAATAACACTGACGCGTGCCAACTGCAAGTATGACTCATACACGCAACGGTAGCATGGAGCAGGTGTCTGCTATGAAGCTGAGGGCAAAGATCTTAGCACGTGCAATGACGTCACGCTGCCGCCGCCACGCCACCAACCGTCGCCAACCGTTACCCTAGCCACGCCCCCTGCCAAGCCACCAACCGTCGCCAACCGTCACCCTCGCCACGCCCCCCTGCCAAGCCACCAACCGTCGCCAGCCGTCGCCAGCCGTCACCACACCATCACCCGGCCGCCATTTTGAAATATGGTCCAGAACTCTCACTGTTTCCCTACTAATAGTTTTTGAGAAATTTTGTTCGGATAATTTTTGAGCAACTTGGGATAGTTAGTAGGATTGGTTTAGTTTTAAATAAATCGTTTTGGGGAATTTTATTTGTTATTTCGTTTGTTATTTTCATCATGGACGTAAAGATGGAAATAAATCGGTTGGGCAAAGACGAATTGTTGTACGAATTGCAGATTAGAGGTGTTGATGAGGTTGGTACAGTAGATGATATGAGGCAATTTCTTCGTGCATTGCTTAAGTTGGGAAAAAGCTCTAGTTTTGTGTTTCCGGATTATCCATTCAAATTTACAGAAGATTCGGCAGCTTTGGAAGTACAAATTAAACAAATTTCGGATTTAATGAGTACATTCAATGATGTTAAACATTCGGCAGCTTATGCGAAGATTGAGACAAAATTGGCACCCACTATCGGTAGAGTCAATCGTTGTGTAACGACAAATAATGACGAGGTCAAGAAACGCGCGCAATTACAGTTGAAGATTGTGACTTTGGAATCAAACCTCGTAGCAAAAGCGAAATCTGTACGACACTCATCCACGTTAGTTCATCAATTGGCAGACGGATCTTTCAGTGATTTAAAGTTGTCGGGGTCAGAATCGGAAGCATCTGAGACTGAAGCGGATAGGGATAGGACTTTAGCAGGTTGTAAGTCAGTTCCAGTGCTGAAATGGGGAATAAAATTTAGCGGAGATCGGAGACAAATGTCAATAAATTCATTTCTCGAGCGTGTTGACGAATTGCGCATGGCACGGAACATTAGTAGGTCGCAATTATTTCTTTCGGCAGTAGATTTGTTTGAAGGTAGCGCTTTGGTATGGTTTAGAGCGAATAGATGTTTATATCGGACTTGGGATGAACTTGTAGTAGGACTGCGAGAGGAATTCTTGCCAGTAAATTATGAAGAAAAACTTTTGGAGGAGATTAAAAAACGTACGCAGGGGCCAAATGAATCGATCGGCGAATATCTCGCAAGCATGACTTTATTGTTTTCTAGATTGAGATCCAGGTTATCGGACAATTATAAAATAACCATATTACTTCGTAATATTTTACCATTTTATCAGTCGCAACTAGCTTTGGTAGAAGTAAAGTCAGTGACGGAGTTGCAACGGCTTTGTAGGCGGCTCGATCAGCGTAAAGAGTCGATACAGTGTTTTACATCACCACCTAGGAAGAATCAGTCGTTAGAACCAGATTTGGCATACGTAGATACTACCTCACATTGGCATGCAACAACTTCTGGCACTCCAGCTCACGTGAATACAGTCGATGGCATCAATACTCGTAGTTGTTGGAATTGTGGTAAATTGGGACATCTCGCGATGAAATGCAATGCTCCGCGAAAACTTCATTGTTACAAATGCGGTAAGCTTGATTATACAACAAATTCTTGTCCAAATTGTCGTCCGGGAAACGCCAAACGGATGCCGTAAGCGGTCGTGAACGGCACCGAAGATCATCGATAACGACCACCATTAATAATGCGCGATTGGAATTCATTTTAGCACATGTTCAAGGGGACGAACGTCCATATTTAGAAATAGGAATTTTGGGAAAAGCTTTTTTTGGATGGTTAGATTTGGGAGCTTCTAGAACAATTGTGGGAGGACCGGGATATGAATCGTTGGTTAGGATGGGTTTAAAATTATGTAAGAATCAGTCTAGTTGTACGGTAGCTAACGGCGATCGTTGCGAAAGTCCTGGGGAAATAGTCGCACCGGTTAAACTTCGCGATCAAATTAAATTAATAAAATTTTTAGTTGTACCGTCACTTCAGCATAGCCTCATACTTGGGGCAGATTTTTGGAAAACAATGGGGGTTGTGCCTGATTTACGGAAGGGAGAATGGTCATTTTCGGCTAGTCCAGTCACAGGCGCGAAATGTGACGAGGTTACTTCGCGAACTTCTCTTACGTCGAAGCAGGAGCTGAAATTAAATGAGTTAATCGAGAATATGTTAGGCAACGAATTATCGGATACTATTGGCTGTACCTCGCGTGTGGAGCACGAAATTCGATCGGACAGTTTTCCGATTAAGCAGCGGTACTACCCGTTGTCACCGGCGATGCAACAACACGTAAATCGAGAACTGGATAGCATGTTGGAGAAGGGAATTGTGGAGAAGTCGTCGAGTCCTTGGTCATCTCCAATTCTCCTTGTGCCGAAGAAGGACGGAACCTACCGTTTTTGCGTCGACTATCGCAAACTTAACCAGGTGACGGAACGAGACGCTTACCCGTTGCCGTACATCTCGAACACCTTGGACAAGTTGCGTGATGCTCGCTACTTGACATCACTTGACATCAAGTCTGCGTATTGGCAGATTCCGGTTGCAGAATCATCTAGGAAGTATACAGCATTCACGGTACCAAACAGGGGACTTTTTCAGTTCAATAGGATGCCTTTTGGGTTACACAATGCTCCTGCCACTTGGCAAAAATTTATTGATAGTGTTATTGGGTTAGATTTGGAACCACATGTCTTTGTTTATCTTGATGACATTGTGATTGTTACTCAGACATTTGAGAAGCACTTAGAAATAGTCGCGGAAGTATTACGTCGTTTGTTGGATGCTGGATTAACACTTGGACGGGACAAATGTAAGTTTTGCAGAGACGAGTTAAAGTATTTGGGATACGTGGTAAATAAGCATGGATTGCATGTAGATCCGGACAAGGTACGGGCTATCTTGGAGATACCCACTCCGAAAAGTGTTTCGGATGTGCGTCGGTTGGTTGGAATGGCATCTTGGTACAGGCGGTTTGTGCCAAACTTCTCGTCAATCATCTCACCTTTGACGCAGCTGCTGCGAAAGAATATTAAGTTTGTTTGGAGCTCTGATTGCGAAGAAGCTTGGACTGTCATCAGAAATCACTTGGTGTCCGCACCAATTTTGTCGTGTCCTGATTTTACTCGGGAATTTGTGTTGCAGACGGATGCATCAAATTTTGGGTTGGGTGCTGTCTTGACACAGGAGTCCGCTGAGGGCGACAAAGTGATTTGTTACCTGTCTCGCTCGCTTTCTCGACAGGAAAAGAATTACTCCACTACCGAAAAAGAGCTGTTGGCGATGTTGTGGTCTATGGAGAAGCTCAGACCATATTTGGAAGGCACACGTTTCAAAGTGATCACTGATCATTACTCGCTGCTTTGGCTGCATAGTTTGCAGAATCCTTCTGGTAGATTGGCGCGATGGGCGGTACGGCTTCAACAATATGATTTTGAGATCATACATCGCAAAGGTAAAGAGCACGTTGTACCTGATGCATTGTCGCGATCGGTACCGACTCTCGATACGTTAGTAGTAGGGAAATGTAAGGATTCTTGGTATAATAGGATGTTTAGGTTGGTTGAGGAAAATCCTTTACGTTACCCGAATTTTAGGATCGAGGATGGGAAGTTATGGAAGTTTGTGAAACCGGAATATGTTGGATTAGCGGATGAGGGAGATGAGTGGAAGAGGATTGTGCCAAAGGATCAAAGGAAGTGGTTGATTAAGCAGTGTCACGATATTCCGACAAGTGGGCACTTAGGCGTGCATAAGACGTACTACCGTCTTCTGCAGCAGTATTTTTGGCCCAAAATGAAGGCGGATGTCGCGAACTACGTTCGACGATGCTCGGTGTGCATCCAGTCTAAGCCGGAACAGAAAGCTCCTGCAGGACAGATGGGTGGGCATTCAATAATCACGAAGCCATGGGAAGTGATCTGCACAGATCTGATCGGTCCTTTGCCAACGTCACGTCAAGGATTCTCGTATATTTTGGTTGTTGCGGATTGTTTTAGTAAGTTCTCGTTGTGCTTTCCTCTTCGTAAAGCAACCGCGAAAGTTGTCGTTAAGCACTTGGAGAACGATGTATTTTTGATGTTTGGGGCTCCGCGTAGAGTCATTTCGGATAATGGCGTGCAGTATCGTTCACGAGAATATCTAAAGTTATTGGCATCGTATGGCGTGAAGCACTCATTTACTTCGTTGTATCATCCGCAGGCTAATCCAACGGAACGCGTCAACCGTGTCCTGAAAACAATGCTGATCTCATTTGTGTCAGATCACCAGCGTGATTGGGATCAATATCTACCAAAAGTTGCTTGCGCTCTTCGGACAGCGAAACATGAAGTTACCGGACTGACACCATACTTCATCAACTTTGGACGCGAAGCTGTACTGTTGGGAAATTCGCACGATAGGATAGGTTCAGAGGAAAATGGGTTCGAAAAGGATAAGGTTGTAGATAGGGCCAGTAATTTCGGACAGTTATACAAGGATGTTAGGATTAGGCTACAGAACGCTTACGTAAAGTCTAAGGCGCGTTACGATCTTCGCCGTCGTCCTGTGAGCTTCCATCCGAACCAGTTGGTTTGGAGGAAGAATTTCGTTCTTTCGGATGCGACGAAATATTACTCGGCCAAACTTGCAGAAAAGTTTGTCGGACCATTCCGGGTTCATCGGAAAGTGTCTTCCGACACATATGAACTTAAGAACTTGGATGGCGACATTCTTCGTGGCACTTGGAATACGCGTCACCTGAAACCTCATCCTGAACTTGTCGACGACTCGGATTGCGAATAACGGACAACGATTTTGATATTTAGTTTATTTTCTTTCTATTTGTTTTTCTCTTTAATTTATTCGTGTTGGTTCTTCTTTACTCAGTTTCTTATCGGAAATTTTGGGAAAATTTCCTGAAGAGGTGAGGGGGGAGTTGTAACGGCTGCATTTTTATTTAGATTATTTATTTAATTTCGCCTTTTCTGTCCGCCACCCTCCGGGCGAATATGTACTTTCGGTCCTCGGATTGTTACAAAGTTCGGCATCATATCTCACTGGTCAAGTATTATTTAAATTTTTGCTTGCTGTAACTAGAAAATTAGAATTTTTAAAATTTGTTGAAGTCAGTCATTCAGTAGACTTTTAGTGATCTGGTTGTGCTACATAGTTTTGGAAAGATTATTGGTTTATTTTAGTTTTCTATCAGATTTTTATCTGGATTAGAACGGTAGCGTTACAACCTTATTTAGAATTTTGTATTCTGCGGCTTTGAGCCGGATTTGAGAGATCATTTAGTCATTTACTTCAAGCCGCCCAAAATCTCAGGTAATTAATTATTTTAAAATCTAGTTTTGCATTCTGTTATTTAGTTTTAATAGTAAATTCATTTAGCATTCCGTAGAGTAAATTTTAGCTTCAATTTTAATTAAATTAGAGTAAATTCAGTGGCGTACTTACCATGTGATATGAGACCTAACTGCGTACTTTCTTTTCAGGCTTTTTCTTTTTATTTTATTTTTGTTTGGCTTTCATCTTACGTACTATTCAGTTGGATTTTACTACCTTTTGGGTAAAAGTATTTAGTACGTATTGTGTGGAAGTTATTTTTGGAACAGTCGTGAACGATTGTATTGAAGTTTTTGGACACCACCATCATCATCCAGTGTATTTGCGCTGTGGGTTGGCATATATTTCCGTACTTGGAAGTTTGGAAAGTTATTTGGAGGAAATATAGTAATAGCAGATTCCAAGCGGACGCCATTGCAATCGGCAACGCCCGATATTTCTATTCACTACGCATGCGCTGCCACAATCCGTTGCGCGGAGACGCCATTACAGCCCAGCTGTTCGCACGTGTGCTGATGCAAGGATTTGTACCCCTACCCCCGCCTACAGCTAAGCAAATATTTTATTACTTTTATTATTTTTGGTTATTTGTTGTACAATATTTGATATTGAGTTTTATGTACACGAGATACTTACGTATTGTCGTTTTGATTTATTTAGTTGTTATTGCACCGATTAGTAGTAGATTTATTTTGGTAACAAACATTTTGATTGTAATTATCAGTTGAGTCGAGGCTGTCTGATCACCGCCTTAGGTAGTCATTTGTGTGCACGTTGGCACAACAGTTTCCGTAGCTAGTCGTACGTCGGTTCGTGATTAGGGCTACTGTGTCAGATTTTGTTTTACGCGCGCCACGATATTCCATGGTCGACCATCGAAACCACGTGTGTTTGAGCGCTTTAGTACTTATTTGTTTTACTGAAGTCCTAGTTATTGCTACGTCGGTGTGCTACGCGAAGCACCTTTTTGGTTCAGTCATATTTTTATTCGGCACTGACCAGATTTGTTCGAATCTCGACGATAACACTTTACGCCGCTCAATTGTTGTTAACTACTATTATTTCACGCTTTATCTATTAAATTCAACGTGTATTATTTCATTTATTATTTTTAATATATTAGTTATAATTTATGTACTTAGTTATCTTACTCTCACAACCCTATCTATCCGTAAGTTCTTGCTAGGTGCTCTGGCAACTCTGGAGTTTGTTGGCCGACTCGAGAGTAGGTTTACGTCAGCCGTTAGGTCAGCTGGCGCCCCCGGAATTATTTTGTTGACTGTGAGTCATTGGTTTACGGAACCATTGGACATTTGGACCGCACGCCTTCTCCACTGTCAAAAGCTAGTCGCGGCGGTCAGAGCATCAAATTATTGGTAGCAATATATATATATATATATATATATATATATATATATATATATATATATATATATATATATATATATTTATCAATCAATAAATAGAAGGCGAGTTTAAAAAAAAGATTTTTATTGACATTACGAGGTGTTCCTCAGTACAAGACAAGATTCTAACTAACTATCTAAATACAACTATTCTTACAAGTAAACTTATCTACTAAGTTGACCTCGAGGATCGGGTAGTACCCTGGGAACGGATGTAGTATGCAATGTGTGCATATTACTGGATTTGGTGGTGATGTAACTCCTCCCTCCTTAAAAGGAAGCTCCTCCTGGGAGATTGATATCATGAAGTTCGATTTCTATGGGTACATTTTTCCTATAAAACTTGTTTTTCAACCATTTACATAATACATAAAATATGACAACAATTAATGTACAATATAATATAATAGTCCAAATGCTTGGTACATAGTAAGTCGGTATGTTTTCTTCTAAATTATTGATAGGAATTAAAGGAATATCCTTAAAATCCAATGATTTAAAATTGATTGACAAGTTAGAAAATTTGTTTTCTGGTAAGTTAAAATTTAGTTTTGGTAATATAATAGGTTTTCCTTTTGTTACGTCTAAGAAGGTTAATATTTGATCTTTAAACTTAATTATACAATTATTTGCTTTTAATAAGTAAACACCCACTAGTTGTTTCACTATTGCACTATCGGGGCACTGTACACTAATTTTTTCTTTGTGTGGGAATATTCCTAGATATTGGTTAATTTCAGGAATAATTTCGATGTGACTTTTCTGGATGTTTAGTCTTGTATAACGGCAGCTGCTGGAGTTTTGGTGGAGAAGTATTCCATGTTCACATGATGGATTGAAATGGGGGTGGAATGCATTCGGACACTGATAAGTTTTGCTTTCAGCACACATATCTTTTAGAGGTTTAATTTCAGTTTCTGACTTTAAAAAATAGCTAACGTCTGGAATTATGGTTACAAATTCTGACTCTCGTTTTGTAGGTAAGGGGTGTAAATAATAAAGTTCAAAGTTCTTTTCGAAATTTATAGGTATTGATATGAAATAAACAATTTGAGTTGGTTCAATTTTGCAATTTATTTTTAATAAAGATTCATAGTCTAAAATATTTTCTAATTTTGGTCCAAAGGGTAGTTGACCTCCATAATGATCGGAAATTTTTTTGTAATTCAAATAATAATTGATCGGGTTTTATAATAGACGGATGCAATGTTCTTATCTTGCAGAATGTGATAGAATTCTCAATATCTTGTATTATGTTCAAAATAGTGTTATAAAGTGTTATTAATTGAGTGTAAATATCTTTTACATATAAAATATAATTTTTGTTCAGATTAATTTGTAACAGATCGTTAATGTTTTCAATTTTTGATTTCAAGATTAGTTCATTATGCTGAATATTGTGAATTGTGTCATTAAAGTTCTTTATCATTTGACGGTTCACCGAATATGATAGTTTTAACTGATTTTCTAAATGATGTTGATTTTCTTCTAAATGTCTTAGAATTTTGTTATGGTTTCCAAATTCAATCTCAGCGATGTATTGTGTTGTATTTGCTACAGCTAATTGTAAAAGTGTGTGTAGGTTGTTTAAGTTTTCATATTCGTTTAAGAGTGTTTTTAGATCGTAATATTGTTATATTTTTAATTTCGGGTCCGTAGCAGATTTTGAGCAACTTGGAAGATTTTGAAAGGTGTAAGTTTGTTTTCTAGGTCTTTTGATATTGGAAAGATGTATATTTTCTGTGGTATTACCGTGTCTTGTCTCGATTTTCGCTGTTTTTAAATCTGTGTTTACACTTTTGATTTTTTCGCATTTATATTTATTGCGGGTTTTTTGTTGTTTTTGTCTGTTTTTTACATAAACATGTTTCGGAATTTTAGGTATTTCTTCTCTATGTTGGTTAACTTTACTCATGATTTTTTCTTTGTTTTGTTGCAATTTTTCATTAACTTTTTGATAAACTAATTTCATTTTATTTTTATGGTTTAAAATATAATTGTTTATAAGCTGTTTCTCGATTTCCATATTAAAAGGAGAGTTTATGTCTAAATGGCCAGATATTATGTCAAATGGTTTTAATTTTGTTGCAGAATGTATAGTGTTATTGTAAGCTAGTAGGGCATAGTTCACTTTTGTTTCGATAGATTCTTTATAGTATTCTGTTTGGTTATTAAACAGTCCTATGTGTTCTATTAGGGTTGAATGGAATCTCTCGATGATTCCGTTTGATTCTGGGTGTTGTGAGCTTATAAAATGAATTTGTATTTTATGGAGTCCTAAGAGTTCTTTGACAAGTGAATTTTTAAATTCGAAACCATTATCTGAGATTATTTTTTCGGGAGTGCCGTGGTGTGTAAAAAATTTAATTAAGTTATTAACAATTTCGATTCCTTGTGCTGAATTTAATTTGTAAGCTTGTGCGTACTTTGAAAATGAGTCAACGATCGTAAGAAATTTTGCGTTTTCTAAAGTAATACTATCTATGTGTACGATTTCAAATGGTTTTGTGGCTGTTGGTGTAATATTAAATTTCAAATTCAATGGTTGTCTATCGTATTTTGTAATTTGACATATCTCGCAATTATTTATGTAAGTTTGAATAGAGTTGCGTTGTTTTGGCCAGTAATATAATTGTTTAATTCGTGCTGACGTATCGTCAATTCCTCGATGATTTGTTTTACTTTCATGATAATTGTTGAGAAATGTTTTAGATAATATTCCACTCGGGATGTGTGATATAAAACAGATTTATTTCTCCAAAGTATATTTACAGTATTTATTATGACATGCAATATATATTTCGTTTCTAATAAATACTGTAAATATACTTTGGAGAAATAAATCTGTTTTATATCACACATCCCGAGTGGAATATTATCTAAAACATTTCTCAACAGGTTATGGGCTCAGGGATAATGTGTGACAAATATTTGTGGTAAGAAGTGTATCGTGTACAGTAAAAACATAAAATATTCTGACGCTAAATTTTGAGGATATACCCCGCCTTGTGCAATAGTGGAAAGAAATAATCGTCAAAATGGAGACCGAGCTTACAAGAGTTGCTAAGCTTACAAATAGAGAAACTTGGGCGGTTTGGAAGTTTCAAATACGAGTGATACTAAACTCGTATGGTGCACTAGAGGTAGCAATGGGAGAGAGCATAAAACCGAACCTAGATGTGGATGCGGATTCTGCTGCGACAGACATACACACAAAGAAGCTTGCGTCATGGAAGAAACTCGACGCAGTAGCTCAAAAGGTGATTGTGACGACCATCGGGCCGCAGCCGACGCTGCACATAATAAACTGCACGTCTGCAGGAGAAATGTGGCAAAAATTGTTATCAATCTACGAGCAGAAGTCTGAAGCGAGCGTACATATGCTTCAACAGGAATGGTACAATGCCACAAAGCAGAAATCGGATGACATCTTGACTCACATTGCCAAACTGGAGGATATAGTGTATCGACTGAAATTAATGGGTGAGCAAATTTCTGATTCTATGATGATTACAAAAATACTCATGACTCTGCCCGAGAATTTTCGATACTTTATTAGTGCGTGGGAATCAGCGCCAGCGGGAGAGCGCACCCTCGACAACCTGAAGGCGAGATTGTTGACAGAGGAATCGAGATTTACCAACAGAGCGGATAAGAATGGAAACGCTCTAGCATCGAATATCCAACGAGGAAAATTCAAGCGTGGTAGAGGCGGTAGATTGAGAGGTGCGTCGAACGGTTCGTCAAAGCCAGGAAAATGCTACGTCTGCGGAGAGGCGGGGCATTGGGCCAGAGAGTGCTCGCAAAGGAAGGGAGAAGACAACTCAAGAAGATCGAAAATCAATAGAGCGTCGGATAAGAAAGCTTGCGGCGAGGGCCTTGTGGGTGTGGCGCTCCAATCAGCGCCAATGCAGCCCGTTAGAGATGCTGACTGGATCATGGATTCGGGAGCCAGCGACCACATGTGTTGTCAAAGAGATTGGTTCGTCACATACGAAGACTTCAGTTACCCCGCGCCCGTGTGCATAGGCGACGGGGGTTGCATTGAGGCTTTTGGGAAGGGCTGCATCAACGTTAATATGTTCAACGGAGAAATCTGGAACAAGAATCATCTTGTGGATGTGCTTTATATTCCCAGATTGAAATATAATTTATTTTCAGTTGGAGCTGCACTCGACAAAGGACTTGAAATGCAGTCGACGAGCACAAGTTGCGAACTAAAGAGAAAAGGTCGCACCATTGCAACGGGAATACGTCGAGGGAAACTCTTCATCATGCAATTCGCAGTTGAGGAGCCACCATCGTCGAGATGGAGAAATGATTCACTACAGGCGTACGTGAGCTCGACGGACACGCTGCAAAATTGGCACGAGAAAATGGCTCATCAAAACTTCCGTCACGTGAGGCAAATTCTCAAGAGACTTGACATACCCGTGAAAGAAGAGAAAGATCCATTTTGCGAGGCATGCACTGTGGGAAAAATGCACCGACTTCCTTTTCCGGAAAGCACATCAAAATCCAAGAGCATCGGCGATATTATACATGCCGATCTTTGCGGGCCTATGCCTACAAAATCTCTCGGAGGATCGAGATATTTTCTCCTGCTGAAGGATGACTTCTCACATTATCGCGAAGTTTATTTTCTCGAGAGCAAAGCAGAAACTCCGAGCTGTGTTGAAAAATTCTTCAAGAAGGCGGAGAAACATTGTCCAAGAGGCGTTCGAATATTTCGTACGGACAATGGACTCGAATTTGTCAACAGCGAGATGAAAAAGTTGACAGATGTACTTGGAATTCGACATCAACGCACGGTTGTGTACACTCCGGAGCAAAATGGTTCTGCGGAAAGAGATAATCGCACTCTGAAGGAAGCAGGAAGAACGCTCATACTCGCAAGAGGTTTCGGTGCGAAATTTTGGGCAAAAGCGATTAACACGGCTGTAGTTACATTAAATCTGACTGGGACAAGTAGTATCAAAGGCGTGACACCGTCAGAATTATGGTACGGAAAAGAACCAGACGTAAGAAATCTCCACATCTTTGGCGAAGAGGTTTTCACGCACGTGCCGAAAGAGAAACGTCGAGCGCTTGATGCAAAAGCGAAGAAAGGATATTTCATTGGCTACGGTGAAGAAACTAAAGGATATCGAATATGGTATCCTGATGATAACAAAATTGCAACAGTGAGAGATGTCTTCTCTGGAAAATGCAATCGAATAATTGCAAAAGGAGAACGGGAAGACAACGATGCATGGTTGAACGAGGAATACAAACGAGAAGATTCTGATGATCACGACGATGCGATCGAGGAAGGTGAAGAACAAGAGAATGCCGATGATATAGGACAAGACGCATCTGAAATCGAACCGGTTGAGACTCATGTTGAACCGGAAGAAGCAGTGGAAGAAATAAATCTCGATGATGGAAGAGATAATAATCAAAATGAAGGCTACAGACTTCGAGACAGAGGAACTTTAAGACTTCCTGAGAGATATGCGACTGCATCGATAATTTACTTCTAGTTGAAAATAAAGAGCCTCTTTCGTATCGTGAAGCAATCGAAAGCAAAGAAGCAATGCTATGGAAGAAAGCCATGAATGAAGAATTCGAGTCTCTCATTCGAAATAATGTATGGGAACTCGTGGAAGCAGTTGACAATCCGAGAACAATCGACTGCAAGTGGACATTCAAGCTGAAGAGAGACGCTGCCGGTAATGTTAAGCGTTACAAAGCGAGACTCGTCGCGCGTGGATTCAGGTAGCGGGAGGGAATTGACTACCAAGAGACATACAGTCCCGTTGTCAGATTTGATTCGATTCGGACAATCCTTGCTATAGCTGCGAGTGATTGCATGAAGATTAAGCAGTTTGACGTAAAAACAGCATTTTTGTATGGTGATATCGAGGAAACGATTCACATGCAGCAACCGGAAGGATATGATGATGGAACTGGAAGAATTTGCAAACTGAAACGAAGCTTGTATGGCCTTAAACAATCTTCTCGTTGCTGGAATCGACGCTTCACGGAATTCCTGAAGAAATTCAATCTGAAGGCAACAAATGCAGATCCGTGCGTATTTACCAGCCAAGACATCAACGAGAAACTAATCTTGGCGATTTACATAGACGATGGACTCATCGTTTCACAGAATCAAGTGCTGATTGATAAACTTCTCGACGATCTCAAGACAGAATTTGAGATAACACATAATGATGCAAATCTGTTTTTAGGCATGCAAATAGAGCGATCATCGGATGGATCGATTTTTCTACATCAAGAAACCTATGCGAAGAGGATTTTGGAGAGATTCAGGATGGAAGAAGCGAATCCAGTGACTATTCCTGCAGATCCACATCAAGCGTTGAGTCCTCTTGCTCAAGTGGGAGACCAAAGTGACTCGACAACGGCGCCGTATCGTGAAGCCGTTGGGAGTCTCATGTATTTGTCGGTGGCAACGAGACCCGATAATACATTTGCGGTGCATCAAGCAAGTCGATATCTGGAAAAGCCCACGACAATGCATTGGAAAGCAGTAAAGCGAATCATCAAGTATCTCAAGGGTACCATCGGATACGGGCTGCATTTCGAATGTGGCAAGAAAAAGGAACTGCTTGCGTACAGTGATGCTGACTACGCGGAAGAACTGGAGACGAGACGATCGACTACTGGATTCGTCCTGAAATTCGCCTCGGGGACGATCTCATGGAATTCTCAGAGGCAACAATAGTAGGTATACAGTGAGAGTTCTAGCTCATATTTCAAAATGGCGGCCGTCAAGGGTGATGGCGTGGTGACGGCTGGTGGCTTGGCAGGGGGCGTGGCTAGGGGGGCGGCTGGTGACGGCTGGGGGGGCGGTGACGGGGGGCTAGGGGGGCGGCTGGCGACGGCTGGTGGCAGGGGGGCGGCGACGGTTGGTGGGGGGGCGTGGGGGGCGGCTGGCGACGGCTGGTGGCGCGGCGAGGGTGACGGTAGGTGGCGCGGCGAGGGTGACGGTTGGCGACGGTTAGCGGTGGCGATGGTTGGCGGCGTGGCGTGGCGGCGGCGGCGTGTTGGTATGAGTCATCACTGCGGGGTGGCTGACGTCATTGCACGTGCTAAGATCTGCGACTTAGCTTGGGGTGACAGACACCTGGTCCATGCAACCGTTGCGTGTATGAGTCACACTTGCAGTTGGCACGCGTCAGTGTTATTGACCTATATCGAAATGCAACCGTTACGTGTATGAGTCACGCGTCAGTGACCTATATCAAGCACGTGCAGTGACGGACATGTCTCGACTTGTTTTATGTAGGTTGGGAAATAACCTGCTTGTAGGTTTATATATTACGAAGACAGGTTGAAAACAAATACGTACAATATTTTCATCTTTTATTAAACATTAAATTATAATACATATCATACATATTATTTTTACAAACTACTTACAGCACTAGTTAGTGGATTATACTTAATTATTCTATCATGCAGTATTAAACAATAAGCAGATGTATCCTCAGGTACATTAGAATTCGTTTCAAATTCCAATCTTATATCGACACTACCAGATTTTAACAATTCTGACTGGTAGCTGCAATCTATAACAGCCAGTGGAGCTATAGTAGAAAACTCATGAGGTGTAAGTATGGGCTGGCACTGACGTTCATAATAAGTCAATTGAAACTGAGCATACATTTCATATAACATAGCCCACTGGTTGTTTTCAAAATTCAAATTTAAGTTGTCATAGGGATAAATTTCCGAGTTTAAATAAAGTTTAATATTTGTTAAATTACAGTGATCGAATTTACTCATATTTTTATCATGTTTATTTTTGCGATCTGTCTGCAATCCAACGATGACGAAACGTGGTGTCTCCAGCTGTGTTGCGGTCTTGATGGGCCAAGAGTGACGCTGTGTTTTCGGCAGTAACGCGAATTCATGGAGCTCCCAACTTCTAAATGCAATTTGCAGGTCAACGCCCTTCTCCAAAAATCGTAGCAGTGACAGCCGCTCAGCATCAACCACAGATATATGAGGCATCTTCCAATACACTTTACTTAATTCAATCTTCATATTTTCACTTGCTGAACTGTTTTCAACTGCATTTACATCTGAACTGCTGCGTATAAGAACTAATTCTTGACGTAAATTCAAAATTATCTTTCTAAAATCTTCACAAAAACCCAAAAGCATGTTTAACGGTATGATTACATTAAAATTGCCCTTACTGTTAACAATTTGTTTGGTAATATCAGTTGTAGGTGACCAACCAGCGATT
This sequence comes from Pterostichus madidus, assembly GCA_911728475.2. Lineage (NCBI taxonomy): Eukaryota > Metazoa > Arthropoda > Insecta > Coleoptera > Carabidae > Pterostichus > Pterostichus madidus. Next base: position 18,958,782 of record OU452305.1, on the reverse strand, counting down.
TGTAAATGTTTACTTTCATCTGTATTATAAGAGGCATAACCTTTCATAGTTGAAGTTAAACCAGGATTTCTTACTCTATCTATAACTACACCACCAATTTCATAACGAATCTCATTAAATAGAAATGCGAATGCATTGTTAACTAATTTAGCTGTACTAGAAACTTTGTTATCATGTGTAAGAAGTTTACCTTCAATGTAAAGCATACTATTCCATGGAACTGTATAAACATCTTGTTGCTGGATAGGAATTCGAATTTCATCATTATTATTTAAAGTTGTAGAAGCATAAGGCTGATGAGTATGTTTTTCAGCGCGAATAATTGCATCATCAAATAGAGCTTTTTCACTCACATTTAGAATATCAGCATTCATGATGATGGTGAATACAAAGAATAAAATTTTTAGATTTTTTATATTTAATCCTTATCCAAACAACAATAGCAGTAAATCGCTTCCGGTGTTTATCCAGATTGAACTTTAAATCCTAGAGATTTCAGGAACTGATAATTTACAGGTGTTAACTCGCTAACAGCTTTCACACTAATGCGAGTACTAGACGCCCGTACACCATTTATATTATTAAACTTAATCCCCATTTTGTCGCTTAAGATGTAGTCTTACTGTGACGACTTCACCTCTGAAATTGATCAAATTCCCATCTTGATCTACTATTTTAAGGGTTAAGGATGATATTGTACTAGTGTTGATTGGTAAATATATAACTTGACTGGGGGTTTCTATAATTTTAAATCCAGGTGGAACGCGCGGGAAAAATTCATGCAGTATATGAACAGTTTTATTGTTAGAATAAGAATTTGTAGTTATGCTACACTCAATGCATATTGCATTTACTTTAATAATAGATACTGGGTAATCAGATTCATGTAATTCATTTGCAGCTAATTTTCGATGTTGAAATCCTAATATACTACCAATTGAATCCTTTGGTTCAAAATTTATAACATGATTACTTTTTATCTCACACTTAAGCGTATTATTGTTTGCTTGAATATCTAGTTCCGAATTTATTTTTCGCTGCAAATATTTATTTATATCATCTACTTCGTAGGAACCTTCCGGAATTTCAATAATTTGGTTATCTGAATAAAATTTATTATTATTATTATCAATATTTGGTATGGCATTATATACTTCAAAATTAATTAGACCAAGAACATATTCCGATTTTTCATCGAGCGTTATCGGCGGATAAAAATCTCTATTAATAATGGAGCTGTCACCAAACAATGTGAATGTGTATGACATGACGGCTAAACAAACACTAACGAATTTTCACGCTTGCAGAAATGATAAACACAAGTGCCCGCATTCAGCACTGTTATAAGATTGATATGCATCGTGGTTGTAGTGTATTCTAGAATTATTTCCAAAATATGTAATTAGTTCTTTTGGAGGTTGTAAGTCACCAAAACTGTCAAAATATATTACCAGATTATTACGTTTCTTGTATGCAACCCAATGAGTTCCAGGTCCATTGTTAGAATCCAGATTTACAATTCCACATTAATTGAGGTTAATTTTTTTAGGTAACTTATTTCTCATAAAAACCCCCCTAAAATATGGAATATGTAATAATTTTACGTACTTATTCAGGTCAATATTAGTTAGCGCTCGAGCTGGTAAAGTTATTGGTAGTTTTTTGACGACGACGACGACTTCACGTAAAGTTCAAGTCCTTTTCTGTATGGTTTTAAATATAACCCTTTTCCCATGGCAACGGCTTCCATTAATTTATTATGACGCTCACTTTCTTTTAATTGTTCGGCTGCAGCTCGAGCATCGATGACAGCCTTGGCGATGCCGGCAGCGCCACCTCCAAGTGCACCCAGAGCGCTCAGCCCGGCAAAAATTGGAATTAATGGTAGAAATCCCCCTTTTTTAGGCACAGCTATCACTCGCGGATTTTTAATGTTGCGTTTAATTCTTTTAACTGTACGTAGCGCAATTTTTGCTGATTTATTTAAGTCGGAAGAATTATTACTTGATTTTATAGCTTTATTTACACGATTTACAACATCGCGAAAAGTTAGGCTACGATTCTTCGATACTTTCATCATTATCACAACTATTTAAACGAGACACGTCTGAACACGTTCACAGTTGGTGATGAACTGCGCTCGTGTACGTTCCTGAATTAATTTTATACAACATGCAGTTTGTCAAACAAAATAATAAACTTGACGTTAAAAATTATGATTTCGAAAAGAGCAATAAATATCGGCGCCATAGTGCATTATTACCAAGTACAGTCAGATGTATAATAGCCGGACCGTCTGGATGCGGTAAAACAAACGTAATGATTGCATTGTTAGAACATGAGAACGGGTTACGCTTTCAAAATATCTATATTTATTCAAAATCTTTATTTCAACCGAAGTATGTATACTTGAAAAAATTATTAGAACCTATTAAAGAATTAGGTTATTTTGCATACAATGACAATGTTCAAATTAAAAAACCCGCTGAAGCAAAATATAATTCTATATTTATTTTCGATGATGTCGCCTGCGATAAACAAGATATAATTCGTGAATATTTCAGTATGGGACGTCATAAAGCTATAGACTGTTTCTATATATGTCAAACTTATACTCGAATTCCTAAGCATCTCATAAGAGATAATGTAAATTTCTTAATATTGTTTAAACAGGATGAATTAAATTTAAAACATGTTTATATGGATCATGTAAATACTGACATGTCATACGAAGCGTTTAAAAATATGTGTTCTAGTTGCTGGCACAATAAGTATGATTTTATAGTTATCGATAAAGATAGTGATCTTAATGAAGGACGTTACAGGAAGGGATTTGACCAATATATTATACCTTGGGACTAATGAAGAAGTTTAGTCAGCTGACAGTAGTGATTGGGTGAACACATCAGTTAATAGAACAGCTGCCAAGTTGGTGATCAATTAACATTACCTGATTATCAGTTGATCAGATCAGTTCATTTAGCAGTTAGCAGTTGATCAGATCAGTTCGTTTAGCAGTTGGTCAGTTGATCAGATCAGTTCATTTAGCAGTTAGCAGTTGATCAGATCAGTTCATTTAGCAGTTAGCAGTTGATCAGATCAGTTCGTTTAGCTGTTAAGCAGTTCATTTAGCAGTTAGCAGTTGATCAGATCAGTTCGTTTAGCAGTTGGTCAGTTGTGATAGCTGTTCTATCAGTTGATCAGATCAGTTCATTTAGCAGTTAGCAGTTGATCAGATCAGTTCATTTAGCAGTTAGCAGTTGATCAGATCAGTTCGTTTAGCTGTTAAGCAGTTCATTTAGCAGTTAGCATTTGATCAGATCAGTTCGTTTAGCTGTTGAGCAGTTCATTTAACAGTTAGCAGTTGGTCAGTTGTGATAGCTGTTCTATCAGTTGATCAGATCAGTTCGTTTAGCTGTTGAGCAGTTCATTTAACAGTTAGCAGTTGATCAGATCAGTTCGTTTAGCTGTTAAGCAGTTGATCAGATCAGTTCATTTAGCAGTTAGCAGTTGATCAGATCAGTTCATTTAGCAGTTAGCAGTTGATCAGATCAGTTTGTTTAGCAGTTGGTCAGTTGTGATAGCTGTTCTATCAGTTGATCAGATCAGTTCGTTTAGCAGTTGATCAGATCAGTTCGTTTAGCTGTTAAGCAGTTGATCAGATCAGTTCGTTTAGCAGTTGGTCAGTTCAGTTAGCTGTTCATTAAACTTGGAAATAATGGAGGGCAAAAATAAGGGTGTAACACAAGAGCTAATTAAAACTAGAAATATTGTAAAGCGAAAACTAAGAAACCTTAAACTTGGTACTTTGCAAAAAGAAACAGAGTTAGAGAAATCGTATAAACCTATAATCAAATCTTTAAAAGATATTGCTAGTAATATATCAACAGTCAACGTGAAACATGAAATTAAAGAAGAACCGAAAATAGAAATGGCTGAAAGAGAAGAGGAAGAAGCAGAACAACCTACGAGTAAAAGAATGAGAGCACCAAAATTTTTGGATACAAGTGTTGTAGCGGAGACAGAGGGGGCTGAAGATGTTGACGCTGATGATGAAGTGTTTGCAGAACCGGGTGAGGATACATCGCTCTCTAGGGCTGATATAAGTCGCCCATCGCTGTCTAGAGAAGACATGGAGCAACTGATGAGACATCCATCATTCACGGAATACTTAGAGCAATATGACCCATTGCCAAGGTATTATATTGAAGAAATGTTAAATGATGATAAAGATTCATTTGATTTCAAATATGGTGTGCGACATGATCCTGATACGGATAAATTTTATATTGGTGACTCTGAAATTAAAATAGCTGGTAAAGATATTGTTATAAATAATTTAACATATAATGGAACAACTGGTTTGTATGAGTTACTTTTTAAAAAGGAGCCCACAGGATATACTAAAGATGATCATAAGAATTATATTGATATTGTAAAGCGAACAAATGCTCATAAGCGCCACTATAGAGCTAGTGAACAGATATCGGGGTCTAAGATGAGAAAATACACTCAAGTTATTGGTCCAAAGCTAGATCCACAGTTAAAAAAGATTTCAGCTCCCCGGAAACCGAGCTCTAAATCAGTTACTGGTAAAAGTTATTTAAAAACATTCAATAAAAATCGTGCTGTGGAGTATGTACATTGGGATAATATTAACGAATTAGTTGATCGTCTTCGTCTCCTAATTGCATCACGTGAAGCGGGTCATTCAAACCATCAGAATGAGATTATTTCTATAATTGAAGAATTAAAAGAAGCGAATGTTATTGAATAATGTCATTTCAGTTATGACTCTGGACAAGTTCGGACGTTATATTGAGCTGCATAGAACTAAAAAGTATATCAATAATAAAATTTTTGCTCTTACAAATACTCATCAGGCGACTGTTCAGGAACTAAATAAAAATTTTAAAAGAGATATCGATGATGTTAAGGATAAAGTTAAAATTGAATTATTATCTGAAATAAATAAATATTTAAAAAATTTGAGAAATATTGTTATTTTACAACTGAACTTAACATTGCAGGGTGAAAATTATGATATCATTAACGGTTTTGATAAAAAGCATTATAAATTTCCGTGCGCTGGACGAGTACTTGAATGTCGAATTAATCATGAAAATAAATTAAATTATAGTATTAATGCAACTAAACGCGTTTCACTTATTGAAAATAAAAATGTTGCGCGTAATGATACATTGTGTATATATCCGTTTCCTGTAGGTTTAAGACCGCAAAACTTATATCTGGAAATTATATTAGAAACAGCTGTATATCATGTCGAAAATTAAGCAAGCTGTTGTGGAAGAATTGCATAAGCCTGCGCGTGTAAATTTCCCAAGAAGACGGGTGATTATTAAGGGTTTGGATGAATTATTTCAAGCTGATTTGGTGGAAATGATACCTTACGCCAGATTAAATAGAAATTTTAAATATATTTTAGTTGTCATTGACGTATTCTCCAAATTCATATGGACGCGAGCAATAAAAAATAAGTCAGGGCGTGATGTAACTACTGCAATGAAAGATATATTTAATAAAAGTTATCGCATTCCTAAAAATATTCACACTGATTTGGGAAAAGAATTTTATAATAAAGATTTTAAACAGTTAATGGAAAAACACAATATCAATCATTATTCAAGTTTCAGTAATAAAAAGGCCAGTATTGTGGAGAGAGTGAATAGAACTTTAAAGAATGCAATGTGGAAACGTTTTAGTTTACAGGGGTCATATAAATGGCTTAATTTATTACCTGAACTTACTGACTCATATAATGCGACAAAACACAGAACAATTAATATGAAACCGAGAGATGTTAATAAAAGTAAAGAAAAGCTTCTACTTGATACTGTTTACAGTAATATAAAAATAGCTGGAATTGCAAAATTTAAAGTAGGTGATTTTGTGCGAATTAGTAAATATCGGAGTGCATTCGTAAAGGGATATACGCCAAATTGGTCTAATGAAATATTTACTATAGATCAAGTAAAATTAACAAATCCAGCTACATATATTCTTAAAGATTATTCCGGTCAACTTATTCAGGGTGGATTTTATGAGCATGAATTGCAAAATGTGAAATATTCTGATGTGTATTTGGTGGAAAAAATTCTTAAACGAAAAGGTAATCAAGTTTACATAAAATGGCTTGGTCTAAATAACACGTACAACAGCTGGATAGATAAAACTAATATAGAATAATGTGTGTATAAAAGCAATGTCACTCGACAGAGATTACTGTCACCATGAACAACATAGGTGATTGGTTCATCAAAGCTTACAAAGCGGGTAAATTAAATGATCGTACTTTTATTGAAATTATGCAAAATTTTGAGGGAAAAGAATTAGAGCTCATGTTCAACAAACTTCCATCGAAATTTAAAGAAAATTCAGAAATTGGTAAAAATTTACCATGTTATAAACATTATAATTTGGGGCGCATCCACATAGATGGACCCCCACCACCCATTTATAAGTGCTTTTGGTGTAACGAATAATGCGAGGCATGTGATTGGCTGAGCATGCATATAAAAGATTCGTCACTGCTCACTGCACTCATTACTTATCATTATTCGCTCAAAATGAATACTGTTATTGTTGATATACAAGGTTTTAAAATTTTTAGAGATAATGTTCAAACATTTATTCTTAAAGAAATTGCCGTCATAAATCTTGCAACTGGAACAAGTCAGTATGAAATGTTTGCACCGCCTTTTCCGCGTGCTGAATTGGATTATAAAAGTAAACAAAGTGTGATATGGTTAACTAAAAATCATCATAATTTAGAGTGGAACTTTGGTGATATACCATACGAAAATCTGTCACATACTGTTAACTCCATGTTATCACCCAGCGTTGACAAAATTTATGTCAAAGGGTTAGAAAAAGTATGCTGGCTTAAAAATATTATAAGCTCAAGAATAAATATTAATATTATAAATATTGAGAACTTAAACTGTCCTGCTCTAAAAGATCTAAGTAATCCTAATTTAGATTATTGCAAGTTTCACGTTAAACACTGCGCTATACGGAATGCATATGCATTAAAAGATTGGTTTCAAGAGCGCTTTACAAGATATAAGTCATTGCAATTATTTTACAAGGAAGGTCTACTGTCTTTCATGCTGGATGAAGAAATCGCTACTCTACCAATGGAATTTGTCATGGTGTTTGCTGCACGTGAAATCGAAAATTTATGGGGCAGATTTCCTAGATCCTGGCAAGATGATGCCGAATTTCAAAAATATCGATGCTGCTTCAAACATGTGAGTGTGGGTGTGGATCAAGTGGAGGGTCCAATTCCAATGATAAAAAACTGTTCACAATGTTAATTTTAAGAATGCTATGTAATTTAATTTTAAGAATGTATAATTTTAATGAAAATAAAAATATTTTACTTTAATCTGGAATTTTTATTCATATCTATGAGGTTGGAAGAAGTATAGGTAAAAAATAGAAACATTTATTTGAACTTTAATTTATTAAAAACAATAACATATACAGATAGTTTGTACTTACGTATTCTAACACATAAACACAGACACATTTAATTAAAAATTGATTGTAAATGTTCTCGTACAACAGCACATAATTTACAAGAGCAAAAAAACAGTTCCAAATTTTGTAACAATTCCGGGCTGGGTCGCCGATGTAGCAGTGGTGAAGTTGGTACAGATCGTGGTGGTGGTGCAGGTGCTGACGTCAGCGTTGTTAAAGGTTCTGACCTCGGTATTGGCATCGGCTCAGGTGCAGGCATCGACTTAGGCGTCGGCTCAGGCATCGTCGTCGTCGACTCAGGTGTTGGCGTTGGATCAGGCATCGGCGTCGCTAGAGATTTCGGTGTTGGCGGGGGTGCACTTGATACCCCGTCCGTCTCCATGGCCCAAAATATCGTTTGTAAATTGGTTTCGCTCACACATTCTAGCCAGCTTAGATCTTGGCCCACTAACCACTCTGCTTCATCGAACTCCATCACAACTGATAACTGATCGAACAATTTTGAAATTAACCCTTTTATAGGGGTACAATGATGTCATATTCAACCAATAGCTACAAACTACCTGCATGTGTGCTGCTGCTGCAATAAGGTTAGAATAAATAAAATATCATAGAAGTTTAATACATATTTATTATTTTTATAAAGTACAATATATTTATAAACTATGCATACATTTTAGCTTCTAATACAGGTGTAATTATAGGCGAATAAAACTTATCTATCTTATTTTTAAATCTTGCTCGATCTCTCGCATACTGCTCCCAATTGCTTCGCCGGGCCATCTGATAAGCGAAGCGCCACTTTATAAGGTGATGTATTTGGACTGTGTCATTGAATCGAACTACCATGTTTCACTTTATCATTAATACTCAAATTTTGCATTTTTATTGTTATATAATACATATCAATGTCATGCGATAATATTTTAATATTTTTCAAATACAGATCAAGTTGTTTGTGATAATTTTCTTTAACACTCATTTTTCACTAAATTCCACGTTCACTGTCTTGCCAGTTTTCCCCCTTGAAATGATTGATAGTCCTCCTGCAGAAGCCTTGTCATTCAAGCTGGCTATCTCATCGTCATCGAGAGCGTTGAATCGAGCCCCCAAATATATACGATTTTGCGGTAGTTCCAAGACAACTCGCTCACCAAATGATGTAGTGCTCTTGTATACTTTTACAATTTTGTACTTTTTCCCAACTTCTAGGTTGGATAATGGTAAAATTTCTTTTACTTTTGCAACTTTATTGAGTTTTTGCAGAAGGCTCATGATGATGATGTTAAGTATGAAAATTTAAAATTCAACTGTTCTTCTATAAGGTTTTACACACACATTTATACAAAATCATTCCCTCCCCACCATCAATCTGTAACGAACTTGTAAACATAACGTAAATCTAGAGTCTGACCCGATGCGCATGCACGTGTTTGTCGTAGGTCAAAAATCTTGTTCAACAACTCGAGCGCTGCATGTGCTCGGCTAAGGTCAATAACACTGACGCGTGCCAACTGCAAGTGTGACTCATACACGCAACGGTAGCATGGACCAGGTGTCTGTCACCCCAAGCTAAGTCGCAGATCTTAGCACGTGCAATGACGTCAGCCACCCCGCAGTGATGACTCATACCAACACGCCGCCGCCGCCACGCCGCCAACCGTCGCCAACCGTCACCCTCGCCGCGCCACCAACCGTCACCCTCGCCGCGCCACCAGCCGTCGCCAACCGTCACCCTCGCCGCGCCACCAGCCGTCGCCAACCGTCACCCTCGCAGCGCCACCAGCCGTCGCCAACCGTCACCCTCGCCGCGCCACCAGCCGTCGCCAACCGTCACCCTCGCCGCGCCACCAGCCGTCGCCAACCGTCACCCTCGCCGCGCCACCAGCCGTCGCCAACCGTCACCCTCGCCGCGCCACCAGCCGTCGCCAACCGTCACCCTCGCCGCGCCACCAGCCGTCGCCAACCGTCACCCTCGCAGCGCCACCAGCCGTCGCCAGCCGTCCCCCACGCCCCCCACCAACCGTCGCCGCCCCCCCAGCCGTCACCAGCCGCCCCCCTAGCCACGCCCCCTGCCAAGCCACCAGCCGTCACCACGCCATCACCCTTGACGGCCGCCATTTTGAAATATGAGCTAGAACTCTCACTGTATACCTACTAACAATCAATTGCATTGTCGACGACCGATTCCGAGTATATGGCTGCTTGCCAGACTGCTAAAGAGATTGCGTGGATGAAGTCTCTAATCAAGGAACTTCTGAACATCAAGGACGTTCCCACAACGCTATATATGGATAACCAGAGTGTTATATGCCTTGTGAAGAATCCTGTATTTCACAAACGTGTGAAACATATTGACGTTCGATTTCACTACGTGCGAGAACGATACGCGGCGAAAGAGTTCTCACTGGAGTACGTAACATCAAATAAGCAACAAGCAGATATCCTGACGAAGTCGCTGCCTCGGCAGAAATTTCAATACAATCGTGAAGAGCTAGGAGTCCGCGGAGATAAGCACAAAGCCAAAGACGAAAGAAGAAATTAACAATAGTCGATAAAGCCAAAGCGGGAGTGTTGGAGAAATTGTCTTTACCGACATATTATATAAAATAAATAAGTAGGCTGCTAATCTCTAATAAAAATACACTGTATGTAACTATTAGAAACGAAATATATATTGCATGTCATAATAAATACTGTAAATATACTTTGGAGAAATAAATCTGTTTTATATCACACATCCCGAGTGGAATATTATCTAAAACATTTCTCAACAATAATTTTTTATTAATTGAATAATTTCGTCTTCGTCTGCTACGTCTATTAATTTTTGTGTACATTTTATCATTTTAATACTAGAATTTTAAAAATACGTCTGAAGGACTCTACTAAATTTCTCATAAAGTTCATTTTCGAAATAAATATAATATTTAACATTAGGGGCTATAAATTCTTTAATGAATTTTATCATTTCTCTTTCATAATTTATTTTAGAAAATTGTATTAAGAATCTCTGCTTATTTTGAAATAATTTTAAAATTTTAGGTACACTAGGACTATGTTTGACTTCGGATATAATAATTTGATTTTTCCCAAAGTTTACTGGACATTCTATGATTGGTATACCGATTATCGGATGTTCTGGTTTTGAATGAACTGTTACATTACTATCATCTGGTTCATCGTCTATAATTTCAGTCTTATTATCTACTTCTACGATAAGAGATTCTGTGTCATTGTCGGGATTGTTATAGTCAAGATTTTTGATAAAGTCGTTTAAATATTCAAAGAAGTCGTCACCTTTTTATCGGTTTCATTTATATTTAATTCAATATTCGGGGTTACGTTATCTGGTTTATTAATGGCAGTTATTATTGTATCAGAGTTTTTAGGGGTACAAGAAGAGTGATTATTATCTGATTTAATTAAACATTGCGGAGTTAACATGATTTTAGTCTTCATTTGTGGTTTTAAAATAGTTCCGCTTTTCTGGTTTACTTTAAATGCTTTTTCTGATTTAGATTCTGAAATTATTGTATCTTTATTAATTAAAGTATTATTTTCTGTATTTACTTCGTTTTTTAAATTGTGATGTTGGATTGGTATTTGACAGCTGGGAGTTATAATTAAATTTTGATTTAAATCTATGACTGCTTTTAGATATTTTAAATTATCCAAGCCTAATAGGAGATCAAACTGATCGTGAAAATCAAATAAGTGGAATTTTAAACTGGTTTTATTTTTTAATTTAAATAATTTTGAAATAGGCACAGTTGTACTGTACTCTTCTGTTGAAGGACCATGTGCAGTTAAAATTTGGAAAGGATCTTTAATAATTGAATTTCTAAAATATCTTTGTGCTACTTGTGGATTTATAAAAGATTTTGTACTGCCTGTGTCTATTAATATTTTCAAGTTATATTCTGGTAATATTATGTATGGCAATCTACTTTGATTGTTTGTTAAATTCATGAGTTCGAATTTTGGGGTAGTTTTTGTTCCGAGGCTGGTTCGCCTAAAAAATTAATCTCGTCAAAATTTGAAATATGTTCATTTTCAACAGGGAATTCTACAGTGGGTTCGTAATAGTTATTTTCTGCGTAATTGTAATCTGAGTCTACGTTACATTCATTATCGTCTGCGTTATCGTCTATGTTAAATAATTCTTCATAGATAAAGTTTTGTTGTGCAGGTCCGGATTTAAAATAATTTTGATTTTGATATGAGCCGGGTTTTGGTTGAACTGTATTTCGTGTGGAAATACTCATAGGTGTTGGTTTGAATTGTTGATTTGATTGAAATTTATAATTTTGTGAAGTGGGTTTATTATTAAATGTGTTAGTTCTATTTGATTGTTGTTGTGGTGGATTATAATTATTTTTATAAAATGGTTTATTTGGTGCAAATCGCGAATTGTGTGCGAATGGCATTAGTTGCAATGGTCTATTCATTTGGAAATTAGGTTTTTGTGTTAGTTTGATAGTGTTGTGTTGTGTTTGTTTGGCGATTTTATTATTATATTCAAATTGGAAATCGTTAGAAAGCATATTTAGTGCTTCGTTAAGATTCGCCGGGTTTTTTGCTCACATAAGTTGCCCTACAGGTTCTTTTAACCCTCGTAACAAAATTCTAAGCGAGTAATTTTGAAAATATTTTGTTAGTGTTCTTGCTTCAACTTCATTGTCATGATGAGTTACAATATATGATATTAATAAATTTAGTACGTGTTGAATTTTATTATAAAACTCGAAGGGAGTTTCGTTATAACTTTGTTTCAATTCAGTTAATTCTATATTCAGTGTGTATACGTCTCTTTTATCTGCGTATGTATTAATTAAAGAGTTTTTTAAATCATCCCAAGATGTAATTGTGCAAGATGCTATGTTAATAGCTGCTTCCCCTTTTATCTTTGATAAAATGCTACTTATCAGATATTCGTTCTGAAAGTCTTGTGGGTTAGCCGTATTATAAAATTTATTTACTAATTTTGCACTTATTTCTAAAAATCTAGGGAGTAATTCCCGTTCACCATGGAAGTCTGGTACCATATCAAGATATTCTTTCTTAAGAGTTGGCACCGTCATTTTGAAGTTTAAATTTAATTTAGAATTTTTAATAATATTTGACTTTAATGGTGAATTTATGGTTTGATTTTGAATATTGTTTTCAAAATTTGAGTCAGAATCTGTACTACTAAGTGAACTGTCAGAATAATTTAGTTTAGGGCCTCTAAACGACATGTACTTACAGCAAACTCAGCATCCAATGCATGGTCCGCGAAGTATTTAGGTACTGCTCCTGGGTTGTCCTGGGTTCGATGCTGATATTCTCTCAGCTCGCTGGGTCAGGCTGGAACCACTGATTTCTCGAATGACTGCGTCGGATGATATTCGTTCAACACTTGGCAGGTTACGGGATGGAGCTGGTTACTTTTTCACTCACACAACTATTGATTTTTATGTTCGATTGCCGGTTAAATCACTAAGTGAACCGAAATTATGTGCGTTAATTTCGTTATAGGCAACCCTACCAAGACTGTGCCAATTATCAATCAATAAATAGAAGGCGAGTTTTTAAAAAAGATTTTTATTGACATTACGAGGTGTTCCTCAGTACAAGACAAGATTCTAACTAACTATCTAAATACAACTATTCTTACAAGTAAACTTATCTACTAAGTTGACCTCGAGGATCGGGTAGCACCCTGGGAACGGATGTAGTATGCAATGTGTGCATATTACTGGATTTGGTGGTAATGTAACTTATATATATATATATATATATATATATATATATATATATATATATATATATATATATATATATATATATATATATATATATATATATATATATATATATATATATAAGTTATAGTGCGGAATAGTGCTGACATAGACAATGAATACTTTTAAGAACGTGACTTTATGTAGAATTATCATATTACATTATACGTAGTTGTAGTTTAACGATGGGATCTTCTTTGTATGTTTTAAGTTAGTCTTAGCTCAGAATCTGTACTAGTAGGAACTCTTAAAGTAAAATAAATACTTTTTAAAAACAAAGTTAATTTGTTTAATAATATAATTGGCGCAGTCGGTAGGATTTGCCATAACAAATTAGTGAAAATAATTTGGTTCACCTTAGTGATTTATTTGGCAAACGAACAGTCTTTTTGTGTTAACGCAAGTAACACTTTGTGCGCGTAGTGAGTTAACGTACATAACTAACTAATCGCGCATCTTACTAAAAGACTGACAAAAAACAAATTAACTTAAGTTCCTGAGCGTCCTCACCGTGCTGAGTGCAAATCAGCCAACGAGAACGTCAACTCTGCAGCGTCGACCAGCTGGGCGGCATCTCCGAATCCAGAAGCACCTGCATCCGACCTAGACGACTACAGTACGAGCATCTCATCAAGCGATTTCAACGAATATGAAACCGTCACTGATACTGCTACTGTAAGTACTACATGTCATTTCGAGGTCCAAATATAATAATAAATTCAAGCGAAAGTTCAAATTCTGAATCAGACTCAGATCTTGACGATCCTACTTTAATTCCAAATATCTCAAATAATCCTAGAATTGTATTAAGAAAGTCTAGATTAAACATGACTACCCTTAAAAAAGGAATATCTGGATATGGTTCCAGAATTCTACGGTGAAAGAGAACTTTTACCAAGATTTATAGAAATCTGCGAAAAATTAGTAAAACGATTTTACAATCAAGCAGATGCTCAAGATTTCCAAAATGAATATTTAATGAGCACAATATTAGCTAAAATAAAAGGCGAAGCAGCAATAAATATTTCTAGCTGTTCCGTGAAAACTTGGGACGATTTAAAAACGTCACTGATAGATACTTATGCGGACAAAAGAGATTGTTTTACCCTAACAATAGAAATGACCGAACTAAAACAAGGCGCGAACGATACAGTATTTGATTTTTATAATAAAATACAACACATTCTAAATTTACAAGTATCGTATGTAGTAACAAATCATCCGACTACTGCCGAAATAATGACTGATTTCTTTAGAAATTACGCCCTCAGAATTTTATTAAAGGGATTAAAAGAGCCAATAGGGCAACTCATGAAAGCAAAGAAACCTGCTGACTTAAACGCTGCACTAAGTATGCTTACAAATGACTTTCAGTTTGAAAATCATTCCAAACCATCTAAAAATGTGATGCCTATTCAAAAACCATTCCCAAGACAGAATAATCAAAATTTTAGAAATAATAGACCCTTTCAAGTAACGAATGTACCGCAGAACACTAACTACACGTTTAATAAACCACCGACATATTTCAATAACCAACATACAGCGCAGCGTAGAACTAACTTTCCTACAATGATTAGAAATACTAATCAACCACTTCCCAGACCTACACCAATGAGTATCTCTACACGAAATGCACAATTAAATGCCCCAAGACCTGGACCTTCCACTCAAAGACAAAATTTCATAAGTCAGAACAGACAATTCTTTCCCAAAAATATCGCGGAAGAACTTTATAACATAGATCAATCAGAAATAATAAATTATACAGACGAACACAACATTGTAGATCAACCAGAAACACAAAATTATACAGTGGATGAATATACACTCGATGATAACGCAGAAATGACAGCTGAAACTAATATATCAGATCAAAACGAACATTCTTTTTTAGACGAAATAGCCTCAGATCAAATATTTCATACTTCCAATTAATGAACTTAACAAATAACCAAAGCAAACTGCCATTCATTATAATTCCAGAAAATAATTTAAAAATCTTAATAGACACTGGTAGCACGAAATCATTTGTAAATCCCGACATTGCTTTGAAATACTACAAACACGCTATCAGTAAAGACCCGTTTCAGATTACAACTGCACACGGCTCCTCTACCGAGAAGTACAGTACACAAATTCCTATCTCAAATATTTTTAATCTTAGAGACAATTCAAAACCCGCGTTAAAATATTATCTTTTTAAATTTCATAATCAATTTGATTTACTTCTTGGCATGGAAAATATGAAAAAACTAAAAATTTCAATTGATACCGTAAACGATATGATAATTACCCCAAACAGTAAAATCAAAATTCATTATCATAATTCTAAAGCTACCCCCGATACAAATAATTTAACAATAAATGAAAAATATTGTAATATTGGCATAATAGAACCGACTTCGGAAAAAATAATTAAAATAAAAGTTAATAAAGAAAAAGGTAATATTCTAGTTCCAGAAATCAAAACAAAAAATTTAATAATTCCTGAATGTGCTACCGTAGCAAAAAATTTTGAAGCTATGTGTATAATTATTAATTTATCCGAGAATGAAGTTAAATATCAGTTTACAATTCCGATTATAGTGGAAACGTTAGACGACTATGAAATTTATACAGAGAATAGAAATTCAAATCTAAACCTTACACAAACAGAAAAAGTAAATTTTGATAAACTAAAAATTAGAACGGATCATATGAACAAAGAAGAAGAAATGGCAATTTCAAAACTAATTAAACAATACTTGAATATTTTTTATTTAGAAAACCAAAATTTATCTTTCAGTAATCAAGTAAAACACAAAATTAGAACTAAAGACGAAGTACCCATATACACGAAATCATATCGATACCCTCACATTCATAGAGAGGAAGTTAGGTCCCAAATAAATAAAATGCTTAATCAACAAATAATTCGACCTTCTAATTCACCATGGTCTTCCCCAATCTGGGTAATCCCCAAAAAACTTGACGCATCGGGCAAACAAAAATGGCGAGTAGTCATCGACTACCGAAAATTAAATGAAAATACCATCGGAGATAAATATCCCATACCTAACATTACGGACTTGCTGGACAAACTCGGACGGTGTCAATATTTTACCACCCTTGATCTCGCGTCGGGTTACCACCAAATTGAAATGGACAAGACTGACATATCTAAAACAGCATTCTGCACTGAAGACGGACATTACGAGTTCTTACGAATGCCATTCGGGCTAAAGAACGCGCCAGCGACCTTTCAACGGGTCATGGACAATGTTCTGAGAGGGTTAACTCACAAAATTTGTCTAGTATATCTGGACGATATAATCATTTTTAGTACAAGTTTAGATGAGCATATAGTTAATTTGAAATTAGTATTTGACCGATTAAAAGAAGCCAACTTAAAAATTCAATTGGATAAGTCGGAATTTCTAAAAAAAGAAGTTGCGTACCTCGGTCATATTGTAACCCCTCATGGCGTTAAACCTAACCCTGACAAAATTTCAGCTATTCTAAATTACCCATTACCTACCACGACAAAACAAATTAAAGGATTCTTAGGACTTATCGGATATTATAGGAAGTTCATAAAAGACTTCGCAAAAATCACCAAACCCATGACAAAAATTCTAAAAAAAGACGCGACTATTGACATTAATAATTCAGAATACAAACAATGTTTTGAGACATGTAAACTATTACTAACTAATGAACCGATACTACAATACCCCGACTTTGGAAAAGAATTTATCTTGACATGCGATGCAAGCAATGTAGCACTCGGTGCCGTCTTATCGCAAGGTAAGATAGGCAGTGACCTGCCAATCGCTTACGCTAGCAGAACGCTTAATGAAACGGAAATGAACTATTCTACGATCGAAAAGGAACTTTTAGCGATACATTGGGCAACAAAATATTTTCGGCCGTATCTTTTTGGAAGGAAATTTTCTATTTGCACAGATCACAGACCCTTACAGTGGCTGTTTTCCCTTAAGGATTGTAGCCAAAAATTAATTCGTTGGCGATTAAAACTCGAGGAATATGATTATGAAATTATTTATAAAAAAGGACAATTAAATTCAAATGCAGACGCCTTAAGCCGAATTCCACGAGAAAATGATGACAAAATTCAAAATTTATTAAAACAATACGAAAGCGAATCTGTCCTAGCGCAATACCAAGACTATCTAACGAAAAAACAAACAGACAAACCGACTCACACAAACATTATTGAAGTAGTTGGAAACTTATTTACTGCACCGACAGACAACAGCCTAGCACATTGCGTCAGTAAAGACTTAAAAATGTCAAAAGGAATTGCTAAACAATTTAAAAATAAATTTCAAAATATCGATAAACTTAAATCCCAAAACCCTCAACTTCATAACTTAATTTACTTAAAAGAAAAGAACCGTTTCATAATATATTTAATAACTAAAGAAAATTATTATAATAAACCAACAAAACAAGACGTATTTTACACGTTACTGGAATTAAGAAACTTTTGTTTAAAAAATAAAATACAAAATTTAAGCCTACCCAGAATTGTTTCTGAACGAGACCAGTTAAACTGGAACGATGTTAAATCAATGCTTGAATATATTTTTGATAAAACAAACATATTAATTACAATTTTTACCTTACCAGATGACATACTCCCACACATAGATATTAATACAAATGATTCAGACGAAAAGATTAATCAATTCCAAAAATTCATGGATAATTTTAATAGAGAATTAGAAAATAATATAAATTCTAATAATCAGGACGATAACCAATCCTTAGTTGTGGAAGTAGGAGATGATACACAAACTGCAGACGTAAACAACGACCAACATAATGATAACGATAGTGACGTCACAGTTCATTCTAATCAAGAAAACCCAGTAATCGGCATACCTATTGCCGAATATCCTGTTAACTACGGTAAAAATCAGATAATCATATCTGAAGTAGAATTCAGCCCTAATTCTCCCAAAATTCTAAAACTCTTTGAGAACGCAAAACAAAGAATCCTAGTACAATTTTCGAAACTAAATTATGAAAAAGAAATGATTCAATTCCTTAAAGAATACACCGTACCAAAAGTAAAATATTATTTATATTTCGAAAATGAATTATATAAAAAATTATCCCTAGTTCTGCAAAAATATTTTAAAAATTCACAAATACATATGGTTAAATGCACACAATATCTTACAGACGTCACTAATGAAGAAGAAATATTAGAAATCATAAATAATTATCACACAGGAAAAACAAATCACAGAGGTATTGACGATACAGAGGCATGCATTAAACAAATTTATTACTGGCCAAAATTAAGAAAATCGGTTCAAACGTATATTAATAATTGTGAATTATGTCAATTAACCAAATATGACAGGAAACCCCTAAATTTAAAATTTAATACAACTCCGACAGCAACTAAACCTTTTGAAATTGTGCACATAGATACGATAACACTAGAGAACTTTAAATTTTTAACAATAGTTGACTCATTTTCTAAATTCGCACAAGCATATAAACTTAATTCCGGGCAAGGAATCGAAGTAGCTAATAATTTAATAAAACACTTCACGCATCAGGGAATACCAAAACAAATTATTTCTGATAATGGACTAGAATTTAGAAACTCAGTTGTTAAAGAACTGTTAGACATACACAAAATTCATACTCATTTCATTAGTTCACAAAATCCTCAATCTAACGGAATAATAGAACGCTTCCACTCGACACTCATAGAACACATTAGACTGTTCAACAATCAGACCGAATTTTCTAAAGAAACAATTGAAACTAAAGTAAACTATGCTCTTTTGGCATACAACAATACAATTCACTCTGTTACGAAAGTAAAACCATCTGAAATAATATCAGGTCACCTGGAAACAAATTCCCCCTTCAATATAGATATTGATAAGCAACTTGTGAATAATTACATGGAAAATCATAGAAATAAAACTAAAATTTTATATCAAACTATTAATAACAAAATTTTGCAAAATAAAGAAAAAATAATTAGTAAATGTAATGAAATTAGAGAAGAATTACCTAAAATTCCTAAAGAAGTTTTTGTAAAAAATAAGCAAAAACAACAAAAAACAAAAAATAAATTTAAATTTGAGAAATTAAAATCGATTAATAAAAATTTAAAAACCGCTCAATTAGAAACTAAACACGGGAATACAAGGGAAAAAATTCATCTTTCGAATATAAAACGCCCTAGAAAAAAGACTTATCAATTTAATACTCTTCCAGGCTGTTCACATTGGGACAAGGATCGATTATCAAAAACATAACAGAAAATATTGGATTACTACCTATTAGACTGGGCCCTGCCAAATTAGAAAAAGCAACACATACACTCATTCACTACTACAACCTTAAACCCCTTTTCGAACAATACGACAACCTAAACAATCAATATAATGATCTAAAAATAACGATATCTAATAACTCGAAATATTTACATGAACTTGACAACTATATCAACATAATAGAATTCATTCGGACAAATATTAATAATAAAATTGATAACATCGAATTCCATACAAATAAAAATAGAAACAAAAGAGGCTTAATAGATGGATTGGGATCAATTTTCAAAGCCGTTACTGGCAACTTAGATGCAGAAGACGGAAAAAGATACGATAAAATATTAAACCACATGCAAAAGAATGAACACAATTTAGAAAAGCAATTAAAATTAGCTTATTCGGTTAACCACCAAATTATAACAAATTTTAATAATACTATATTAGACATAAAACATAATGAAGCTATTTTGAAATCTAAAATATTACAACTCAGCGAAATAATAAATAACATGCATATCCAAGATATTCTTTTTGCAAAAACCATTTACGATCAATTAATAATCCTTTATAACTCGATCCTAGACATCCTACAAGATATCGAAAACTCAATCACCTTTTGTAAATTGAGAACATTACACCCCAGTATAATACATCCAAATGAATTATTATCCGAATTGCAAAAGATCTCTAAATATTATAAATCCCAATTACCTTTCGAACCAAAACCAGAAAATATTTTAGAATTTGAATCATTATTAAAAGTAGACTGTAAAGTTGAACAATCCCAAATAATTTATTTAATATCAATTCCCATTAACTTTGAAAAAGACTTTGAACTGTTTTACTTATATCCTATACCAACAATACACGATTCAGAATTTGTAACGATTATTCCAAGTGCAAGATACTTTCTAAAATCTAATACGGAAATAATGCCTCTAAATGACATATGTACTACCACCAAGGTTTATCAGTGCCCAAATAAATTCTACAACCACCATCAGTCATCATGTGAACAAGAAATCTTACAACAACAATCCTCGACTCAGTGTCACTATTCTAAAATTAATATAAAAGAAAACCATATCGAAGTAATTCCGGAAATTAACAAGTATTTATTAATATTCCTTTATGAAGATAAAATAACTCTTAAATGTTTAGACGAAGTAAATATTAAAACTCTGCGCGGAATCTATTTAGTAAAAAATGATAATAATTGTGAAATAATATATAATCGACAAAAATTAATATTTTTGAATAAAGAACAAGGACAACCTATAATTTTGCCAAAATTAAATTTCGCACTTAATACTTCGACATTAACAAATTTCTCAATAAACTTAAACCCTGTGAAGCTAGAAGACATCTCATTAAACCCTGTAGTCGCCATTAAAGAAGAAGCCATCAACATCCATGTGCCAAGTGTATGGACTGTTATGTTGTATCTGTTAATAATAATAATTGGACTGTACTTATTAATAAAGTGGATAAAATCAAGGAAACTAAGAAAACCGATCATCAATTCGAAATCGGAAGAAGAACAAATTGAGCTACCAGGAGGTGCTCCTTTCTGAAGAAGGGAGGAGTTATAGTGCGGAATAGTGCTGACATAGACAATGAATACTTTTAAGAACGTGACTTTATGTAGAATTATCATATTACATTATACGTAGTTGTAGTTTAACGATGGGATCTTCTTTGTATGTTTTAAGTTAGTTTTAGCTCAGAATCTGTACTAGTAGGAACTCTTAAAGTAAAATAAATACTTTTTAAAAACAAAGTTAATTTGTTTAATAATATAATTTATATATATATATATATATATATATATATATATATATATATATATATATATATATGGGGTGGCTAGCTCAGTGGTATGAAGTTGGCCTGTGGATCCTAAGAACCCTGGTTCGATTCCCACAGGCGACAAACAATTTTCATAATTTCAAAAGCTACCCCTGTGGCTCCTCCACCACTAACATCTTTGGGGGCCGTGATTTGACGACTGGTAACCGCGCTTCACGCGCAAAATATATCATTTACCGAGATCTGCTTCGACAGAGTGCCACACCCAGTAATGGGTGGAGGACTTGATGATATATTTATTTTATTTATTTTATATATATATGCAATTATGAATTTATGTAAAATGGTGAAAAATCATGATTACAGTTTGTTATTAGAGGTCGGCAAAAATATCCAATATCCTAATCTTATCTGATCCGAAGTAGCAGATCCAAACGTATCCTTTCAGAAATTTGGATTTTAATTTAATGTAAGTTTTTGTTTTCTATTTTAATAAATAAGCATGTTGTTGAGAGAGCAATTCCAGCACTTCAAATTTTCTCGCCACGCATGACCACCTGACGGCACTGCCTCCTAGCGTCTCTGTTTAAGGTGAAGCATTCCGCCTGAAGATAACAACAGAACAGTGGTGAAACGTCAATCTGTCTTGATCTATTTGAAATAAAATATCTTTTTTATTATAAATGAAACATATTATTTATTGTACATATTCTTGTAGTCAAAGGTTTAAAGTTTTATAATAATATTACTAATTTGAAATATCTTTCATATAATAAAAGAAAATAAATTATATATTACACCAAATTTAATTTGAATTTATTTAAAAATGGGCTCTACGATATCAATATAAAAAATACAGTAAATTATAAATACGACAGACTAAGCCTGATGAAATTTTCAGCCAAATTAAACACGACAATTTTTAGCAAAAAAAGAAAATAGGCAAAAATACCATGAAAAACAGAGTTTTTCTTTTTTTTCTCAAAAGTGTTGTGTTTAATTTGGCTGATTTTTTTTTGTGTTATAGACTATCTTAATTTTAAATATACATATTTTTTTTATTAAAAACGTAAGGCCCAATTTTGAGAAAATCTGACTCAAAATTGTGAATTTGGCTGCTTCATTTATATAATTTTTTTCATATATTTTGTGACGAGTTCTTGACCAACTCGGCGACAAATGTTGGCGCTGGTTGCTCGGGCGCCAACGGTTCCGGATAGCAGGTGTGGAGATTGAGGTTTGGGTGCGAAGAAAGAATAAAACATACAATAATGGTAAAATATGTGCTGTTGCGTTTTATTTGATAAAAAACTATTTGTTGGTATACTGGAGAATGGTGCGGACGGTGGTTGTGTTGCGGGTGATGATAGCTGCCACCACGAAGGTCGGTGTACCCGGGAGAATCGTTTCTACCTGGTTTCCGTGGTCGACGCTGGGCGTCACGGCGCTGATATGACCCGGGGAGTGGTCGCAATCGACTGCTGGGGTGCCCGCGAGCACGTAGAGCGCGAAACCGGAGTTTGTAAAAATAACGACGCCGAGCGTCACAACGGCGGGGTCCACTAAGTAGCGGCTGGTTAGTAGTGTCGGATGGCGAAGAGTGGTTTTCCAACTATTTTGGAAACCGACGCCTGGCGTCGCGACGCTGGGTGCTCGGAGATGACGGACGGTGTACTGACGGTAGAAGTGAAAACCGTTTTTAAGATTTCGGCGGGGTACCCGAGTTACGGCTGATAATGTACGGAGTATCGCGACTGAGGGCGTACCCCAAAATGACGGTAACAGGTGCCGGACGCGGTCGACTTCGGCGACGGCGCGACGGTAGCTGCGGCGGACGTCGGGGATTTCTCGCTCTGACGTTGTTGGAGTGAGATCCGGCAATTTCGCGAAGTTACCAAAAAATGGAAGTGGCACGAGACGGATGGTGGTAGCTCGGAGGAAAACGCAAGGGTTACGACCGCAGACGCCGGGGATTGCTCTCTCTGGCGTGGCGGAAGTAATCTTGGCTGTCTTCGCACGAGTACCCAAAACGGAGGGTGACACGGGACGGACGCTGGTAGCCCGGAGAGAAACACAAACGTTACGACTGGGACGCCTAGGATTGCTCGTTTGGGCGTGGCAGAAGTAATATTTTGCGCCTCTGCACAAGTACCAGAAAAAGGGGTGACACAGGACGGACGCTGGTAGCCCGGAGAGAAACACAAACGTTACGACTGGGACGCCTAGGATTTCTCGCTTGGGCGTAACAGAAGTAATATTTTGTGCCTCTGCACAAGTACCAGAAAAAGGAGGGGGACACGGGACGGACGCTGGTAGCCCGGAGAGAAACACAAACGTTACAACTGGGACGCCTAGGATTGCTCGCTTGGGCGTGGCAGAAGTAATATTTTGCGCCTCTGCACAAGTACCAGAAAAAGGGGTGACACAGGACGGACGCTGGTAGCCCGGAGAGAAACACAAACGTTACGAATGGGACGCCTAGGATTTCTCGCTTGGGCGTAACAGAAGTAATATTTTGTGCCTCTGCACAAGTACCAGAAAAAGGAGGGGGACACGGGACGGACGCTGGTAGCCCGAAGAAAAACACAAACGTTACAACTGGGACGCCTAGGATTGCTCGCTTGGGCGTGGCAGAAGTAATATTTTATGCCTTTCAACAAGTACCAGAAAACGGAGGTAACACAGGACAGGTTAGGCGAAACTTGGGGAAAACGCGACGTTCCCCTCGGCGGATGTCTTGGATTGCTCGCTCGGACACCGTCGAAGTGAGACCTGGTGAACTCACCAAGTTTCCCGAAAACGGAAGTAACAACAAAACAAAAACAACCTCTAGGAAGCGCACGACACGGTACGGAAAACAAACGGAGTGCGGTTGCTTACCTAGAAGACGGAGAAGACGACTTCTTCTTTGACGGCTGGTGATCGCTCAGATGACTCGCTATCTTCGAGGTTCGCACACTCGAAGACGGATGAACTGACTATCTTTAGATGGCTGAGGGCCCGGTTTATATACTGTTTTGCTAATTAATCCGGTCCTAGGATGTTGTCGGCGGCTCGCACAATGCTAAAGGATAGGGAGATTTGGTTGAATTTGGAAACTGGATCACGGGAGTTTGGATTTGGTTCAAAAGTAGGAAATCGGGTGAGATGGATAGCATTGTGTCCGCGGCGAACACGGCGCGCAAGTACGGTCCTGCGTTCGCGCGCTATTCGCGATTCCGTGCCTCGCGCATTAAACCGCGGATTCTGAGCCGAAAATCAGTGTGACAAGTACACTTCGTCACATCCCTGGGTTACTTCGGAGAAAAAAAGGAACAGGAATCGGTGTATTTACAGTCCAATACAGGTAACAGTACAGGTAACAGTACAAAGAAGTACACAAATTGACTTAACTAAACCCAATATTTACAAGACTTATATTAACAAACTTAACTAAGAAAACGGTAGAAAAACATACTACATAACTTAACTATACAGGACTTAATGACTAACCAAAAACAAAACAAAATGAAATTAAAGAAAGAAACTTAAAGCAAACTTAACTAACCTTAACTACACTTAACTACACTTAACTACACAAAAAAAAACGTTCGAAGGCGGCACCGGAATGTCTAACCTCGTCGTTGGGGGGGAGGGCGGTGGCACACTGCACTAGGGGCTTGGAGGAGGGGTTGGGCGACGGGGGATGGTGATCCGTAGCCCGTTGGGGAGCCGGATCCGCAGCCGCTTGGTCCTCGATGATCCAGGTGGTCGCTGCGCCTGGATCCAGACGGCGTAGTCCTGGCCGGCCGGCGGAACGGGTTGCCAGGTGGGCTGCGGTGGGTCCGGCTGCTGGGGGGTCGACTCCGCTTCGTCGTCGCTGAGGGCCGAGAGCAGGTCCATCAGCTCTTGCTCCGCTGCCTCGATGCTGCACTGGGGAAGGGAGTGGACGTCTGACGCTGGGAGTCGGACTGGACTCCGCGTCAGGCTAACGTCCTGCCGCACCAGGGTGTCTCCGGATCCCGACGGGGCCTGCACCACGTCGTCCTCGGTATCGGACGGTATGGGCGACGTGGTCAGGTCAATGATGTCGTCGTCGGCTGAAGACGACCGGAGGGGCCGGATTACTGGTGCCGTGGCTCCACTTCCGGGGAATGGGCCGAACCTGGCGACCAAGGCCACTCGCAGGGCCTCATCGCCATCGCCAGGTTCCCATCCAGGCAACGAGGCTGCTGTAGGTGCTGGAGTCGGTGGCGGTGCAGTGCGGGCGGGACGAACAAGGCGATCCTCCAGGATCCCTATCACGGGGCGGATCCGTGGCTTCTTGTGCCGAGTAACCCGACCGGTACCTGGCAGCGGTAACGGTCCGCTGCCAGCCCATCCTATCACCCTGACGGAGCCACTCGTCAGGGTGTCCACCCTAGGTGGTCCAACACGACGTGGTCCCAGCCTATGTGGTCCCACCCTAATCGGCCGGGTTGGCAGGCGGATCCACGGGGCGGCGTCCTTGCCGTCCATCCTGGGGCTGTTCCGAGAGGGTGGAATCTGAAACAGCCTTTAGATCCTTGATGTGGATTCTAATGAGTTTTTGCCCGTGTGCGCCCTTGAGGTTGTACACATTGCTACTCCATTTTTTTGAAATGGTCCACGGGCCTGAGTAACGGGGCGCGAGTTTAGCCGCGAAGCCACGGGCGGCGGAGGAGAGCGGATGGTCCCGTCGCATGACCCGATCCCCAAGCTGGGGTTGCCATTCCCGCCGGCGGAGATTGTAGTACCGGCATTGCTCTTGGGAGGCCCTAGCCAAATGTAGTTTGGCGAGTTGACGGAGTTCCTCCAGTTTCGCAATCCGGGTTTTGAGGTCCGCCGGGATGTGGTTGGTCTGGTCAGGGGGATTTCTCTCGCCCTGGGAGGCCTCGTGATACAGGCCTGGCATCACTGGTTTGCGCGCGTAGTTGAGAAACGCGGCGGTATACCCGGTGGACTCATGGTGACTGGTGTTGATCGCCATCGTCAGTTCTGGAAGGTATTCGTCCCAGGTCTTTTGGTTGTGTTGACAGTACTGACCGATCATGGTTTTCAACACTCGGTTGACTCGCTCCACGGGGTTGCATTGGGGTGCATATGGTGGGGTTTGGTGGTGGTGGATCCCCAATGCGGTGAGAGTATCTCGGAGTATCCGGTTTGAGAACTCCGTGCCATTGTCAGTGATGATAGATTTGGGGCAGCCATATCTAAATATTACTAACTCCTGAATGGCACGGGTGATGGTGGCGGCGGTGGCACGTCGAAGGGCTCGGCACTCTACCCACTTAGTCATGCGGTGCTGGAGGACCAGTAAGTAGCTGTGCCCCTTCTTGGATGTAGGCAGCGGTCCCATGATATCCGCCGCAACAGTGTCCCAGGATCCGTGGATGCGTGGCGGGTACATCTTACCCGCGGTCCCCCGTTGGCAGGTTTTAAACTGCTGACAGTGTCGGCACTTCCGGACGTATTGGCGGATATCCCGGAACATCCCTGGCCAGTAATCCCTGGTGGTAATCCGGGAAGTGGTCTTGGTGATGCCTCCGTGCCCTCCGGTGGGGTGGTCATGATTTTCCTGGAGGACACGTTGTCGATCTGCGCGTGGGACGCAGAGTTTCCACGCGGACTCCTCGTCATCGTTGGGGCCATCGATGCGTCGGTAGAGATGATGGTCGTGGAGCCGGTAGTGCGGCCAGTCGTTCGAACGATTGCGCACTTCGTCGGTGCGTTTCTGATACCATGGGCAGGCCGGATCTACGGCGTACACAGCGGTTGCACCGTCGGGTGTGCGAGCGGCCGGTATCGGTTGGCGAGACAATGCATCGGCCACGCGATTGAGGGTGCCTTTTCGGTACTGGATCACGAAGTCGAATTGTTGGAGAAACATGGCCCAGCGTGCTAGGCGGCCGGGGGGGGGGGGGGTTCCAACTTGTTCAGCCAACGTAGTGCTTGGTGATCCGTCACGATAGTAAAGGCGTATCCCTCGAGGTAGTGTCGCATCTTCTAGATGCCCCATACGATGGCCAGGCACTCTTTCTCCGTGACGGAGTATTTGGGCTCTGCCCCACGGAGAGTCCGACTGGCGTAGGCAACAACTCGTTCCCCTCGTTCCGTGTGTTGGACGAGCACGGCTCCTAAGCCTTCGTCGGACGCATCCGTTTACAGAAAGAATCTCCGGTTGAAGTCTGGGCAACTGAGTGTTGGCGCGGTGGTAAGGGCATCCTTCAATGCGCTGAAGGCGTTCGTTTGGGCGGTCCCCTATGCCCATCCGTTTCTCTTTTGCAGAAGTGATGTCAGGGGCCGGGCTACGATGGAAAACCCGGGGACGAATCGGCGGTACCAGGATGCAGCGCCGAGGAATTGACGCAACTGTTTAAGGTTGGTTGGGGCGGCCATTGCCGTGATGGCTTCGACTTTATCCGGGTCGGTTTCGATGCCACTGTTGCTGATGACGTGCCCCAGATACCGAATGCTTGTATTGCCAAACTCGCACTTATCCGGGTTCAGTCGCAAGTTGGAGGCTCGGAGTCGTCGGAAGACCTCTCGTAGATGCGTCACGTGTTCCTCGACGGTCCGGCTAGCGATGATGATGTCGTCCAGGTACGGGATGGCGTATGGGTCCATCTCGGGGCCGATGACTGTATCCAGTAGTCTCTGGAACGTGGCGGGCGCAGCGTGGAGGCCAAATGGCATCACCGTGAACTGGAAGAGACCTCGGCCGTGTACGGTAAACGCGGTGAGCGGCTTGCTGGGGGTGGACAGCGGTATCTGCCAGTACCCCTGTTTTAGGTCCAAGGTGCTAAAGATCGTCGCCTGTCGGAGTTTTTCCAGAATGTTATTGATGTATGGAAGAGGGTACGCGTCTTTCTCGCTGACTTCGTTTAGACGGCGGAAGTCGATACAGAAGCGTGGTTTACCGTCCTTCTTCCGTACGATTACGGCGGGGGAACTCCATGCGCTGCGAGAAGGTTCGATGATTCCTGCCTCGAGCATCTGGTTTTTGGGCTGATACCGCTGTTTCAGTGGCGTGTGCGACTTCAGGCGTATGTGGTGGGTAACGAGTGGTGTAGTCCCCTGTAGTCGCTCGAACAGGGGAAGTTCGTCCCGAAGTAGCGCGTCCAATGCGGGAGCTCCAGTTGGGGGAAGTTGGATCTGTCCTAGTGGTGTGGGGACGCTGCAGTGGACGTGGTGTGGTTCGGCTCTCAGGGTGATGCGGAATGCGCGGATCGCATCCATTCCCAATATCATGGGCAGAGCTAGGGTGGGGAGGCATAGTATGGAGATCTTTTGAGTGACTCCTTGGATGGAGGCACTGATCTCAAGCTTTCCGGTAATCCGCGCTGTTTCCCCATTGGCCATCTGTGCTTGGTGGACGGGGGGCGGTTGGCGTGGTACTCCCTGGAATATGTACTGTTGAGCGGTTTCCTGGTTAATATAGGTGAGGGTCGATCCGGTGTCGACGAGGGCTTCGGTGTGGTGTCCTTTGACGACGACTGTCAAGTGCACCCGGCCGTCGTCGCTTTGGTGGACGGTAGGTATTACTGGGAGCGGTTGTAGGACCGGTTGGCAGGGCCGTCGTGTGTGCCAGCCGGTCTGGCGTTTCCCGAGCATGGGCAGTTGCGGGACAGAACGCCATTTTTCCCGCAGCGCGAGCAGAATGCCTTGGGTGGATTCCGGCAGTCTTTCCTGAAGTGGTCTGTGCCGCCGCAACGCCAGCAAGTGCGCCCTGGTTCGTAGGTCACGGCGTGATTGGCGGTTGGTGTTTCGTGAATTATGGGCCCGCGATTAGGTCGTGCCGCGATCCGGAGCTCTTGTAGGACCCCTTCTACTTCCCGGATCTCCTCGAGCAAGGCGATGATTGTGGGGCAGTTCTGACGGCGTATGTGCTGCCGATATTCGGGCCGCAGATTTCGGTAGAGTCGCTGGAGCTGCTGTTCAGCGCTAAACCCTCCGTGGCGGCGCATCATGCTTTGGACGGCGATGACGTAGTCTTGTCCCGACTCTCCGGCTCGGTGGATTCGTCGACTGATGAGTTCCTCCAGCTGGTATTTCATATCGGGGATGAAATAGTCGTGGAATAGCTGGAGAAACTTTTGCCAGGTGGTACAGGTGTCGCGATGGTTTCGATACCACAATATCGCATTACCTTGGAGTAGCTCGGGTAGAGCGGTAAGAAGCTGTTCTTCTGCAATCTCGTAACTGGCCTGGAGCTCCGTCAGTCGTTCGAGAAACATTATGGGGTCGGTCTTGCCATCGTAGCGTAGATTCCACTTCCGCACGGTCTCACAGGTTTGAGCAGCCGTGCGATTGGTGATGAGGGCCGGTGCTGCTTCAGGTTGGGCGTCCTTTGTCGCGGAGGTAGCCTGTCGGACGAAGTTTGTCAGGCGTTCTCGAAGTTCGGCGACGGTGCCGTCGGAGTCCAAGCCAAAATGTTTCAGCTCCTCTTGCAGCGGCTTCTTTGCGAGCTCGTAGACCCAGCTGGGGCCGGGTTGCACCATTTTGTGGACGTCTGTATTCTGTTCTTCGATGTCCCTGCTCGGGCGCCAAATTTGTGACGAGTTCTTGACCAACTCGGCGACAAATGTTGGCGCTGGTTGCTCGGGCGCCAACGGTTCCGGATAGCAGGTGTGGAGATTGAGGTTTGGGTGCGAAGAAAGAATAAAACATACAATAATGGTAAAATATGTGCTGTTGCGTTTTATTTGATAAAAAACAATTTGTTGGTATACTGGAGAATGGTGCGGACGGTGGTTGTGTTGCGGGTGATGATAGCTGCCACCACGAAGGTCGGTGTACCCGGGAGAATCGTTTCTACCTGGTTTCCGTGGTCGACGCTGGGCGTCATGGCGCTGATATGACCCGGGGAGTGGTCGCAATCGACTGCTGGGGTGCCCGCGAGCACGTAGAGCGCGAAACCGGAGTTTGTAAAAATAACGACGCCGAGCGTCACAACGGCGGGGTCCACTAAGTAGCGGCTGGTTAGTAGTGTCGGATGGCGAAGAGTGGTTTTCCAACTATTTTGGAAACCGACGCCTGGCGTCGCGACGCTGGGTGCTCGGAGATGACGGACGGTGTACTGACGGTAGAAGTGAAAACCGTTTTTAAGATTTCGGCGGGGTACCCGAGTTACGGCTGATAATGTACGGAGTATCGCTACTGAGGGGTTACCCCAAAATGACGGTAACAGGTGCCGGACGCGGTCGACTTCGGCGACGGCGCGACGGTAGCCGCGGCGGACGTTGGGGATTTCTCGCTCTGACGTTGTTGGAGTGAGATCCGGCAATTTCGCGAAGTTACCAAAAAATGGAAGTGGCACGAGACGGATGGTGGTAGCTCGGAGGAAAACGCAAGGGTTACGACCGCAGACGCCGGGGATTGCTCTCTCTGGCGTGGCGGAAGTAATCTTGGCTGTCTTCGCACGAGTACCCAAAACGGAGGGTGACACGGGACGGACGCTGGTAGCCCGGAGAGAAACACAAACGTTACGACTGGGACGCCTAGGATTGCTCGCTTGGGCGTGGCAGAAGTAATATTTTGCGCCTCTGCACAAGTACCAGAAAAAGGGGTGACACAGGACGGACGCTGGTAGCCCGGAGAGAAACACAAACGTTACGACTGGGACGCCTAGGATTTCTCGCTTGGGCGTAACAGAAGTAATATTTTGTGCCTCTGCACAAGTACCAGAAAAAGGAGGGGGACACGGGACGGACGCTGGTAGCCCGGAGAGAAACACAAACGTTACAACTGGGACGCCTAGGATTGCTCGCTTGGGCGTGGCAGAAGTAATATTTTATGCCTTTCAACAAGTACCAGAAAACGGAGGTAACACAGGACAGGTTGGGCGGAACTTGGGGAAAACGCGACGTTCCCCTCGGCGGATGTCTTGGATTGCTCGCTCGGACACCGTCGAAGTGAGACCTGGTGAACTCACCAAGTTTCCCGAAAACGGAAGTAACAACAAAACAAAAACAACCTCTAGGAAGCGCACGACACGGTACGGAAAACAAACGGAGTGCGGTTGCTTACCTAGAAGACGGAGAAGACGACTTCTTCTTTGACGGCTGGTGATCGCTCAGATGACTCGCTATCTTCGAGGTTCGCACACTCGAAGACGGATGAACTGACTATCTTTAGATGGCTGAGGGCCCGGTTTATATACTGTTTTGCTAATTAATCCGGTCCTAGGATGTTGTCGGCGGCTCGCACAATGCTAAAGGATAGGGAGATTTGGTTGAATTTGGAAACTGGATCACGGGAGTTTGGATTTGGTTCAAAAGTAGGAAATCGGGTGAGATGGATAGCATTGTGTCCGCGGCGAACACGGCGCGCGAGTACGGTCCTGCGTTCGCGCGCTATTCGCGATTCCGTGACTCGCGCATTAAACCGCGGATTCTGAGCCGAAAATCAGTGTGACAAGTACACTTCGTCACAATTTTCATGATTTATTTGCTCTTGAATTGTATTTATTCATGAACTACAATGTTATAAGAAAGTAATACACTGCTTTATATTTATCTATATAATGACATTTGTAAGAAATTAAATGTTGAAATTCAAATTTGCATAGATTTATTGTTGGTGCTCTTGAATCATGAGTTTTTGGTGTGTGATTCGGATTTTTGATGACGTATGATGTACACTCAAGTATCGCAGTTTTATTCAAAATTAAATTTGGCTGACAGATATGTAAAAATGATTGACTAATAATGATAACAATAATGAATATATATATATTATATGTTGTTTACAAAATAATAAAGTAATAATACAATTTTTGGATATGGTTTTAACCTCAAACGTCAAATGTCTGTAAGGTAAGTAGGTTTGTATTTATAAGTGTTTATTTATTAATATTAAAGTTTTTATTTAACAGTTTTGAAGTGGACACTGCCTTAATAAGATTAGGCTGACAAAGTAAATACATCAGAACTATCGAAATGTTGCCCAGGAATAAACTATATTTTCCATAAATGAAGTCTACTTTCGCTTTATTTATATTTTTATATTGCAAGTATTTTGTACCTAATTTTATTATAAATCAGATTATGGTACTTAAACGGAAATAATAGTTTAATAACTCCAATAATTCCAAATTCGGTTCAAAATTATAAACTTCTTCCAGCGGGACCACTTGTGGAAAGAATGCTTTACGTTCGAAATATTACAACTGTAGCAACTGATTGGGGTAAAACTAGAGAATCTGTGTCAATACTAGTTTATGAGCAGGTATCTGGAGTTACAGTAACACCATATGGTTTATTTGTAAATTTAGAACGTAATGCAGGATATTTAGCTGCTTCTCCAGATGGTTTAGTTGATCAAAATAAGATAATTGAAGTGAAATGCCCATGTACAACTCGACATTTGTCACCAAAAGAAGCTGCTGTTAAAATAAAAAACTTCTGTTCTGTTTTAGATGGTAATAAGTTAAAATTAAAGACGAATCACAATTATTATTAGCAAATACAAGGTCAGTTGTTCATAACAGGACGAAAGAAATGAGATTTTGTTATTTGGACACCTCAGGGTATAGAAGTAGAGTTTGTTAAATGGATGCTTCCAATATTAAAGACATTTTATGTAAAAGAACTTGCTCCAGAAATAGTTGATTCACGAAAAGAAAGCAGTATGTCGATCAGGAATATGCCACAGAATCCATAGAAACAGTTAAAGTTTGATTTTTCTATCAAATACTTTTTATGACGCTCGTTAGAATCAAAGAATTTCTTTAGCAGAAAGACATTTTCTGCCGCTCACGTGAGTCAGAGAAATTATGTGACATAATGGGTAAATATTCCGGCGTTTGAAGAAAAAATGGCATATTTTATGTGCAGTGAAAGTGACGTTTTGTGCTTCATCTGTAGTTAATGGAGGAGTGCACAAAATGTATTACTTCAGCTCCTTATAAAATAATATACTATTATATATGATTATGTATAACTGAAATAAAAATGTAAGTAAAATGTTATTTTTATATTATATCAAATAAAATATATTTTATTAAATTTTAGTTTTTATTGTGTTGACATCAAATAGAAATATTTCCTGTGATTTAAAATAATTTTCTTGAAAATCTTCACGTTTACATAGTTTTTAAACGCGCGCCAATAACTTTTGCACTATTCTATATAGATATACATTTTTGTCAGGACCGCAAGAGACCCTACATACACGATAACAAATTGTTGGTTTACGAACTTCAGGCGGAATGCTTCACCTTAACTTTAGTTTTTATCCTGTTATCTCGATGTATTGATTTTTGCAATTTTTTGTAACGGTCGTGACAGGGAAATATATTTCGGACTTACAAGTGGCAATCCCACCGCCAGATCGTAGGCTGCCTCATGTATGCAATGCTGACCACCAGACCAGATCTCAGCACTTCAGTAAACTTTTGTAGCAGATACCAGAGTTACGCCACAGAGGACCAATGGAACGCGCTGAAACGGATCCTGAGATACATCCAGGACACGAAGGAGTTTGGACTCCACTTCCCAAAGGAAAAACCAGTCGCACTGGTCAGCTATGCCGATGCAGATTGGGCAGGAAATGCTGATCGAAAATCAGTCTCTAGATTTTTGTTGTAAGTTCTAGGTTCGACAGTCATCTGGACCACCAAGAAACAGAGCTCGGTTGCGCTGTCCTCGACTGAGACGGAATATGTTGCGCTTGCCACAGCAGGTACCGAGCTGATCTGGCTGAGAGGACTCCTGGAAGAACTGGGCATCGATATATATATATATAGTTTAACTAGCTAGTCACGACTTTAGTCGGGAGCTCAAAATACCAGCCACAATTTGAAATAATATTGAATGTGGGTGACACCTACAAAGAGTGGAAGAAACACGACTTGTTAAAAGGATATGGAAAACAAGAATTCAAATAAAAAGGAGGAAAGTAAGTTTAGTTCTTTATATTTTTCATATCGTTATTTGTTTATATTTGTTACGTCCATAGAAACGCTGAGTTATGTTTTGTTTTTAGGTGTGATTGACGTTTGACAGTTGTGTGAATGTAATTGATTTCTATTTTCATTTATAATTAAGGATAAGCCTGGTAAACTATCTTAATATCTACTCTTCTACCGAGAGAACCCTTCTTTAATATTTTTTTGGTTAAATGAGGAATAAATGGGCGAAATTTGATGAATTTAATGTTGGTAAAGAAAATGAATTGATGAATGTAATGTGTGTGTGTATAATGTTGATGTTTTGTAGGTAAGTGAGACTAAAAAGAATATTTTGGTTGAGAGTGAAGAGATTGAGTGGTGGAAATATAAGGGCAGTGAAAGCTATTAAGAGTGCGGATGGTGAGTTATTGTGGAATGAATCAGATATTAAGAATAGATGGTGTGAGTACTTTAGGGTTTTATATGGTAGCATTAATACACCGCATGGTTGTAATGAAAATGTTAGTGGTGATGAATGGAACATAGATGAGAGTGTTGCTAGTTTTGCATTGATGCGTCTAAAGAATGATAAGGCTCCCGGTTTGGATGGTATAACGAATGAAATGTTGAACTATGAAGGCGAGAGATTATTTGACTGGTTAGTTTATTTGTTTAGATTTTGTGTAAAACGGTGTGTGGCTCCTGATGTTTGGAAACGTGCTATCATTTGTTCTTTATTTAAAGGTAAAGGTAGTTCAAGTGAATGTACTAATTTCCGTGCGATAAGTTTGCTGCGTATGGTAACAACTTTCTCGATCTTAAAAAAATATATGATAGTTATCATGACAAGAATTTGTATGATGTACTTCTACAGGACGGTATAAATGGTAATTTGTTGGGGGCAATTCGAGCGTTGTATGAAGATAGCGAGGCTGCGGTGAGAATTGATGGTAGATTGAGTGATTGGTTTTGTATAAATGTTCGTATGAAACAAGGTTGTGAGATGTCTCCGTGGCTTTTTAATTTGTATGTGAATGTGTTGTTACGAACTGCGCTGAATGGGGTGGATGATGTACATATTGGTGGTAGTGTAATTCCTGCGTTAGCGTATGCGGATGATGTTGTTGTTATGCGTGAATATGAAG
Source organism: Pterostichus madidus (assembly GCA_911728475.2). Classification (NCBI taxonomy): domain Eukaryota; kingdom Metazoa; phylum Arthropoda; class Insecta; order Coleoptera; family Carabidae; genus Pterostichus; species Pterostichus madidus. The sequence goes on along the minus strand of OU452305.1, from coordinate 18,923,339 downwards.
AGCAATTTAGACGGATGATTCTAAGTATAAATGAAGTAGGAAAATATTTAAATTTGTTATTAAATGTTGATAAATGTAAAGTGTTTGAAAAGAGCGATTTGGTGACTGACTGCAATGTTCCGGTGAATGGTGTGAGATTGGGTCAAGTGAATGAGTTTTTATATTTGGGTAGTATATTTTCGAGGGATGGACGTATTGATTGTAAGATTGAAATAAAATGGTATTTCTCGTTGCTCTTATAGTTCTTGAGATAGAAATGGTGGAACAACTAAATTGAACAATATAATATATATATATATATATATATATATATATATATATATATATATATATATATATATATATATATATATATATATATATACTTTTTAATTCTGCACGTCTGTCCTTCTAAAGACCTTTTAATTGATACCAAACACGATAGGTTTGGAAGATCTTACACTAAACCAATTTACGATCGAAAAAAAAATTCATTTCTGCACGTGAGCTTTTCAAAAGACCTTTCATTTGATACCAAACAACCATACACGACGGGTTTTGAAGTACTTTCAGTAAAACAATTGACGTTCGAAAAGCATTAAAGTTTTGTACTAAACACGATAGGTTTTAAAGTACCTTCACTAAAACAATTGCCGATTGAAAAAGTTTCAATTCTGCACGCGAGCCCTTCCAAAGACCTTTTATTTGATACCAAACATAATAGGTTTTGAAGTACTTTCATTAAAACAATTGCCGATAGAAAAAATTGTAATTCGATACACGAGGTTTTCAAAACAATTGCGGATTGAAAAAGTTTCAATTCTGCACGAAAGCTCTTTAAAAGACCTTTAATTTGATAGTAAACATGGTAGGTTATAAAACACTTATACTAAAACAAATGGCGCTCGAAAAAAAATCAAATTCTACACGCAGCTCTTTAAAAGCCCTTTTATTTGATGCCAAACATGATAGATTTTGATGCAGTTTCACAAAATCAATTGCCGATCGAATAATATTGAATTTTGTATCCGAGCCCTACAAAATATCTTTCCCTTGGTACCAAACACGATGAGTTTTGTACACGAACCCTTCAAAAGACCTTTAATTTGATAACAAACACGATAGGTTCTGAAGCACTTTCACCAAAACAATTGCCGATAGAAAAAAATCAATTTCTGCACACAAGTATTTTAAAAGACCTTTCATTTAATATCAAGCACTATAGGTTTTGAAGCTCTGTACTAAAACAATTACGGATCGAAAACAAACAAATTTTTCACTCGAGCCCTTCAAACTCTCAATTTTGCACGCGAGACCTTTAAAAGAACAATTATATTATACGTAATAGGATAGGTTTTGAAGCACTCCCAATAAAACAATTGTCGATAGAAATTTTAGGAGTGCCAAATTAATTCCAATTTTAGTTATCTAGAAGCAAAATTATCGCTCTGTCCACTATACATGTATAGAGCCATAGGCGTCCGCAGGGGGGGAAGGAGGGGCGCGCGCCCCCCTGGATTTTAACTAGGGTGATGACCACGACTCTCGAACATAGGACTTTAACATACAAAACTATAATTTAAAAGTTTTAGTGCATAAAATTCTGCATCTGAACCAATAAACAAAATTAATTTTGAATACTTTGTAACGATACAAATTAGATTTGAAAATGAGGAAAATTGCCTCAAAACTATCGATAGGCATGAAATTGAAACCAAATTAAACAAATGTTTAACGTTTTATTTGTCAAAATAAATGAAATAATAAGTAAAGAATTTATTCTGACAGTTTTGTCAGATTGAACGTCAAATATTTGTTTAATTTTGTTTCAATTTCATAGCTATCGATAGTTTTGAGATAATTTCAGTCATTTTTAGATCTAATTTGTGCCGATATAAAGCATGCAAAATTAATTTCGTATTTTATGCCCTTATACTTTTATTTGAAGCTTTTTCTTTTAAATAATTAGGAAGCAGGAAATTTAAAACAATATGATTTTACATGTTAAAGTCCTATGTTCGAGAGTCGTGGTCACCACACTGTGTATGTATATATAAATAAAATAAAAATTATATATTATAATAGAGCCCGTCCTGTCTCCATATTATAGCGTGATTAAAAATAATTCATGCGTTTGTTTAATATTGTAGGACAGAATACATAGTTTATTTCAAAAAATTTTTACAACGACGTTATCTCAAGTATGCATGCTTATTTTTTTCTGCTGTCAAACATTCCTAAATTATTTTAGCGACGAAGAATGATTTAAATAGAAGTAGTACAAAATGTATTTCTTCGTATCTTTAAATCAATTTTTTTAAAAACTTCATAGTAACACCGATAAATGGACATAAATATTTATATTCGTTCAAATACAACATGAAGCTCTATCGCATAAAATGGTACATTACAAACCATTGAAATATTCACTGAACATTTATTCATTAAATTTATCCAGCAATAATTAATCATTAATGTAAAATAGGAATATGAATAAAGGAACTATAAAATAATTGTTTTAATTACATATAGACGGATACGAATTAGCACTATTAGGATCTTTATTGACGCATTCACCTATAACTTATTAAATTCGGAGAAATAAAAGTTAACACGTTACATAACAAGGTAACGATAGTTTAACACTGGTATGCATAGTCGTTCGCCCAGCGACACGCTGAGGAAGCGCCCATAAGCGATACACTTGGCGAAACGCTGGCGAACGACTATGAATACTAGTGTTAGAGTTTCCGTGTCATACCACTTGGACTCAAAACTCAAATTAGATTCAGCTCAACTTACTGCCATAATTCAATGGATATTTATTTCTTCAGAGTCTATTAGAGTATCTTACTAATGATTCATTTCATGATCAAACAGCTCTATACATAAATTAATTATTTGGACGATTCTTTACTATACTTTTCTAATAAACTATTATTACAATGGGATTATGTAACTGATTTTTCCAGATTTAGATAATATGTTTCGTAAAAATTATTAACAATTCTGGAGATAAGTAGGTTTTTCTTATCGAATATCGAAATGTTAAAATATGGTAGTTAATAATCCTTAATATTATAGTCATTGTTATTATAAGTACATCAACAAATATCTGAGCACAATTAGAATAAATGTTAAACAGGAAAAGTGGTGTCCTTAAATTTTAAATATATAAGGTGCTAGTCATGGCACTAATTATCACACGATTTATATTATATTTATCAACATAAAGTGCACTTAGTAATCGCATATTATATTTTGAATAGGTATTATTATCTATGAAACAAACGCAGATTTTCTCATGTACCAATCTGTTATTAAGGTATTTATTTTAATATAGTTTATTAAAAACAATAAATTTAAATAGTGTATCTATTCATCTATGAAAAGATCCTCCAACTTTTGATAAAAATAGCATGGTGTATTGCGAGTCATGCTTTTCGGTTGACATTTAAGTTACATGTAAAATCTATCAGGAATTTAAGTAATTTGCACCATTTTATATATGAAATAACTAAAATAATTTATAACATAAAAATAATGCCACATGTTTGAGGTTTTAGGTGGTGATCAAGTTAAAAAAAATTTTTTTCAGTTAAAAACTAAACTAATAGCAGTGGTCCGGTTTGAACTTAATTTATGAAATTGTTTGATTACACCTAAATATTTGAAAATGTGGAAAGCTTTTATGTTTTACGTATTTTAAATTTTCCTGAAAACAATGTAAGGTATTCAATCTACAACTAATTTCTGTAGAGATAAATCTGATAGAAATTTTGCCTTAGTTTTCTCTCTCATCACATTCTATTAATGCAAAAATTACAACAAATGCCCTATTGATCGTTGAAAAAAGAAAAATTTAATGAATATGTTCAATATGCCTTAGAAAATCGTTATTGGTACTATTGCTAGATAAACATTTTTTTACTAAAAAACACACTCAAACATAGTACTTATAAGATTTATTTATCGTATGGCAATTAAAACACGTACATATAGAAATGACAAAATACTTATAAGAGTTTGTAAGAATACAACTATTTGATGCTAGATATACTTCATTCCCTGTATTAAAACTATTACGTCACATTCGTTATCCTTGTGATTCAAGATTTTGTACTTAAAACGTTTACATTGATATTGGATTGACATTTTTCAAACAACTTAAAATTTAAATTTGAGGAATGTTGATTAAACCGTGTAGATTTATTTGAGATGGGAAAAATATAAAAAAACAATATCTTTCCACGTTGTTTGGATTGAAGCAGGGCCTGGACAGCTGCATTAGTTACCCTAGTTGTATTCCAATTGCCACTTGGTACACTTAAATCAGTTCAGATAAATTAGGTAACATGACTAAATGAACTGAATTAGACGAACTGATACAATTATTAGGCTGAATTACTTCAAAGCAAATTAGAATCAGTAATTCTAGTACTAAAAATAAAGTCAGCGAAGTAAACCAATGAAATAAATAAATGATCCGGTTCAGTAAATGTAAGTTAGATCTGATCCAAATGGCAAATGGAATACGCCTCCTGTTACGCGATTTTTAATGCCATCTCTTGCTGCCCCAAATGAACTAAATCAATTTAAAATTAATAACGGGAATCATAGTAGGTAATATTTAAATGGATGACACTGTTAAACAGATTACATATTTAAATGTTTGACAAACGGTGTTTTATATTTTGACAAGTAAAATTTGTAAATAATTAACATATCTGTCGTTATTATTGCAAAATATATTTAATGGTGAGAAGGTATCTTTTATAATTTTATATTTAATTTTATACTATTGTACAATTTTAGGAGTGTCTGGTACCATTCTAATAGAAAAAAATGGTATTTTTTTTTCGGAATAATTTATTACGAAATCATTGCTGAAAACAATAATAATAGAAATGATTTAATTGATGTGCCTTATAGTAGTACTCTTAAGCACAATGTCGTGTAGTCTTCATTTTCAAAATTGACAATATCGATACACATCAACAAAAAAAATAAACATTGGAGCTGTTCCACATATTGACCAATGTAAGTAATTAATACAATATTGTGAAATTTGAAACTTTTATAATTATGAAAATTCTTTTATAGAAAATATAAATTCATTTTCAACAACGGGATTAAAATATCACGTCTCTATCAATAACAACAGTAACAACAACATATAAGAATACGGATATTGAAGAAAGTAGCGCAATGATAAATAAGAGTGTACATAAGAAGGCGAAAATATACATCATTCATATTTATTTATATTGCATACTAGTATGTGTTTAATTAATATTTTTAATATGATTCAATAAAACTAGCTTTTTGCTAATGGTTTGTTTTTGTTGTTTTGTAGTATATTTTGATTATAATAATTTTGAAACATTTTAGTCATTACGATCACGAAAATGATAAATATGTGTCCTATAGTACCGATATTTTAAATAATAATTACTTGGGGCAAGAAGAGATGTCACTATTAACTGCGTAACAATCTTTTGTTATAGCTGTCCCTTCTTCTATGGTTACTTGTTCAGTGGATTGAAGGCTTTACTTAATTTAAATGATAAAGTGACGACGTTTCGGACCATGGTTAGGACCATTATCATGTCTAAAATTTATTACAATGTATAAGTAATTCAATAAATTAATTTTACAAAAAAGATATTTTCTTTTAACAAATAAATGACATGTAAACTTACCAAAGTAGACAAAGTAAAAGTGTTCTTAAATTTACATGATGAGGTTAGATAATTTAAATCAAATTAGGAGTGTACACTCCTAAAGTCACATACGAAATGTAAAGATTTGACAAGTAAATTGTACAAAGTAAGCAGTGTTGCCAGATAAATTTTAGAAAAATCTGTTTTACCGGCCAAAAAAATCTGTAGAAAACTGTAGATCTAAAATAGGTAATTATTTATATGAAAAACACGTAAATAACTAAATTTATTATTGTTATATATATATATATATATATATATATATATATATATTTATATTATTATAAATATTACAATTTTTGTATAATCACATGAAAATATCACAAATAAATATTATTGTTAAATTAATATTGCGAGTTCAATACCATAAAATTAAAAATTATAGTTATAAGTATGGTATTGTAACTGTAAATAGACAACTACTATAATTAATAGAGTAAGCTGTTGGCACTTGTTGAAACATGTTTGATAATATTTAAAAAATACAAAATAAAAACCGAACAGAGCAAGGGCAAAGAGAAACAGCGCACGCGTATCGCGGTAGTGCAGCCAAGCTAAATTCAAATAACTTACAAGTCGCGCGGCGCGATATCTCGATTTATTAATTTAAAACACGTTATCTTTTTTATTCGCGGGTGTACACAAAATACTAAATATCAAATTTAAAATTATCTGTAGAAATGTCAGTTAAGTCTGTAGATCTGTAGACAGGTGTGATTATCTGTAAATCTACAGATAAATCTGTGGATCTGGCAACACTGAAAGTAAGTGTCAAAACATTGAACTAACAATAGCAAGCGTGGGAGAATACAAAGAAGAAGTAAACAACTTCGACGAAATTTTTAATAAGAAAAAAAAAATATATTAATAAATAAAATTTAAAAAAAAAATTGAAACAATCATTTAAGTTGCAAAGAAGACTATCAGCTGAATCAGGGAATATCATAGGACAACATCAGTGCGGTTTTACTAAAGGAAGATCAACGGTGGATGCGATACATACAGTAAAACAAATAATAGAAAAAACTCTTGAGTACAATATAAACACGGAAATGCTTTTCATAGACTTCAAACAAGCTTTTGACTCTATAAAAAGAGAAAGATTATTGTTAGCTTTGAGAGAACTAGGAATATCAGCGAAGTTAAGACGTATAATAATAATGACAATGAGAAAAATAAAAATCACAGTAAAAACACAAAAAGGTGAAACAGAAGAGATAGAAATAAATAAAGGAGTTAGGCAAGGTGATGCATTATCAGCTACACTGTTTAATTTGGCTTTGGAATTCGTAATGAGGAAAATAAATAAAGAAGGAACACTTAGAATAAGAGGAGCACAGATAATCGCATATGCAGATGATATAACAATAATTACAAAAAGCAGGAAGATAATGGTCGAAATATTACGAGAAATAATAGATGAGGACAGCAAAATAATGATATTAGGAAAAAAAGCTGAGACCAGGGATATAAAAATAGGTCAATGTAATTTTTAACAGGTTGACAGATTCAAATATTTAGGAATAACAATATCAAGATCGGGAGAGAGAGAGATAGAAATTAAAGACAAGATAATAGCTACAAATAGAGCCTTTTACGCCAACGAAACACTACTTAAAAGCAAATTACTTACACATGCGACTAAAATGAAAATATATGGAACGATTATAAGACCAATAACACTGTACGCTGCAGAAATAATGACAATGACAAAGAAAGATGAAGAAACTCTAAAAGTAATGGAAAGGAAGATAATGAGAACTATTCTAGGTCCTATAAAGATAGCAGAAAACGAATATAGACAACATATGAACTATGAAATAGAGAAAGCATTGGGAGGAGAAGATATAGTGAAGAACGTAAAGCAACAGAGAGCCAGATGGCTTGGACATGTATGGAGAGCGGAAGAAAAGGACGCAATAAAAGCAATAGTCGAATGGAAACCAGGAGGAAGATCTATAATTGGAAGAATAAAACAAGAGACCGGAAGATGTGGAGAGATTTAATAAAAACAATATAGCAGAAATGAAGAAGAAATGGAGACTGATCTACTCCAATAAATAGATCTAGATAGCTCCGAAAGGAGCGGCGCAACCTCACTTGGGGTGTTAAGCCACCTTATATTTAAGTTGCAGCAAAACTTTTTTATATTGATCACAGGAATACAAATTATCACTTTTGACATTGACAGAATCGGAGTCCAAATTGATATAACAGCTTTCATAAAATAATCTTTTATATTTATTAGATTCAGAATGAATAATTTTATAATTATCTAAATCGAGATTATGATCAAAATTTAAAGCATGTTCCACTATTGCACTGTGGTTTTCATTTAAGTTCTTGAGATGAATGTGATGCTGATTTACTCTTTTATGTAAATACAGTTTCGTTTCACCAATTTCAGTGGCACTACAATCTTTGAAATTTAATTTATAAACTATATTGCTGCGATTTTGTTTTTCCACCTTCGATTTCAACTTAGTAAAACAAGAATTAGTGCTTGAGGGGGATTTATAAGCGAGGATGATATTGAGATCCGAAGCCAAAATGGTGAGTCGTCGATGAAGGTGTTTGAAGAAGGGAATAGAAACATATCTAAGTTTTATTTTATTAGGCGGGAGAATTGAAACATTTTTATTATTATGGTAATTAATTCTATTTTGAATGGTGGTTTTAATAAAAGAAGGGGGATAATTGTTGTTAATGAGGGTGTGAGAAATTAGTTTGAGATTATTATTTTGAAACTGGGGATCAGATAACTGGATTGCTCTGTCTACTAAACTATTAATTACAGAACGTTTGTATTTAAGGGGATAATAAGATTCAAAAAACAAATACCTTCCTGATCAAGTTGGCTTGTGGTACAAATTTGTTATAAATTTGTCGTTGTATTTAATGATCGTAACATCAAGAAATTTAATGGAGCCCTTATTCTCAAGTTCTAGAGTAAACTGTATGAAGTTATTGAATGCGTTGAAAAGATTAAAAATGTTATCTATTTCTGTTGTAGGTAACGCACAAACTATATCATCTACATATCTGAAGTAAAATAAAATGTCAAGTTCAGGATGATTATTAATAATGTTCGATTCCACATAAAACATAACCAATTCAGCAATAATAGGGCTCAAAGGGCTTCCCATCGGGAAACCTAGCCAATTCATTATCGCTGCTGTCACTCATTTTCACACAATACAAAAGTAAACAAACTGATTTTTATTGTTTGCTATGGCTACATAAACAAAATTACAATTTTTGTTTATTGTGAAAACTTGATTCTGAAAAATGTCATTTTGACATATAAATATAATATTTTGAATATGAAATTAAATGTTATTTTGTTGTGCATAAAAGTACCACGGGTGAAATTAGCGTTTCTAACCCTCAGCCTAATCATGCCGCGGGCCAGAAACGCCTGTTTTCACCCTTGGTACATAAATAACTATTAAATGACAGAAGACAATAATTTACTCTCATTACAGTAGGCGCTCGGTTATGTGAACTAATAAAAACCAGGGTTGTTTATAAAATCGAATTGTTCAGTTAATCGAAAATCTTTATTTAATGGTAATACGTGTTTATAATACATTAAAGTAATTGGTTATTTGTTTTAGAACTTTATTGTTAGTCAAATGTTTTATTATTGCCTTCTCCCTACATTTTCGTAATACAAGTAAATCATCAATATCGAAAATATTACTTTCATTCCAAAGAATGGCCTTATTAAATGCCTCTACAGCCTCTAAAACCACGTAGCAATATGCGTAGAGCATAATTTTGAAAGTAGTCATTCATAACAACAGCTGTGTCGGCTGTAGCATGGGTGGATATATAAAATATTTGCAGATTTAAAATGTGCTGCAATCTTCCGTAAAATTCAAAAACATTTTCATTTGGATATTGTTTAAGTTCGGTCATTTCAATATTTAATGTAAACCAATCGCGTTTATCCGCAAACGCGTTTAATAATGCTTTTTTTCAATTCTTCCCATGTTTTGACCGTACAACTTGCAATATTAACAGCGGCTTCGCCCTTAATTTTTGTTAGTATACTATTCATTAGGTACTCGTTTTGAAAATCTGTCGTGTCGGTGGTAATATAAAATGTATTTACAAGTTTCTTACAAATATCAATAAAACGAGGGAGTAATTCGCGCTCGCCGTGGAATTTCGGTAGTATATCAAGGTATTCTTTCTTTAGAGTAGCCATTCTTAATTGAGATTGTCGTATAATGAAATTTGTATTACCTAAATTATTTTGAATAAAATCGTCAAGATCTGGTTCAGATTCTGTATTAGTACTAATATCAGAATGACTGAGAATATTTTCTCTAAGTATTACTTACAGAAATATTAGTGTCCGCTTCATGTGCTTTGAAGTCGTCCACGGGGTTGAAGATTACGACCAAAGTTCTCTGATGTTCGTTCATATGGTTACGGATGTCGAATCGCGGCTTCTGATGTGCTCTGAGTTGCTCTCTGGCTGGTGTTGATCGGATAAGTTTTTGAATTTTTTTCTTGATCGATTGCCAATTTAATCACAAATGTGAGCCAAATTATATTCGTTAATTTGTATTGGCAATTCTACCGACTGCGCCACTTATCTATATCGAAACACCAATTTAGTTTTTAAAAACTATTTGTTTTGACTTTTACTAAGTTATAACATTTACATGTGTTTCTACTTCTAAAACTGAATCTGAACTAAGGTTACATGACATTGCTACATACTAAAGAACTCTATATATCATAATGTCTCGTTCGGAGGAAATGTCTATATCAGCAGTTTGGTGTTGAGTGGAGCACTGTAACTCCTCCCTTCCTAGAATTGAGCTCCTCCTGGGAGTTGAAGTTATGTGTCTTCCGTCTGGATTTCGGATGGTGTCTTCCTTGAAGTGGATCTTTTGGCTCTTCGTGTTCTTAGCCATTTTATAGCAAAATAGCCGGTGGTTACTGCAATGATGATGTATAGTAATACGGACCAGATACTGGAAATGTGAAAATTGATGGATTCTTCTTTTATAGGGATCATTGGGTTAAAGGAAATATCATTAAGTTTTAATGGATTTAGGCTAATGAAGAAATTTGTAATATGATAAGGTTGGATTTAAAATTTAATTTAGATAACAATAATGGTCGTCCTTGGATTTTACTTGAAAATACTAATTTTTGCAGTTATCTTCATTATTTATTAAGTAGATTCCTACTAACGGCTTGATGCTAGTTTCGTTTTGACTTTTGATTACAACTTTTTCTTCCTTGGGCAAGATGGCCAGGTATTTGTTGAGTTCTGGAATGACTTCAACGTGGTTTTCTATTAAGGGGGCACTGCATTCAATTTGAATTTAACTGTTGTGTTACCCTCCTTACGTTTCCGCACTTCGTGGGCGGGACTTGAACCGTTTAGTCACACTCATGCGGGGTGTAGTAACGACAAGGGTCACGAACCAATACAGCGGACCAGGCAACTCATATTTAAAATACGTCTCGCTGAAACTTGCCCAGTGACAAAGTCTTGTGCTATTTATAATTTTGTTATACATGCCGTGGTCAGAGCTGGGCAATACTTAATTACTCAAGTACTTAATTTTTCGTATCTTCTAGTACTTAATACTTATACTGAAGTATATTTATTTTTGTGTTACTTAACACTTGAAATTTTCAAATACTTAATTTCAGCTTGTACATAATACTTACATTTTTGGATAGTAAATGTAAAAAATATTGAAGTAGTATTTAAATAATTAAGTACGTCAATATTACTAAAATCACGGAAAGTACTTAAATATTTCGAAACATTGAAGTACTTTGAGTTTGCGGTTGGTGCAGTTTTATACTTTCTTTCGAGTGTGCAATATCTCATGAACGAGATAAGATTTGTTAATGAAACTTGGTAATTATAAGTTTCATGAAAATATGAAGAGCTGAGTTAATTTTGAATGAAATAGAAAAACCGGAGGAGGAAGTTTACTAGACACACAAAACAATAAATTCCATTTATTTAAAAAATGGCATTAGTTACAAAAAAAGTTTCAAATAAAAGATGTTAGCAAAAATATTTGGAATATAAAATGTTATTCGCAATTTTCCCGTATATGCGACTAATTTCGAGAAAAACTAATTTATATATTTAATAATATATTCCAATAATCATAGTAGCAATAGAAACAAAAAACAAAAACATGTTTAACATTTATATGTCAAATAATAATTGCCAAACGCAAGGAGTAAGTCATAAGTGTCAAATCAGCGTTTTTAATGCTATATTAATTTCATTGATCAAATAGTAAGTAATTTTATATTTCTATTTCTATTAATATACGTTTACTTATTTAAAATTTTGTTAGAAAATTGATTATCTGTAATGAAAATTAAAAAAAAATTAGTAAAATCCCGAAATTTTAATAAATTCAAATAAATGCTGAATTACAGAAAAAGTAAATTACAAGTTAATTAATATTATATAACATTCATATATTCTAAATATAAAATATGCTGTGTATAAGAAAGTCGTGTGGTGACCACACCAGATTTTTTTATTGTGCTGTACTGTGACGTAAACATGAGGAACACAGACATGTTCAAAATATTAAAAATATATGTTTACGCTATAACACTTGCTTACCATCATCTGCTGCAGTTGAAAGAATATTTTCATTTGCAACAATGATTAATGGTCCATTGAGTGATAAACATTTCGACCAGCTAGTATTACTTAAAGCAAATTCTAAAAAAATATTAATACATTTTAAATTATATTAATTTTATAACTTTTTATTTATTTATATTACTTTATGAACTATGTACATTTTTAATTATGTATACATTAGCACACTAGTATTACATATATGTTTATTTGTATATATATAAGACTGTTTTTTTTCGTAATTTCCGGCTACATTCTACATTTTACATGTACCTATTTATTTTGAAATAAAAAATCTTTTTATTTTTACTTTCTTATACACAGTATAAGGAAGTATTGGAATCGTGAAAAAAATCGTTGACGAGATTTTCGCGGAAATACGTGTTTTGAGGTCCACTGAATCAGTTTTGATCATTTTGTGTGTGTGTGTGTGTGTGTTTTTTTTTTTTTTAATGTATATACATTTATTCAGCATGCTCCGTAATACACTACATGCTTAAAAACTAAATTTACAATGTTTAAACTCTTACATCATTATAATATTTAACATTTCATAGTATTTAAGTTATCTCTAATGTATACAATATGGTTTTCTACATTGTTTATATTACGTTAACTATTCATATTTCATGTTTCGTATTTCATATTTCTTCTATCCAATATTTATAAAAAAAAAACAATTTAATACAATTTGTTTATGGTTCTAATATTACTATTAAATTAGATTGTTTTTTTTTACAATTAATAATCTACAGAAAAACAATTACATTATTATTACATTTGTTGTTTCACATTTTGGAATTTATAATTATGTATCTTGTTCACAGTAAGTTTTCAAAATCAATTTCTTGTATAAAGTTAATAAAGTATGGCATATATTTTTGTACTAGCTCATTTCCTGCTGCAGGCCAACTACCACTACTTGCCCTAATATTTTCTATCAGTGTTTCTCTCCCTTCATTAAGTAGCACACAGTCATATATTAAATGTTCCACTGTTTGGTTTCCCTCACCGCAGTTGCATTCTTCACTGTCCGTTATTTTAGACTTGTAGTAATAACTTTTGATCTTTCCGTGACCACTTAAGATAGTTGTTATTTTTGAACAGCATTTTAATTTGATATTTAGTCTGCATTGGACACTTGGAAAGAATATTTTTGTTGTAGCACCATTTGTACTATTTAACCACTCCTGCTGCCATTTTTCAGCAGTGTGTTCTTCTTCCACTCGACAAACTATACGTTTTCTAGCTCTTCCTTCTACTTCATTTAATTCTGGACTTCCTTCTATAGTTGTTTTCATTTTTTCATATATCCTAACTATTTCTTCTAATTTAAGAATAATTGGAGTATTTGTTGTCAATATAGACGATGCCTCGTGCGATATAGTTCGAAAGCCCTTCAATATTTTTATGTTCATCAGTCGCTGGACTCTATTTAATTTTTTCTGGTTTATTTTCTTTTTCAGAGCACTTTTCCAGGCTGGTACTCCGTATGACAAAATTGGCACAATAGCTCCTTTATAAATGATTTCTAGAGCTTCTTGTCCAATGCCCCATGATATTTTTGCCGATTTTGATAACGCGTGTATTAATTTGCAGCTTTTTTCTGTGATATAATTAACATGGTTATCGAACTGGAATTTATTATCAAAATTTATACCCAAGTATTTAATTATTTGTACCTGTTTTAATGTTTCAAGATTTAAGTATACATTAATTTCTTTATTTCTTTGTGATGCAGCTCTAGATACTAGCATTACTTGCGATTTACTTCCATTAAACGTTATTTTATTGTTACTGGCCCATGATGAGACTTTTTGCAAATCGATATTTGCAACATTTTCTGCGTGTTGCGGTGTTTTTCCGCTAGTTAATCAAATAAAATCATCGGCAAATGCTATTGCTTTGGTTGACTTTGAGAATTCTAAGTTTAATAACGAATTGTACTGAAGATTCCAAAAACCTGGGCCGCTGCACGACCCTTGTGGACAGCCCCGATTGACTTCTCTTTCCATCTTTACTCCGTTGATTTCTAGGGCTGCTGATCTATCGCTAAAATAATTTTTGGTCAAATTATAAAGATTTTTGGGACAATTGTAGTCCTTCAAAGCTTTAATTATAGCCGGCCACCATGCCGCGTTGAACGCACCTTTTACGTCGAGGCTTACAAGTATGACTACTCTCTTTTGTTGAAAGGAATCATTTACAAATTGAGTAAGTTCCATAATCGCTTCAGTTGTACCTATTTTTGGTGGGAAACCAAATTGGTTTTTATTCATAAAATTATTTGAATACATATAGTTCATTATTCTATTTATAAGTAGTTTTTCTAATACTTTACCACTGACATTGATAAGACTTATCGGTCTGTATTTTGAAGCTTCGTTTGAATTTTCTTTCCCTGGTTTTGCTATAGGAACTATTATAGCGGTTTTCCATTCTCGTAGAAAATATGCCTTTTGGAGGCATTGATTATGTAGCTCAGTAATGAAGACAGGATATTTTCTTAATACTCTTAACAGAATATCGCTCGTAATACCGTCCTGCCCTGGAGCTTTCCTGGGGTTCATGCTTAACAAAATTTGATCTATTTCTTCCTGCATGAATATTTGATCATCTTCTGTGTTTATGTTCTCTTTAATCTCATCTTTGATTTTTTTATGATATTCTGTATCATTAAATTCCTCATCTTCCGGTAAAAATTCATCCATTAGAACTTCCAGTGTGCCCCTAATGTCTTTTGTAAATTGATCATTCTTATCTTTAATTGTTGTTAATGTAAGATTTTGTTTATTTTTGCCATTTTGTACACTGCGCCCCATGGATTTGTTTTATTTGTGATGTTACAGTATTCTTTCCAGGAATTGAATTTGCATTTAATGATTTTTTCCTTATATGTATTTCTCTCATTTTCATACATTTTTTTCCTTTCTTCTCTCAAAGTCTGATTATCTTTCGTTCTTTGAAATTTTCTTCGTAGTGCATTTACTCTTCTACGCATGATACTTAATTCTTCTGTCCACCACGGAACAGTTTTACCTTGTTTTACAAATGAGCCTCCTTTAGAAAGCTTGAATGATCTTTTGCATGCGTTATTCAATACTGCATTATAATTTTCTATAAATAATTTGAGATTTGTTTCGCTTTTCAAGTTCTTTTCTAATAGTGTATCCAAGTCTGCAGTAGATAAATTTTGATTTCTACATTCGATTAATTTTGCGAATTCTTCATGAATATTTTTATCGAAGTTCTCCCAATTTTCCTGCTTTACAATGAATCTACATCTGTTATGTTGTATATTCGTTTTATTTTTGTTTGACAACTTTACCTCGTATGATATAATATTGTGGTCTGAGCAGCTTTCTTCCTCCTCAATTTTCCAATTAACTATGTCGGTAGTGATGTGGGAACTTGCTAACGTAAGGTCTATATTGCTTTTTCCTCTACCGTTATCAAATGTTGTTAGCTCACTAGACTTGTTTACTACATATATCTCTTGTGTTGTTATAAAGGTTTCCATTGATATTCCCCTTCGATTTATTAGTACATCATGCCATAATGTGGATCTCGAGTTGCTATCTACTGCTACAATGAGAGCTTGATTTTCTGAAAATTCGATAATTTCTTCTAGTTGCTTAATGTTGATTGAGATTTCTTGTGTTATATCAAAATACGCAGAAGCAGCATATATTTTTTTACCTTTGAAGTTTATATCAATTACAACTATATCCTCGTTCGAAAATTGGCTGAGTAGTATAATGTCTATCTTTTTATTTCGAGCTAATATTGCTGCTCGCTTTGGACCATTTCCATTATAAATATTGATGCAGTTAGGAATCCCTCTTAATTTATTATCGATTATATATGGTTCCTGGATAAAAGCTAAATCGATATCTTGTTCTTCCATTATTTTTACTAGATTCAGTGTAGCTGCTCTTGAATGCTGAAGATTTAGTTGCAATATCTTAATCGTGTCCTTATATGTATTAATGTTTCTACGGTTTGTATGAAAGTTTAATATATCTTTTTCATTACTCTGTAATTGTCTTGTTATGATTAATAATTAATATTTTGTTTTGTTCTAGTTAACACTCTATTGTAACAAGGACAGTTTTTATCTAGAACTGTATGATTTTCATTAACTTTATCCTTTTTGTTGAAATTATTCCACATAACACAGTTAACGCATTTATATTTATCATTGCTATCTCTGCAGTCTTTCAATGCATGCTCTTCTGCGCAGACTGGACAAGTTAATTTCCCTTTACAGTTTGTAGCTTTATGATTATATTTGCAACATTTAAAGCATCTTCTTACTGAAATATAATCTCCTACAGCACATATATTCCACCTTATTTTAAGTTTATTACCTTTAATTTTCTGTCGTGTTTGAGATTTTACTTCAATAACTAGGTTTGTTGCGTTGTTTTTGTTTTTAAATTTGAACTTTGGTATAATGTCTCCTTTTTTTAAGTTTAACTCTGGATTTTGCGTACATATTACATCTTCGATATTGTCTAAGTTTACTTCTTCTGGCACATTGTATAATATTAATTTAGGATCGAATTTATTTATAACTTTCGCTTCCAACTCCTGGCTGCAAATTTCATTAATTTTATTACTAATGACTTCTACATCTCGCTCAATTGTTGATTCTATTAATATTTTACCATTTGTCAATGATTTGACCGAATTTATTCCCACTTTTAAATCAACTGGGTTTATTTTTTCTTTTAATTGACATTTAAATTCTTCACTTCTTTTGTTTTTCTTTGAGGTTATTATTATTTTAAACTTTTTGCTAATTTCTTCATTATCGACTTTGTTTCTAACAACTTCTGAGAAGTACGGGCGTCCACCGATAGGAGTCACTGCATGTTGCACTTTTATGTTTAGTTCACTTTGTAACTTGTTAACTTCTTGGTTTTTATCCCTTAAATCTTTTTGTAACTTATTAAATTCTTTCCTTAGTTTCGACACTGCATTTATAATACTTTGTTTATAATCGTTTCGTAAATTTCCACTTTTTTCCGTAACACCAACTAAAGTTTCAAATGCACGCTCCACTGTCACATTTACATCATCCGCCATCTTGTATGTATGTATGTATGTATATCATATATTCTAAATATTAAATATGCTGTGTATAAGAAAGTCGTGTGGTGACCACACCAGATTTTTAATCATGTTTTTAAAATGTATATTTAGAATATGTTGTTATTAAAATAAACAACAATAACAGAAAAACTATTTCATACGAATATATCCAATACTGGTAGTTGCAAAATACTTATTTTTAAGTGCCTTTGTCTAAAATAACTGGTACTTTACTTAAGTATTTTCAAGCTGTGCTTGAAAAAGTACTGCAAAACAAGTACTGACCATCGTTAGTCCTGGTACTTATACTTAAGTACTTGCCCAGCTCTGGGCGTGAATGAAAGAGGAATTTCACAGCAAAGAGACAAGTATAATCTAGCTCGAGCCTTGAACGAATGTGAAGTGGTATCACTCTGTACCTATCTTATTGAATATTTTGAATGGTCCACTCTAAAATCAAGGCGAAATAAAATAGTACACATTTTGCGCGTTGTGGCAGCACTATACCGCAATAATTTTTGGACATTTAGATGTTTAGTATTACTTAAATTAAACCTCGTAAAACTAATTTATTATGCAGTTTTTTATATTGTACTTCTAAATAAAAGTTCAATCTTTGCTTCCCGTGTTCCAATTATTTAATTTTGTTCTTGTATGATACATTTTTTTCTCACTTAAAATAGGCAAATAATGGAATTTTAAATGTAATTTAATTACAAAAGAAAAAGAAAAAATAATATTTTTTTTCACGGGAAGCACGGAGTAAACTCTTTACTATCTAATAAAGTTTAATTTGGGCATTTTTTCATAAAGTGTTTAATACGAATATCATTTTTCAATCGCAATTTATCAGTGCAGTGCGCCCTTAAGTTTATTTTTGTATAGTGGCAGTAGGTTGAAGTCTGCTCTTGAAATATTTCTTCTTCGCAGATTGCAGGAAAATGGACGTGATATTTGTTGAGACATTGGAATATTTTTGCTCGTACACACATGTCATTCAGAGGGATAATTTCTTTATCAAATTTTAAAAGATATTTTGTATTTGGGATGATTGTAATAAAATCTGAACCACATTTTGTTGGAATGGGATATATATATATATATATATATATATATATATATATATATATATATATATATATATATATATATATAGTGGCTCATAACAACCCCGGGGGGGGGGGGGTTGCGCCGCTTCACATGAAGCTCTCTAAATCCTGTATTTGGGGTGGATCAGTTCCCGTTTCTATGTTTTATATCTTTTGTATTATTTCCCTCTATATTTTCCTATTATTTGTTTTTTCTTCCCAATTGCGGATTCCAGCATTTCTAATGTCTTCTTTCACTTCTTGAAGCCATTTCGATCTTGGTCTCCCTCTTCTTCTTCTTCCGCCAGGTTTCCATTGTAATATTGCTTTGATTGTGTCCCGTTCGTCCGCTCTCCATATATGACCTAACCATCTTACTCGTTGTTGTTTTATTTTCCTTACTATGTCTTCCTCCAGTTCTTGTTCTATCTCGTGATTCATTCTTGATCTGTATTCATGTACTTCGTGTTTGTGGTTTGTAATTGTTATAAAATTATGGAAGAAAAGCGAATTCGTGGAAAAAACTTCACAGAAACTGAAAAGAATGTTCTTTTTGTATTGGTGACAGGGAAATATAAAGCTATAATAGAAAATAAAGAAAGCCGTCACAATCGCAAAAAAAGTTTAGCATGGCTAAAGAATTTAATTCGCAAAATCAGACAGGGCACAGAACTTGTTGTTCTTGTAGAAACGATATCTGTCTCTAAATTCCGCATCACTATAGATCTCAAAGGGATTACGTCTTTCTCTAAAAACTCTTACTTTTTGCACAGCCTCCACGTCAAATAGTTCTTCATATGACGATGAACTAGAATTCGAGTATTCTTGAAGCTGCATACTAACAAGTTTTGATAAATAGTTAAAAATCACACAAGCACTGGAGTTAAAAGTATGTTCGAAGAAATTTTTAAAGTTGTCAAAATAATAGATTTTAGTAATAACTGTGTTTTTAAACCTTTTTTCAATCATCAACAAAGCCAAACGAAACTAACACAGCATCTTAACGAATTGGTTTTTAAAACAAGGTTAGGAAACCGTTATTATCAATTTATGAAACAACTGCGCATGCGTCATATAATTTAACTGGACCAATTTGCCGCGTTAACTTAACGGCCAGTTAAATACCAATATGTTGTTTCAGAAACCCATTTGACAGTTTATCGAAGAGTTAAACTAACTGAACAGTAAAATTTGTTTTCAGAAACCGGCCCTTTAGAGACGATATGGGAGACATTTTGGAAAAATGACTATTTTATAGAAAATTTAGTGACATTTTTGGAAAATTAATGTCTTTGAGACGATTTGAGAGATATTTTGGAAAAATTACTGTTTTAAATATAATTTGGGAAACATTTTGGGAAAATGACTGCATTAGAGGTTATTTGAGAGACATTTTCTTAGTAAATGACAGTCTTAAAGACGATTTGAGAGCCATTTTGTTGAAAATTAACTGTCTTAGAGATGATTTAGGAGTCATTTTGGAAAAATGACTATATTAATGAAAATTTGGAGATATTTTAGAAAAATGACTGTTCTAGGGACGATTTGACATTTTTGGAGATATTTTGTTGGAAATTTACTCTCTTACCGACAGATTCATAAAGCGGATTAGCACTAACACCATTTTTTATTTCGTTTTTATCTCTCTTTTCAATGGACATAACAAGTTTATTTTAAGTTCAGTTAAAAAGAGAGTTAATTAGCATAAAATTTAGTTCATTTCTTTAATCTCCTTCAATGTGAAACAGAGTTATAGATAATATTAAAAACGGTGTTAGCGCTAATCCGTTTTATGAATCTGCCTGTTAGAGACAATTTGGAAGACATTTTGGCAAAATGACTGTATTAGAGACGACTTGGAAGACATTTAAAAAATATATATTATTTTTAGAGATAATTTAGGAAACATTTTTGAGAGACATTTTATTGATAAATGAACATCAAACAAAAATTTTACACGTCGTTTTCAAGTTTTCTTAAGGTTGGTGTCGTCACGTAACTGCCCAAGACCTATTCTCAAAAAATCATAAAAAAATACTATTTAATCCATGAAGTAATAAATAATATTTAAAACATTTATTTCGCTTTCCATACGACAGGTATTTATTTCTGCTATAGTTGAGAATCTTGAACCAATTAGACAATGAAAGAGTACTGCAAAAATTCAAACATCCTAATTATTTATTATTATTCATTATTCATTCATAATCATTTACATTTCTTTTACCCTTATAAAAATAACTAACCAGTTGCGAAATAAGAAATACAAAAATAAGAAAAATATATCATTTTAATAAACACAATTGTTACATTTCTTCAGCATTTTGTACGGCTTTTACAATATCACTTGAAATATAAACTTAAATAACACATTTTGTAATATTTTCATTTCTTAAAAACCTTTTTAAATCTTGTTTTTATCAAAATTAGACAAAATCTTGTATGAATCAACGGTTATAGAGCATGATTTAATGTGGCCGTCAGATGTCGTTGTCGTCGCGCACCCAGCCAATTGGAGTAACGGTTCATTAGTTAGGAAATTTTTACAAAGTTCAAAGCATTGTCTATACGTAAGGTTGTTTATGTCAATAATGGCGTCCTTGTTTAAGCACTTAGCAAGGGGTTTGGTCAATTTTGCAAAGTCTTTAATAAATTTTGTGATAGTAGCCTAGGAGTCCAAAAAAGCCTTTATTGTTTACTAGTTTTCGGAATAGGGTAATTTAAAATTGCTGATATTTTATCCGGATTCGGTTTCACGCCTTCGGGTGTTACGATGTGTCCAAGGTAAGCTACTTCCTTTTTTAAAAATTCCGATTTATCAACTTGAATTTTGAAATTAGATTTTCTTTTCTATCAAATACTAATTTTAAATTGTGCAAATGTTCTTGAAGGCTAGTGCTGAAGATGATAATGTCATCGAGGTAAACGAGACATTTGTCGTGTGTTAGTCCGCGTAAAGTACTGTCCATAACTCGTTGGAATGTCGCTGGTGCGTTTTTAAGTCCAAATGGCATACGTAGAAATTAGTAGTGCCCGTCTTCAGTATTAAATGCGGTTTTGGGTATGTCTTGGCTGTCCATTTCTATTTGATGAAATCCCGATTCCAAATCAAGTGTTTGTCTAAGAGATC
Organism: Pterostichus madidus; assembly: GCA_911728475.2. Classification (NCBI taxonomy): domain Eukaryota; kingdom Metazoa; phylum Arthropoda; class Insecta; order Coleoptera; family Carabidae; genus Pterostichus; species Pterostichus madidus. The sequence continues at coordinate 18,901,673 of OU452305.1, read as the reverse complement.
AGTAATGATAAGATAATTATCCATTTTTTCCCCTATAATTGGTTTTAACAGATTATAATTTATTTCCATAACTCGGTTGCTATCATTTGAACTTGTTATGATATCAATTGAAAATATCAACTACAGTGTGAACTTGCGATTCTATAACAGTCATCGTTATTTGTGGCTGTTATGTAACAAGAGAAATAAAGTACACTTTACACGAATTGAAAATGTCCAATCGCAATGCAATTTCAAATTCCCGCCATGAAGACATCTGGTGATAGATATTTATACTAATATAAATTTGTCATTTGTGGTCAGTAATAAATACAAATTTCCCGGTTATGACTTTGTCTATGAGTTTTTTTACATTTATTATTACTGTTGCATAAAATTAGTATTTCAGTGTGGTACATATTGTTGATTGATTTGTTTAGTGTATAATGTTGTTAGTTGAATATTCTCTCGTTAACTAATAATAATAATATTAATAATAAATGTATAATTACCTTTCGGTATTTAAATTTGAAATACATTTATTGACAGTAATAAAATAGGTACAATATATTATTAATTCTTTCTTCTTCGTGTCACATTCTTATTCATTTGATGTCCAGCTTCTCGTCTTGTAGAATTTGTTCTACAGATTTCTCATTTATCTTTTCTACGCAGTCCCTTCGTACGTGGTAAATCGTTTTTAATTTTTTCTCGTGTATTCTGCACTCTTTTCTTCAGGTCTTGCCCAGTAATAGTTTCTTTCTTCAATTCTCATTCTAAATCTGCAATGATTTGAAATTTTTTATTGTCTGTTCTTTTTGAATATATGTTCTTGTATCTTGAATTATATAATGAATTTCGTATTTGTTCTTTCTTTTATTGTATTTATATTTCCTTTTCCCTTCTTATTGGATCTTCTGTTACATTCTTCTTGAGTTTTTTCTCCTTCTGTGTTAGCTGCTGAGTGTCAGTTTCTGTGGCAGAATTTAGTTCCCTTTTCTTTCCATTGATTCATCTCTTGCCCTGTTTCTTCTTTTCTTGCCATTGAGTTCTTAGTCTTTCTTCATATCTAATGGCTCTTTTTCATATATATGACCTCATTTTGTAACATTTAGTTTCTTCGAGTATTATATAGGTTGATGTTGCCTTGCTTTCAAAAATAGGTTATAATTTCTAAATATCTAAAAAGTACCAGATTTTTTATTTATTATTACACAAAACGAATATTACCACTTTAAATAAGTAAGTTACATGTTTAATTTATTATAAAAATTGTTTATACTTACTGCTTTCTTTCAATTATATTGCCGAACTGTCAGCTGTCAAATATAAAAATTCAATATGGCTGCTGTAACGGTTGGCAATTTTCAATCGTTATTTATCAATTACAAAATAACGTGAGCAATTGTCATTTGTAGTTGCTATTGAGTTACAGAATACCGATTTCGATTTGTAATTGCTACGTAACAAGAGCAATGGTTATTTGTAGTTGTTATGAGTTACGGAATCCCACCCCTATGTTAACAATTGAACATAATGCGTGATAGTTATCTGCGACCGTAATGCACTCTGGTATTATCTTAATTTGGGGTATTAATACAGTTCCTTGTGTAATATCTACCTTAATTTTAATCATCTTTTCGGAATTTGGTTCTATAACATTTTTATTAATAGTTGTTATATTATTTATATTAGAATTATTTAAAGATTCATGATATTGTATTTTAATTTTTGAATTTCGTGTTATAATTAAATCATTATGAGTATCAATCAAAATTTTTAATATTTTTAATTTCTCCATGCCTAAAAGTAAGTCGAATTGTTCGTGAAAATTAAAGAGATGGTATTTAAGATGTGACAATTTCTTATCTTTGTTATTAAATATTTTTGAAATAGGAACTCTTGTGCTATGAACCTCAGTTGATGTGCCGTGAGTGGTAGTAATTTGAAACGGGTCGTGACGGATAAAAATTCTTGTAATATTTGTATGCTATGTCGGGTTTAATAAAAGATTTAGTACTTCCAGTGTCGATGAGAATTTTTAGATTATACTCGGGGGTAATGATGAAGGGAAGTTTACTTTGGTTGTTAGTAAAATTTAATAATTCGAATATAGGGAAGGATCGAGATTCGAGGCTGTTTCTCCAAAATTCAGTTATCGGTTGGATTAGGAATGTTATTGTCGTCATTTACTAAATTTTGATCAGTGACTTGTTTTTGCTCGTTAAAATTATAAGTTTCCAAATTATTAACTGGTTCTGTGTCTTCAATATTAAATAATTCTTCTGTTGTGAAATTGTAATTGTGTTGATTTCGTCCGAAAGGATTTTGTCCGAATTCATTTTGTCTCTGGTAAGGCGGAATCGGTCTGGAACGATATTGTTGAGTGTTTCGAGTGGAAATAATCATTGGAGTAGGTTTTGGGTAATGGGCCTTGGTTATTGTGTGGCACATTATTTTGGGGTATAGTTGTTGATTGATTATTAGGACGTGCTGGAGCTGTTAGGTTGATTATAATAATTATTAGGAAAAGGATTCGTATGATAATATGTTGGTCTAGAAGAGTTATGCTTTGTGTTGTGTGTGAGTGGTTTGTGATTTGGTTTAAAATTATTCGAGTTAATGCTCTTAAATGGTTTGGAGACGTGTTCGAATTGAAAGTCATTTCTAACGCCACATTTAAATCAGAAGGATTTTTGACTCTCATGAGTTGACCGATAGGTTCCTTTAAACCACGTAGAAATATGCGTAGAGCATAATTTTGAAAGTAGTGATTCATAACAAGCGCTGCATCGGCTGTAGCATGGGTGGATACGAGGGTCGTTCAATAAGTCCTTAGAAAAAGTAGAAAAAACACTTTTTTTGGGTAGATTTTTTTTTATTTTTCTATATAATCTCCTTTTAGTTCTATACACTTCTCTAATCGTTTTCCCAAATTTTTTAAGTTGTCCGAAAAGTAGGATTTCGGATGCTCCTCAAAATATGCCTCCGTTTGGGCGATGACCTCTTCATTGGTCGTAAACCTTCGTCCGCCAAGCCATTTCTTTAAGTTTGGAAATAAGAAAAAGTCACTGGGGGCCAAATCTGGTGAATACGGTGGATGTTGCAATAATTGGAACTTTAATTCCGTAATTTTGGCCATCGCAACTGCGCAGGTGTGCACACGTGCATTATCTTGATGAAAAAGGACCTTTTTGCGTTTCAAATGAGAACGTTTTTCTTTTATTTCTTCGCTCAGCCGGTCCAATAACGACGCATAATACGCTCCTGTTATCGTTTTTCTCTTTTCCAAATAGTCGATGAAGATGATTCCGCGTGCATCCCAAAAGACTGTTGCCATTACCTTGTCAGCCGATTTCGCCGTCTTCGCCTTCTTCGGAGCCCGTTCGCCTTCAAAAATCCACTGTTTTGACTGTTCTTTTGTCTCTGGAGTGTAGCAATGTATCCAAGTCTCATCCACAGTTATGTATCGACGCAGAAAATCTTCAGGATTACGACGGAAAAGCGCCAAAACAGCCTCAGAGTCCACCACACGATTGCGTTTATTCTCCACTGTGAGCAAACGCGGCACCCATCTTGCCGAGATTTTTTTCACACCGAATTTTTCGTGCAAAATTAAAGCGACTGTGCCTTGTGATATGCCTGTAGCCTCAACTATTTCGCGCACTTTGATTCGTCGGTCACTTAAAACCATATTGTGAATTTGGTCAATCATTTCGGGGGTAGACACTTCTACAGGGCGTCCGGAACGATGTTCATCTTTTGTGGATGTACGGCCACGTTTAAACTCATTCACCCAATTGTAAACAGTTGCAAACACAGGAGCAGATGTGCCATGAACTTCATCCAACTCAGCTTTAATTTCTTTCGGCGTTAAGCCTTTTAAATACAAATGTTTAATCACCGCTCGAAACTCACTTTTATCCATTATTATAAACTATCAAAAGTTTTTTACTACAATTGACAACAACAATGAAACTACGTAACGGCCAAAGCTAAAACTCTAACAGTTGACTAGTTAGGAGTGCTGCTTACTGGAAAAAATTCATTTTCGATACTAAGGGCACCATCTCTTGGATTTTCTAAGGACTTATTGAACGACCCTCGTATATAAGATATTTGCAGATTTAAAACGTGCTGCAATCTTCCGTAAAATTGAAAAACATTTTCATTTGGGTATTGTTTAGTTCGGTCATTTCAATATTTAATGTAAACCAATCGCTTTTATCCACAAACGCGTTTAATAATGCTTTTTTCAATTCTTCCTATGTTTTGACCGTACTACTTGCAATACTAACTGCGTCTTCGCCCTTAATTTTTGTTAGTATACTATTCTTAGGTACTCGTTTTGAAAATCTGTCGAGTCGGTGGTAATATAAAATGTATTTACAAGTTTCTTACAAATATCAATAAAACGAGGAAGTAATTCGCGAACGCCGTGGAATTCCGGTAGCATATCAAAGTATTCTTTCTTTAGAGTAGCCGTTCTTAATTGAGATTGTCGTATAATGAAATTTGTATTACTTAAATTATTTTGCAAAAAATCGTCAAGATCTGGTTCAGATTCTGTATTTGAGCTTGTATCAGAATGAATGAGAATATTTATATGACTTACAGAAATATTAGTGTTCGCTTCATGTGTCCTGAAGTCGTCCACGGGGTTGAAGATTACAACCGAAGTTCCTTCAGATGGTTACGGATGTAGAGTCTCGGCTTCTGATGTGCTCTGAGTTTTTGAATTTTGTTCTTGATCGATTGCCAATTTAATCACAAGTGTAAGCCAAATTATATTCATTAATTTGTATTGACAATCCTACCGACTACGCCACTTAACTTTCTCGAAACACCAATTTAGTTTTTAAAAACTATTTATTTTGACTTTTACTAAGTTATAACATTTACATGTGTTTCTACTTCTAAGTCTAAATCTGAACTAAGGTTACATGTCATTGCTACATACAATATGTCTCGTTGGGAGGAAATGCCTGTATCAGCAGTTTGGTGATAAGTAGACAGGGCCGGTTTTGCCATAAGGCGGGTGAGGCGACCGCCTCAGGCCTCCGATTTTTACCGGCCTCATAAAAATTCGGCGTCATACAAATTAGAATTTTTATTTATAAAAAATTAATATACAATTACTATGCAAAATAAAAATTTAATTTTATAAATACTATTTTCCGCAACAAATTGTTTTGTATTTTAGGTATATATTATACCTAAGTACTTGTGGCAGCACTGTGTAGTCGCGTTGTGGCAGTAGCAGTAGTACGTAGCATCGTCCCATAGCGCAAAGTGCATAGGCTACTCCACACAATCCCTCAGGTCAAGAAAAATATATATTGATTATTAAAAATAGATTACAAGCAACATTTTCAAATATAATGACTCTCCTACAAATATATTTAACGCATCCTTTATCAAATTCGTCCGCTGAACGATCTTTTTCATGCTTAAAGAGAGTAAAAAATTATCTACGCCCGATCATGTCCCAAGAACGATTGTAATCACTATATATATATAGTGGCTTGAACACCCCCGTGGGGGTTGTGCCGCTTCAATTGAAGCTCTCTAAATCCACTTTTTGGGGTGGATTAGTCCCCTTTTACTTGTGTTTATATCCTCTGCGTTAATTCTCTCCATGTATTCCTGTGTTTTGTCTTTTCTTGCCAATTTTTTATTCCAACTTTACTGATATCTTCTCTCACTTCATCAAACCATTTTGATCTCGGTCTTCCTCTTCTTCTTCTCCCGCCAGGTTCCCATTGTACCATTTACTTTATTATGTCTTTATCATTTTTTCTCCATATGTGTCCTAACCATCTTACTCGTAGTTGTTTTATCTTCCTTACTACGTCTTCTTCCAGTTCTTCTTCAATCTCATGGTTCATTCTTGTTCTTTGTTCATTTTCAGATATTTTTACTGGTCCTAGTATTGCTCTTATTATCTTTCTTTCTGTGATTCTCAGTTCTTCTTCGTCTTTCTTCGTCATCGTCATTGTTTCTGCCGCATACATAAACACTGGTCTTATTATTGTTTTATGGGATGGCTAGCTCAGTGGTATGAAGTCGGCCTGTGGATCCTGAGGTCCCTGGTTCGATTCCCACAGGCGACAAATTTTCATAATTTGAAAAAGCTATCCCTGTGGCTCCTCCACCACTAACATGTTTGGAGGCCGTGATTTGACGACTGGTAACTGCACTTCACGCGCAAAATATATCACTTACCGAGATCTGCTTCAGCAGAGTGCCACACCCAGTAATGGATAGAAGGCGTGATGATATATTTATTTTTTTTTATTATTATTGTTTTATATATTTTTATTTTTGTTTTCTTTGTTAGGTTTTTGTTTGTTAGTAATCTTTTGTTTGCATGGTAAGATCTGTTTACTGCCATTATTTTCTCTTTGATTTCTGTTTCTCTGTCGCATTTACTAGATAACGTTGGTCCTAAATATTTAAATTTTTCAACTGTCTCAAATGAGTGTTCCCCTATAAGTATGGTTTTACTTTCCCAGTCTCTTCCAATTCTCATTATTTTTGTTTTGTTCTCGTTTATTTGTAATCCTATTTTTCTTCCTTCTGTTATTATTTCCTGTAGCATATCTGACAAGGTTTTTCGGTTTTTTGTTGCAAGTACTATGTCGTCGACGTATGCTATTATTTGTCCTCCGCTTGATCTGAGTGTCGTTTTCTTTATTTTCCTCATAGTATACTCTAGTGCTAGATTAAAGAGTGTTGCTGATAGCGTGTCCCCTTGTCTTACTCCTTTGTTTATCTCGAAGTTGTGTGTTACACCTTTTTTTGTTTTGATATTCGCCGTTGTGTTATTCATCGTCATCATAATTAGTCTCCGTAATTTCGCGTTTACTACAAATTCTGTTAGTGCTTCTATTAGTTTTTCTCTTCTGATTGAGTCGAATGCTTGTCTGAAATCTACGAACAACATTTCTATTTCTATTTTGTATTCATGTGCTTTTTTGATTGATGTTGTCCAATTATATGTGTTGTTTCCATTGCCAATCTTTTTTGCAGTATTGTCGTCATTATTTTGTATGTAGTGCTAAGTAGAGTTATTCCTCTGTAATTCTGACATAGTTGTTGGTCCCCTTTCTTATGTATAGTTATTATTTGCCCGTTTCTCCAGTCTTCTGGCATTTTTTATTTCTTCCATACTTCTTCAATAAGACTATATATCTGGTCGTGTAGTTTTCCTCCTCCGTATTTTATCAGTTCTATGTTTATTCTGTCTTCTCCTGGTGTTTTTCCATTTCTCATTTTGCTTATTATTTGTAATACTTCTTCTTTCGTTGGCCCTGCCATTACTTCTTCTTCATATCCTTCGCTTGTTGTTTCGTATTCATTTATCTGGTTAGTTTCTGTTAAGAGTTCGTTGAAATAGTCCATCCAAACTTGTTTGAATTGCTCGGTATTTTGTGTTTTCTTACCGTTCTTATCTATATATATCTTGTTATATATTTTTGCTTTATATGTCTTATTTTGTTTACTGATCTTCTGGTAAAATTGTTTGGAATTGCTGTTTGTGTTTTCCTTTTCGATTTCATTTATTTTCTCGTCCATCCAGTTTCTTTTCGCTTTTTTTATTGTGTTTTTGCAAGTTTTCCTAATCCTCTCATATTCCTCTTTATCACTTTTTTTATTAAATTTTATCCACTTCAACCTAGAGTTTACTTTCCTTGTTACTATCTCTTGACATTCATCATTAAATCACTCTTTTATTTTCCCTTTCTTCTCTTCTCCTATGCATTTTTTTGCTGCATTTTTTATGTAGTTCTTGATACTTGTCCATTTCGTCTCTATTTCTTCTTCTTCATTGCTTTTTCTTTCAATTTCTTTCGCAAGTTGTTTTCCATATTCGATTTTATTGTTTGTACTATTAAGTTTTCTTATGTCCCATTTTATTTGTTTGTTTCTGTCCTTTATTGTTCTTATTATTTCCTTTATTGTAGCTGTTACCATATAGTGATCTGAGTCCGCACAGGCTCCTCTATATGTTCTGACATCTTTTAGTGTTGACTCTTTCCTTCTTATTATTAGGACATGGTCTATTTGTGATTGTGTTTCCTGATTTGGCGAAGTCCATGTAATTTTATGTAGTTTCGGATGTTCGTACTTTGTGCTGCTTATGCTCATGTTGTACTTCGCTGCTGTTCTACATATTCTTTGTCCGTTGTTGTTTGTGTTCTCGTGTATGGTATGTTTTCCGGCAACCGTCTGTATGTAGTCTTCCTTTCCTATTTGAGCATTTAAGTCACCTATTATCATTATAATGTCTTCTTTTGGTATTTTAACCATTTCGTTTTCTAGGGCTACGTAAAAATTTTCCTTTTCCTCTGTTTTGGCATTTTCGGTTGGTGCGTATACGTTTAATAGTGATAAATTGAAAGGTTTTGCTTCTATTCTTATGTATACTATTCTTTCATTCACTGGTTCGAAGCTTATCACTTTATCTTTTAGATTTCCTAGTACTATGAATGCCACTCCGTGTTGTCCTTGTTTTTCGTTACCTTTCCATCGTGTCTCTTGTATTGCTGCTATATTTATTTTGTATCTTGTCAATTCATTTACTATTTCTTGTAATTTTCCTGGTTGCAGCATTGTTCGGACGTTCCATGTACTAATTTTGAGTTCGCATTTCTTATTCTTATTTCTTCTATGTGCTATTGCTTTGTTATGAGTTAGTTGTTCATGGCCTTTTTCTTGCTTTGTCGTTGTATATGTATCTTCCTTCCTGTTATCGTGCATCAGTTTTTTGGCTTTAATTCTTCCTTTTCTTCATTCCATACCCACATTATTTCATTTATTTTTAACTTATTGTAGAAGATTTTAACTTGATTTCCTTTTGCTTTTTCTTGTTTTGCAATCTTTCTTACTTCTCTTTGTATTTTACGCTCTTTGAAAGTCATAAATTTGTCTATATATATATTCTGACCTTGCAATTTGCTCTTCGCTGAAAAGATTTTGTATATATCTTGCTCATTCTTGACCTTTACTGTTATTAATTGTCTCGCTGTTGTTTGTGTATGTTTGTATGCCTCGGAAATATCTACTGTTATTTCCAGTTTCTGCATCATGAATTCATTCACCTCTTTTAATACGTCTTTTAACTTTGAGTCTGTTCGCTTCTTTCTCTCTTATTTCTTCTTTATGCTCAATTCTTCTTAACCTTTCTTCTACCTCTATTCTCTCCATATCTCGTTTTGCTTCCTTACTTTTCATTTGTTCTACCTCTTCCTTTATATGTGTAATATTGTTTAGTAACGCCTTGTATGATTTTTCCATTTCCTTTCTGATTGTTTGGTTTCCTTCTCTTACCTCTGCTCTACCTTGTTCCTCTTCCATTTTTATTTCTTTGAAGTTATTTGTTAATTGCGTTAACGCTGTGTTTATTACTTTCAGTATTTCTTCCATCTTTTTGTTCTGTTCTGTGTTGTTTTCTTGAGGTGACTTACTTGGTGTTGTTTGTTCTGGCACTACTTTACTATTTACAGGGGATTTTTGAGTTAATGTGCTTCTTTTAAAGATTTTACTTCTATCTTTGTCTTCTTCTTCCTCTTCTCTTTTCCTAGTTATGCTGTTGCTTCTGTTTCTGTTATACATTCAATTATTGCGTATATGACCTGTTGTTCTTTTTTTTTTTTTTAAAAAAAAAAGCACTTTGTTTATTCCATCCGTTTATCATCAGCTCGTAATCAAGTTACTTTAATATTAATGCTATTACTATTCTTAATTTAATGTTCCCGTTTAAATGTTATTAGTTCTTAACAAGTTTTACTACAGTACTATTGTTATGGTTTCGCCTAACCAGTCTGTGACCCACTGCGCACTATTGTTGTTCTACTTGTCTAGTCGTATCACTAACTCTTTCTTTCTCCGATTGATTCTTCGATTTGGTTCGTGCTTTGGCTTTTGGTTTCTGCCTTTCCTCACTAGGTGGCAGATATGGCACCTTTTTTGTCGTATCTGATTCACGAGTTAAGATTTCTTTAATTTTAATCTAACCTAAGTTCTTAAATATTTATTAAAAGGATATTTTTGGTTCCTTATATATTCGTTTGGCTTTCACTTCTGCTTCTTGTTGCACTTTCCTCGCTAGTTTTGTTTTGCAATCACTAGCCATATTAAATATAGAGGCATAGATTTTGAAATCCATTGATTGTAATGATGTCATTTAAAAGTTCGTTGAAGAAAAATCAAGAAAACAGAAATTGCATTGATGTAAATTTCGCATTTTATAATTAATTTTTAATTTTATGTTATTATAGTATGAGACTGTGATTTTAGCTTCATGTAGGTACCGACTGAATAATAATATATTTTTTAATCCTGTGTAGGTGCAACTTTTAAAATTTTTCGTTATGTGACTATTTGTATTTTATGATTTTTTAAAATATAAATATACATTATATTTACATTTATGTACTAATTTTTTTCTTCTGGATACCTTTATATGGCATATAATCCCCCCCCCACGCCACTGGCCTCTAATTTCCTTCCGCCTTAGGCCTCCAAATTTGTAAAACCGGCACTTTTGGAGTGGAGCACTTTAACGTGTATATATATATATATATATATATATAAGTTAGGAAACGATGTTCCCACACAAACCGCTGACTCTCCAAGAATATGATTCCAGGATCATATAACATCATATGTAGAATCTTGTAAGACGGAAATCAGTCAGATTCTGAACCCTGTGTGATAAGCACATACAAATGTATCTGTATCTTAACTTTTGAACTATAACATTTTTATTTGTTGTAATAGTACTAAAATAAATTTTTTTAAAAACATTAATTGAAAATCAATTAATTTAACTGGCGCAGTCGTAACGGATTTCGTAAACGAAACTCAAAATTTCGGTTCGTTTCAACGATTTATTGCGAAGAACCAACGTAAAATCAGTGCAAAAAAATTCTACACGTTTTCAACGAGTGCATCGCGTCACACGAAGAGAACAACGAAGCCCTGCTGAACACAGAGCCTAGCAGTAGAAGTTCATCCTGTTCCGTTCCTCCATCGTGGAAGAAACCGCAACAGAGCCGATGAAGAACACACTGATTTTCCTGTAAGTAGTGCACATATGACATCTAGAGATAATCGAGCGTATATCGAAATAGATTCAGACAATAGCTCAGATACAAATTCAGTACATTCCTCTGACTCACAAAATTACATTTCAATCCCTTATCGAACAAATAAATAACCTAAACCTTGACGAAATGGCTGTCCCAGATCTCAAACGTGAATATCTTGATATGATCCCCGAATTTCGAGGTGATACTAAATTATTAAGTAGATTCATAGAAGTCTGTGAAAAAATCTAACTAAATTTTATGATGCAACAGACGTAAATAATTTCCAGAATGAGTACTTGATGAGTAGTATTTTGGCAAAAATAAAAGGAGAAGCCGCCGTCAACATTGCGAGTGTTACCATTACTAAATGGCTAGATTTAAAAACAGCTCTATTAAATACCTATGCGGATAAACGCGACATATACAAGTTATGTCCAACCCAACAATGCAACATCAGCATGTCTGCTGAGAACGCCTTATCTCATGTATTAGGTTACTGTTAGATTAAGAATGTATTATTGTAAAAGATAGAATAGTATTCAGATCATAGCTAACACCGAACGTGTAAACAACTGAGTTGTGAGCTGTTGAGTAAAATAAACAATTTTTAAAAAAGCTTTGTTCCGAACTTATTATTTAATTGGCGCAGTCTTGGTAGGATTACCGAAACGAGAAATCAATCAATAAAATCTCGGTTCGTTTCTACGATTAATTCGGTAATAAACAAAGTGATAGAAAAAAATTGTTCTTCTGAGTGCAACACCATAGTACGAGTCCGATCCACGTAAGGAGAAATAAGTGGCCGTACCAGAGCAACCCATCCCAGGGGCCAGCGTGTTACAACTCCAGCAGCTCTACACCGCATCGAATCGGCAACCAGAACCTAGTGATCTCAATGAAGAAAATTATATTATTGTGAGTACATTATTGCCATTCCTTCTTTGCTAATTTAAAACGAATTATATAGTTAGTGTGATTTTTAAAATACTATTATATTGTCAATATGGCAGTGCCAACATTAAAGAAAGAATATATAGATATGGTTCCCGAATTTACAGGGGAACCAAAACTTTTAGCCAGATTTATTCAAATATCTGAGAAACTCGTAAATAAATTCTTTAATCGCATAGAAGTAAATGATTTTCAGAATGAATACCTTATGATGAGTATTCTAAGTAAAATAAAAGGTGACGCCGCTATTAAAATTTCTAATCATTCCATTGTAACTTGGAACGACCTAAAAACGGTCTTACTAAATACATACGCGGATAAGAGGGATTGTTACACCCTCATTATTGAATTAACGCATCTGAAACAAAATAATGAAACATGTTTTGAATTTTATGAAAAGATTTTAGAAGTATTGAATATGTATATTGCCTATGTCAAAAATCATATCATAGAAGCCCAAGAACAAGAAATATTAAACCAAATGGGTAGAAATATTGCATTAAGAGTTTTACTTCAAGGTTTAAAAGAACCCTTAGGATCCCTTATGCGAACTAAAAGTCCCGAAGACCTTAATATTGCTTTACATATGTTAACTAATGACTTCCAGAATGAAGTATTTAAAACTAACACCAAACCAATCCAGAAACCTATTATGACACAAAGATTTAAAATAAATAGACCACAGAATATCAGACCAAATTATTACCCGAATACAAATTTTAATCGTAACTTTTATGGTAACCTAAATAATCCAAATTCACAAATGATAACGAAACCAAATAATCAAAATTTTATTAGACCACCTTTCAATAAACCAGCTCAATCAAACCCGACACCAATGAGTATTTCAACAAAACAAACTTTTACGCCAAGGCCAAGTACTTCACAATTTAGACAAAATTATAGACAAATGCCTAATTTCATTAGTGAAGAACTATTTAATAATGACATAAGCAACGAACAAAATCCCACTTGTGAAACTTCAAACTTCACAAACGATGAGATACAAAATGAAGAAATTTTTAATCTAGAAAACGGGCAGGAAAATATAACTTATGATAATCAAGTAGAAAGCGAAAGTTACGATGATTCTTTTTAGAAGATCCGTGCCTCCACAACAAACGGGTGAAATAATGAATTTAAATTATACAAGTAAACTGCCTTTCTTACAGTTAAAAGAATATAAATGCTTAATCGACACCGGATCCACACGATCTTTAATAAATCCGGAAATTGCGTATAAAAATAAATTTAAAATTTATAATGAACACTTTACTATGTATACTGCACATGGCATATCTCAAGGAAATGAATTTATCTATTTTACATATAAAGGAAAAGAAATTAAATGTTATTTATTTAAATTTCATGATCAATTTGATTTATTATTTGGATTAGATACTTTAGAAATTTTAGATGCGAGAATAGAAATTAAAAAGAATATAATAATCTTGTTAAATGAGGAATTCCAGTTAACTTATTTTAAAAATATAACTCATAAAAATAAATTGAAACCAAAAGAATATAAAATCGGTATGTTCAAAATTAATTCCCCAAATAAAGACATCTTATTAGAGAAAAATGAAAATAATAAAATAGGGTTGCCTGATGGCATAGCACAAATAAAAAATAATAAATTAATTTATCCTATTTTTAATAATACTAACGAAATTCAGGATTATTCAGAATTGAAAATAAATTTTATTGAACTAAATAAATATGAAATATCTAACGATATTAATAAATTTGAGCAGGAAACTATTAATGTAGAATCAAAATTAGAATTATCAAAATTCCGACTAGAACATTTAAACGAGGAAGAGAAACGGGCAATACTAAAAATTATTAAAGAATATAAAACAATTTTCTATAAAGATGAAAACAAACTATCATTCACTAATAAAATAAAGCACGACATTAAAACCAAAGATGAAATTCCCACGTATGCTAAAACTTATCGGTATCCCGAAATTTATAAACAAGAAGTCAGAGAACAAATTTCAAAATTAATTAGGGACGGTATAATACAAGATAGTTTCTCACCCTGGTCATCCCCAGTGTGGGTCGTGCCCAAAAAACCAGACGCATCGGGTAAAAGAAAATTCCGCATGGTTATAGATTACAGGAAACTGAACGAAAAAACGATAGAGGATAAATTCCCCATACCTAATATTAACGATATTTTAGATAAACTCGGAAATTGTAATTATTTTACGACACTAGACCTTGCCTCGGGATTTCATCAAATCGAAGTCACTGAAAAAGATATACCAAAGACAGCTTTCAGCGTCGAGTTCGGACATTATGAGTTTAAAAGAATGCCGTTTGGTCTCAGAAATGCGCCTAGTACCTTTCAACGTCTAATTAATTTTGTATTAAAAGATTTAATAGGAAAAATATGTCTTGTCTATCTTGATGACATAATTATTTTAGGAACAAGTCTTGAAGAACACATTCAAAACATTAAAAAAGTATTCCAAAAACTCAAAGATGCAAATTTAAAGATCCAAGTAGACAAATCAGAATTTTTACAGAAGGAAGTCGCTTATCTGGGACACGTAGTCACAAAAGACGGTGTAAAGCCAAACCCCGACAAAATAAATGCCATTCTTGAATATCCCATTCCAAAAACGACGACAGAAATTAAAGGGTTCCTAGGATTACTAGGGTACTATCGTCGATTTATAAAAGATTTTTCCAAAATTACCAAGCCGCTAACGCAATGCTTAAAAAAGAATTCAAAAATTGATATAAAAAACGAAGAATACGTTAAATGTTTTGAAAAATGTAAACTACTACTGACTAACGACCCAATACTACAGTACCCTGACTTTAACAAACCCTTCGTTCTCACAACTGACGCGAGCAATTTTGCAGTAGGTGCCATTCTGTCTCAAGGACCAGTAGGAAAAGACTTACCCGTCGCTTTCGCAAGCAGAACTTTAAATGAACATGAAATTAATTACTCAGTTATAGAGAAAGAACTATTGGCAATCGTTTGGGCAACCAAATACTTTAGGCCATACTTGTATGGCACAAAATACAAAATTGTAACGGATCACAAACCCCTCCAATGGCTTTTTTCACTGAAAGATCCCAATTCCAAATTAATAAGATGAAGATTACGATTGGAAGAATATAATTATGAAATCGAGTACAAAAAAGGGAAATTAAATCAAAACGCAGACGCATTATCGCGAATAAAAATTAACAATTTCGAAATAATTGAAATATATGAAAATATACTAAATTGCCATAGTAATATTGCACATTGCATTAGTCAAGATCTAAAATTAGGAAAAGGCCTAGCGGCACAAATAGATGAAAAATTCCAAAGTAAAAAATTCTTGGCAAATTTAAAAAGTAACGTAACCAATATCCTAATCCAAAGAATTGAAAATAATAAACTCCTATTCCATTTAGTTACTAAACGAAATTATTTTGAAAAACCGAGTTATGAAAATCTGTCCATAACACTAAATTCATTAAAAGAATTCCTGATACAAAATGAAATACACGAAATATGTTTTCCTAAATTAGGATGCGGACGAGACGAATTAGATTGGGAAAAAGTAAAACAAATCATTGTTAATGTTTTCAAAAATTCAAATATCAAAATTAAAATTTATATTTTTAACCCAGTAGAAACATTCGTAAACGAAGTAGAAGAAACTGATATAGACAGTAACCAGGGGGTAAAAGATGACCAAAGCGATATAAGTACAATATCAGCGGCATAACTATAATCGACTCTCCCATTAACATCGGAAATAACCAGATTATTATTCAAAAGGTCCCCTTCACGACCAATCCAGTTAAAATAGAAAAATTATTTGGAATGAAACAAAGACTCACAGTTCAAATTTCTAATACGAAACTAAATGAAGATATTATTAATTTTATAAAAAATTACTTGCAACCAAATGTAAAATATTATTGTCTATTCCAAGATAATTTATATTACAATTTTAATGATGTTATTCAAAAATTCTTTAAACATAATACAATGAAATTAATTAAATGTAGCTCAATTCTTGAGAATGTTCATAAACTAGAAGATCAAATAGAAATCATTCGTAATTATCATGAAGGGAAAACAAATCATAGAGGTATACTGATAACCCTAAAACAGATAAAACAAAAATATTACTGGCCTAACCAAATGAAAACTGTCCAAAATTATGTAAACCAATGTGAAGTATGTCTCAAATGTAAATATGAAAGAAATCCTATAAAACCGGAAATGAATTTAACCTATTCAGCTAAAAGACCTTTAGAACAAATTCATATTGATGTATTATCACTAGAGAAACAAAAATTCTTAACAATAATTGATAGTTTAACTAGATACGGACAAGCATATAAATTACATTCTATGAATTCTATAGAAATAATTAATAAATTACTGAAATACTTTTCGCATCACGGTATCCCAGATAAAATAATCTGCGATCACGGAACAGAATTTAATAATAACACCTTAAAAGAGTTACTAAAATTACATAAAATCAAAATACACTTCACATCCATAGATAATCCAAATTCAAACGGCCTAGTTGAGAGATTCCACTCAACAATAATAGAACATCTCAGAATCTTAAATATAAGAGATGAATTTAAAAATGAAATACTAAAAACCAAATTAAAATACGCCCTAATTGCATATAATAACACTATTCACAGTGCCACTAATTATAAGCCTATAGAATTACTAAATGGTCACTTTGAAAATAATGATATATTACCAGACTTAGATAAAAAATTAATTCAGAATTTTAATCAACAACATCGAGATAAAATGAAATTAATATATGAAGAATTAACTCAAAATCTTACTGAAAGAAAGGAAAAATTAGTAACAAAAATAAACCAAAATAAGCGTTACCAATAAATATTCCTAGCGAAGTTTTCGTTAAACAAAATCCACGACATTCAGGAAAAATTGCAAAGCAAAAATATATTAAAACACCAATAAAAAGTATCGACCCTAAAAGAAAAACTATAGCAACAAAAAATAAGAAAAAATTCAAAATTAATAAAATTAAAAGACCAAGAGTAATAATGAATGAAACTGTTACAGAGTCTTCCTGTTCTGGTCAGGAATATGCCAGGAAATAAAGAACATTACAATCAACCCTGGTGCCTTTATCGTTAAACTCGGAGAAGCAAAATTACAGGAAACTTCCCACATAATATATTATGAATATAACTTACACCCATTAATCCTTGAATTTATAAACCTAAAATTACAACATCATTTGTTGAGTAACAAAATTCCGAATAATACTAAACTCGAATTTGAAAATAATGAAAAGATACTTAATTATATCATCTCGCAGGTTCAAACAAAAATTAATAATCTAAATTCGAAGAGAACTAAACGAGGACTTATCAACGGCCTCGGCTCTATACTCAAGCAGATAACAGGAAACTTAGATAACGCAGACGCGGAACATTATGATAAAATTATAAATGACCTGAACAAAAATCAGCTGTCCCTACAAAAGCAATTAAAACAAAACTATAACCTAAACCTTGAAATAATTCAAAATTATAATCAAAGTATTGAAACAATTAAACATAATCAGTTACTTCTAAAATCTCGAATTATGCAAATAGAATCATTATTGGAATTAGACTTTAATTGGCAAGAAATTTTACATGTTAAAGATATTTATAATCAAATTACCTTTTTAATAACAAACCTATTAAACATTCTTGAAGAGATTGAAACGTCACTGTCATTCTGTAGTTTAGGATTAATCCATAATAGTGTAATTAAAACTCATATTCTTTTAGATAATTTAAAATTAATTTACTCTTATTATGGCGACCAATTGCCAGTAGAACCAAATGAAAAGAATATAAATTCATTAATTAAATTGATGAATTCGCACTGCCACATTGACAATAATAAAATAAAGTATATAATAAAAATCCCAATAAACTTCCCTAAATTATTTGAATTATTTCAATTTACTCCAATACCCACAAAACATGGCAATACTGTGTTCTCACCCCAACATTTTATAATAAAACACGAAAACACCCTAAAACAAGTTTTTAACCCGTGTCTGAACATTCAAAAATCTCTATATTTCTGCACTAACGAAGACTTAATTTCACTAGAAAAAGAAAACTGCGACTACGAGATACTTAGTAATAAGTTTAATAATAGCTGTAAATATATATCTGTAAAAGGAAATAATTATGTAATTAGTATAGAAAATACTAATATTATAATATTAGAATTTATTAATAAACAAAAAATAAATATTGATTGTAATAATATGAATAAAATATATAATTTTGAAGGTATTTATATGTTAGAAGCTAATAAGTGTAAAATAAATGGTGTAAACATCCTAAACTTAAACCAGATTGGATCCCCTATTGTCTTTGAAAATTATGAGGTGAAAAATATTAATCATAGTAATAAATTAAATAAAGAAATACAATTGGAAAACTTAAAGGAAATGAAATTTCATGTAGAAAAATTAAATGAAATAAATCCTGTATTAATAAATGAAACTGTAAATTATAATTATATAATTCTGTATATTCTTGTTATAATTATAATAGTAATGATAGTAATAAAAACTTTGTATAATTACTGTAAGAATATAAAAATTAGAAAGACAAAAGAAACTAACATTCCTGTCAGGGAAATTCAACTTCCAGGGGAAGCTTCCATCTAAGGGTGGAGGAGTTATGTCCAACCCAACAATGCAACATCAGCATGTCTGCTGAGAACGCCTTATCTCATGTATTAGGTTACTGTTAGATTAAGAATGTATTATTGTAAAAGATAGAATAGTATTCAGATCATAGCTAACACTGAACGTGTAAACAACTGAGTTGTGAGCTGTTGAGTAAAATAAACAATTTTTAAAAAAGCTTTGTTCCGAACTTATTATTTAATTTACACGCTAAATTTTGAAATGTCCGAATTAAAACAAAATCAAAATGAATCTCCATTTGATTATTACAATCGAGTAATACAATTATTAAATTTATCAACTTCCTATATCACTTTACATATACAAAGAGAAGAGCAAGCTGTTTTAATTGGATATTTTAGAAATTACGCATTAAGAGTTCTTTTGAGAGGTCTTAAAGAGCCTCTAGGTACTTTAATGAGAACTAAAAACCCTGAAGATTTAAATCATTTGTCATCATATTTAAAGAAATATGATGACAAATGATTTCCAAATTGACTCTGTTAATAAACAACAATACAAAACCATTACTAAACCGAAACAAAACTTTCCTGTACAAAATAACAAACCATTCCAACAAAGAAATTTCCCTCAACTAACGTACAGACCAAATCCACAACAACAATATACCCCACGAACACATTACACCCCTCAACATAATTACCAACAAAATAAGACAAATACTTCAAATGTCTTTAAATCCGATCCCAATAAAAAATTCTCGAAACCGACGCCAATGAGTGTCAGTACTAGACAAACATTCACACCAAGACCCGGTCCAAGTAACTACCGTCCCCAACAATTCCAGCCACAACAACGCGCACACGATTTTATTGCGGAAGAATTGTTTAACACAGAAACTGTGGAATTACCAAATAATGAAAGTGATGAACAATATATTGATGAAAATGCAGAATACTATGTCACTGATCCAAATACTGATAACGAAGACAATAATGATCAAGACGCTTTTTTTCAATAAAAAGCCTCGGAAATGAATTTGAAATTATGAACCTAACTCATAATTATAGAGAATTACCATTCATAATATATCCCGAACACAACTTAAAAGTCTTGATAGATACCGGAAGTACCCGCTCATTCATAAATCCAAATATCGCGCGGAAATATTTTAGAAATAATATACAAAATGATCAATTTAAAATTACAACCGCTCACGGTACTTCAATTGAAAATTCTAGTATTGTTATACCTGCTTCAAAATTATTTAATAACCCCGATAAACAACTTTGATATTTTGCTTGGAATAGATAATTTAAAATGTTTAGAAACAAGTATAGATTTGAGTAATAATAAAATTATAACACCTACTCAAAATATAAAAATTCATTTTCATAAAATAATTCCAAAATCTAATATTATAAAAATTCCGCCAAAGTCTGAGAAAATTACAAAATTATTTGTTAATAATATTGAAACCGGCGAAGCATTTATAACTGAAACAAAAATAAACAATATAATTATTCCAGAAGGAATAGCAAAAATTGAAAATTATGAATTATTCTACCCTGTTATTAATACAAACGACGAAGATCAAATTTTAGATACTGTGAACTGTATACAATTAGAAACGTTAAATCATTTTGAAATTAACAATATAAATTTTCAAAAATCTTGTTCTAAAAATAATCTCGATATGAACAAAATTAGAATCCGAAATTATAAAATTATTAAAAGAATTCTCTCCTATTTTACATGGCGATAATAAACATTTAACATTTACAAACGAAATTAAACATTTTATTCGGACTAAAGACGAAATACCTGTTTATTCAAAAACTTATCGATACCCCGAAGTACACAGAAGCGAAGTTCAAAAACAAATCGCAAAGATGCTCGATGATAAAATCATTCGCCCCTCTCACTCCCCTTGGTCATCCCCTGTGTGGATCGTACCAAAGAAAATCGACGCATCCGGCAAAAGAAAATGGAAAATACTACAGAAAATTGAACGAGAAATCAATCGATGATAAATATCCGATACCGAATATAAACACCTTACTAGACAAGCTTGGTAGATGCAATTATTTTTCGACCTTAGATCTCGCGTCCGGATTCCACCAAATCGAAATGAATCAAGCAGATATTCAAAAAACTGCTTTTAATACCGAAAATGGACATTACGAATTTTTAAGAATGCCATTTGGTTTGAAAAATGCTCCGGCAACTTTCCAACGTGTCATGGCCAACGTACTCAGAAATTTAGTTAACGAAATTTGCTTAGTATATTTGGATGACGTCATAATTTTTAGCACAAGCCTTCAAGAGCACATTCAAAATTTAAGAACAGTTTTTGACTGTTTAAAGAAAGCAAACTTAAAAATACAGAATTCTTACGTAAAGAGGTAGCATATCTCGGACATGTCGTGACCCCTAGCGGAGTTAAACCAAATCCAGATCAAATTCATGCGATCAAAAACTACCCTCTACCGAAAACACCGAAACAAATTAAAGCATTCCTAGGTCTATTAGGCTATTATCGGATATTTATAAAAAATTTCGCCCAGTTAACAAAACCCTTAACTAAATGTCTAAAGAAAGACGCGGAAATTAAACTTAACGATCCAGAGTATACGAATTGTTTCAATACTTGTAAAAATCTTCTAATTAACGATCCCATACTTCAATACCCGGACTTTAACAAACCATTCAATTTAACGACAGACGCTAGCAATTACGCTATAGGTGCTATCTTGTCCCAAGGTCCCATTTGTTCCGATCTTCCCATCGCCTACGCAAGTCGAACCCTAAACGACTCCGAACAAAATTACAGTACGATCGAGAAAGAGTTACTCGCAGCTATATGGGCTACGAAATATTTTAGACCATACTTGTTTGGCAGAAAATTTAAAATTATCACCGACCATAAACCCTTGCAATATTTACACTCACTAAAAGAACCAAATTCTAAATTAATGCGGTGGAGACTCAAACTAGAAGAGTACGTTTATGAAGTAATTCATAAAAAAGGAACATTAAATAAAAACGCAGACGCTCTATCACGAATAGAATTAAACGTCAACACTGTAGACCCCGGTACTCAAAATCTTTTTGAATACGTAGAAAATTTTAATGAAAACTTCAATCCCGATAACGATACTCAATCCATGATTGTTAACCCTGACGAAGACGTCAATAACGATATCGATTCAGACCAAACAATACATTCAAATTTAGAAAATCCTATCATAGGAATCACTATCTCAGAAACAGCTGTTAACTATGGTAAAAACCAAATTTTTATATCTCAAGTTAAACATTCACCAAGTGTACCAAAAATACAAAAATTACACACCGATAAGATGAGAATTTTAGTTCAATTATCCGAATCAAATTTTGAAAAAGACACCGTAAAATTCATCAAGGAATTCGTTGTACCTAAGGTAAAATATTATTTGTATTTCGAACAACCGGTATATGAACTGTTTAGTACCATACTCCAAAAATATTTCAAAAATTCAGAAATCAAATTCATTAAGTGTAATATTAAATTGATAGATGTAGAAGCCCAAGATGAAATTTTAGACACAATAAAAAACAATCACGAAGGTAAAACGAATCACCGAGGTATCAATGAAGTTTATAATCAAATTAAAAAGAGATATTATTGGCCTAACCAACATAAAACCATCACAGACTATATCAACCAGTGTGAAATATGTCTGGCTGCCAAATATGAAAGGAACCCTGTAAAACCCAAACTAAATTTAACTCCGACACCCAACAAACCGTTAGATATCATTCACATAGATACACTAAGTCTCGAAAATTCAAAATTCCTAACTATAATTGACGCATTCTCCAGGTATGCGCAAGCATACAAAGTAACATCAATAAACGCAATCGAAATAACAAACAAATTAACTAAATTCTTTTCCCATCACGGTATTCCAAAATTAATCATAACGGATAACGGATTAGAGTTTAAAAACAATGTCGTCAAAGAACTGCTATCCTTGCATAAAATTGAAATACACTTTACTTGCTCACAAAATCCAAATTCGAATGGTTTAGTTGAACGTTTCCATTCAACTTTAATAGAACATATTTGTTTTTTTAATATGCAAGATAATTTCAAGAACGAGCTGATAAAAGACAAAGTATCATATTGCAGTCTTAGCGTATAACAACACAAATCATAGCGCGACAAATCTAAAACCAATTGAAATTATTAATGGTCATTTAGATGTAAATTCGCCTCTAGATATCGAGCTGGATAAGCAAGTTATCCAAGATTATATACAAAAACACAAAGATAAAACTAAATTAATATATCGAAATATTAATCAAAAATTACAAGATGACAAATCTAAATTAATAACTAAAATAAATTAAACAAGGGAAGAACTTCCAAACATCCCTGAAACAATTTATGTTCAAAACAAGCAGAAGGTAAATAAAACTAAACAGCCTAAATTTAGGAAAGAAAAAATTAAAAGTTTAAATTATCCCCTAAAAACAGCCCAAATAGAAATTAAACCCAACGACAAAAAACAATCTAAAATACACCTTTCCAACATAAAAAGACCCCGAAAAATTACTAACACAAATTCGGATATTCCAGGTCCCTCTACCTCTCATACTCCTATGGACTAAGTATGAAAGACATAACGAATAACCCAGGACTACTGACAATAAATCTCGGAACTGCAAAGCTCCAAAAATCTACTCACACATTCGTACATTATTATGACTTACAACCACTATGGACACAATAAGAAAATCTAAATAAACAATACGAAAACCTTAAACAAATCCTTAACAACGACAAGACAATTTCTCCCGAATTTGACAATAATAAAAATATAATTAATTACATTCAAAATTCCATAAACGAAAAAATTAATCATTTAACAAAACGCACGAAAAACGAGCGAGCTAAAAGAGGTCTCATAAACGGCTTGGGAACAATAATTAAATCTATATCAGGAAATTTAGACGCAGACGACGAGAAACGTTATACACAAATTTTAAATCACCTAAAAGAAAATCAAAATAATTTAAATCACCAAATCAAACATTAATATTCCGTCAATCAACAAATGTTAGAGTATTTTAATAGGACTGTGGATACAATAAGAGAAAACGAAAAATTATTAAAATCAAAAATCGAACAACTACTCCACATTGTTGTCGGTGGAACTAAAGATAATGATAAACTCTTTATAAAAGATATTTTCAATCAATTAAACACTTTATACACACTAACTTTCAATATTCTCCAAGATATCGAAAACTCTCTGACATTCTGCAAGTTGCATACGTTGCACCCAAGTATTATAAAATCACACGATCTTTTCACAGAACTAAATAAAATTTCAAAATTTTATAATAATCAGTTACCGATTAATGTAAATTCAGAAAACATTTTGGAATTAGAAAAAATACTTTTCGTAAATTGTAAATTAACATCTAACAAAATTACGTATTTTATTGAAATTCCGATAAATTACGAAACACAATTCGAATTAATCCATCTTATTCCAATCCCTACCAAACACAATACTGAATATGTAACTATAGTCCCTAATCACGAATATTTCTTAAAATCAAATGATGGACAAATTAAATCTCTATATGACATATGTACCTACAACAAGGAGAACTTCATTTCACGAAACAACATTGAAAATTGCCAATTCCTGAAATTAAATATTAAACAAAATCATATTGAATATTTAAAAGATATAAATCAACATCTCATAATATTTCCTGATCCAGAAAATATTAAGATCAAATGCGAACAAGGCGACACTATAAAAACGCTCCAAGGAATATTCCTGGTGAAAGAAGATGATTGTCAATTGGAATACAAGAACCAAAATTTACTATTCAAACATGGAAGCTTTGGCAAACCAGTCGTAATCGAAAACTACAAATTCGACTTCAATAAGTCACAAATTCCAAAGATGTCAATTGAACTCAACACCATTAACGAATTGAAACCAATGAACAAGATTGAAGAATCCATTGATGACTACTACTTCGATCAATACGACATCAATCGCATTATAAATTACCCAACATTAATACTTTACATAATTCTGATTACAGGTGCTATCATCCTGTTTGTACTATTTTTAAAGAAAAAACTCCACAGACGTTTGCAGCCAAATCCAACATCCAGAGAAGGCATTGAACTTCAACCAAGAATTTCAACCCCTAGAAAGGTCCAGCAACTCCCTGATGAAGCTCAATTCTAGCGAAGGAGGAGTTAGGAAACGATGTTCCCACACAAACCGCTGACTCTCCAAGAATATGATTCCAGGATCATATAACATCATATGTAGAATCTTGTAAGACGGAAGTCAGTCAGATTCTGAACCCTGTGTGATAAGCACATACAAATGTATCTGTATCTTAACTTTTGAACTATAACATTTTTATTTGTTGTAATAGTACTAAATAAAATTTTTTAAAAACATTAATTGAAAATCAATTAATTTAACTTATATATATATATATATATATATATATATATATATATATATATATATATATATATATATATATATTAGTGTTGCAACGAATAGTAAATCTGCCGAATACCGAATATTCGGTGGGACCGAATGCCAAATAACCGAATATTCGGCGAATATTCTGCATATTTGGTTGATGACTGGAAGAGTAGAATTGTGCCTCCGCCTCCTGCATCACCCTTCAAGTGAGCGTGTTGTGTCAAGTTTGTTTGCTTATTATTGTGTAGTTTAGATCACACCGCTTAACAGGCTTCGACGAACTTATTGTTTTAGTTGCTTTTTTAAATAAAGTGTACAATATATTATGCCAAGAAAATTTTAAACAGTGGGGCATAAACGATGTAAGGGCTAAAGAATATCACTATTTAATTGCAGAAATGCTAGCTGTTGATAACGAGTCGATTACTATAGTTGAGAGACTTGGTTTTCCTAGACTAATGTAGAAAGCTTTACCATGGTACGATATACCAAGTCGACCTTTTTTATGAATGAAATAATCACGGACAAAATTTAAAAAATGTTCCATTTCTGTAATGTCTGACTTGTGGACTTGCTATAATTTCAAGAGAATTGGATGAATACTTGAAATGTAAACGTATCGTATATCACGATGTGACAATACTTATATGTGATGGGCAGCAAATAAAAGTCTATTCCCGAATTACTTTACAAAATTTGCTAGAATTTATCTTTCTGCTCCATGGAGCAGTGTTTACTCAGAGGGACTTTTCTCAGAAGCAGGAAACGTATATGAAGAAAAAAGGAATAGGCTACTTCCAGCCAATGCAGAAAAGCTTACTTTCCTTCATCAAAATTTGCCATTTTTAAATTTTAATTATCATTAATCCTTCATATTTTATTTAGTTATTGATTGACATTTATTTTCTGTTTATTTTGAAGCTTATTTAGAATGTACTTTTTATGTTAATTAATAAAAAAAATTATAAAAATTTGTATTTGTTTTCTTTTAATTAATTACTTACATACATACATACATACATATCTTCACGCTATATCCCAACAAATGGGGTAGCACGAACCCTAAAATCACTCATAAAACATTCACTCATCACACCCATCAAACAACCAGTCATCGTCAAACATTTTCATCCAAACATAACACCCTCACTTCAACCACTTTCATAGATTACTTAACTAAATCAAGTACCTACCGCAGTTTAAGTGTTAGCTGTGATATTGTCAAACTATTCGGTATTCGGCCGAATATTAAACTAATATTCGGCGACGTGCCGAATAGTGGAATAGTTGCCGAATAGGCAGAATACCGAATAGTTGACTAATATTCGTTGCAACTCTAAGGAATTTTAATAGAAAAAGAGTGTAACTATTTTAATTCAACTACCACTTTTAAGAAAAGAAATGAATGGCAGAACAATACAACAGATTAAAATTTATAAAATATTTACAAATCGGTTGAAATGGTCGGTCGTGCCTTATTTGGATGAAATTACTATTGTCCGTGCAGTTGTTAATTTATGCAAACCTATTTTAAGTGACGATAAGTTTTTTGTATTAATACAGTAACATGTATTTTTTTCATAAATGTACATATTTTAATATTTATTCAGAATATACTTTTTTTAATTGTAATAACATGTAAGTACTAAAATCCTGTGTCATGTTTAACTTTAACTGCTTCTAAAGATTTATTATAAGAACAATAAATAACAAAGACATACCAAAATGAATTTAATCATAACATGTCTTGTAAAATTGTTGCTAAAATTTTATTTTTCCAGCGACGAAACATTTAATTTCTACTAAAAAACCCTGATCACTGATCCCATCCGGACTGAAGCCAAGCCAGGGAACTTTTTAATTAATGATCAGACTGCACTGCCTAACATTTTGTTGTTGCCATAGATAAATAAGCTATCCTTAAGCCCCTGGCACATATAGCGTCAAGACTCCGAGTCTGCCATTTGACTGCCAAAAATAGAAACGCCTCTATTTTCAGCAGTCAAGACTGCCGAAAACCAACTTCATTATGATGCTGGTTTTTCGCTATCTTCCTTTGTTGTTTGACGTATGAATTATTATTGTTTGATATTTTGTACAATTTTATAGCTAAATTCATTTACATTATACATAGTTAGATAGTTTTAAGTTTTCATATTTCATTTATAGTTCATGTCAATTTTTTTTAATTTAATTTTTTGATTTATTAATCCTAGTTTATAGTTTTTATATTTCTTAATAGTCTATAAATATTTTAAATAATACATTTAAGTTTTTTATTTCATTTATAGTTCATATAATTTTTTTTTTTAATTTAATTTTTTGTTTTATATTTCGTAGTTTATAGTTTTTATATTTCTTAATAGTCGATAAATATTTTAAATAATACAAATTAACAAATAACACGTTAAAATTCACAAATATATAATTCTGACTGTCAAAAACACCGACTCTATATGTGTCACCCGTTTTGGACGTGACTCTCAGTTTTTCAGCAGTTTGTAGCAGACTCGGAGTTTTGACGCTATATGTGCCAGGGGCTTAACGTACTCTTCTTGCGTGATTCCATACCAAGTAGCAGCATTCCCAGTGAAAGTAGGATGTAAAAAGCTGAAATTGTCTTCTGCCAATCCGGATTCTGATTTTTTCAATACTCGTTTGTATTAAAAATTGTAACAATTTGAACCAGTAATTCAGTGCTTTCTTGTTTCGAGCCAATCATTATTATCTTGGCTGAAAGTATTGGTATAAATCTATTCGATATCTGTCTGAGCAATGTTTTGAATATAAAATTCAGTTTTTATATTATTTGATATTGTAGCAACAATGTCGTCTAAATCAGCTTTTATTTACATTAATTGTGTTATGATTATAAAACTATTGAATTTTGAAATGTCAATTGTTGCATGTATTGTTCTCCTACCTCTTAATATTTTTCTTAAAGCAGTGTTGGTGTCACCTTTAAAATATAAAATTAAAATTAAATTTGGCAAAAATTATAATAGAATTTCAGTTTAATTCGTTCACAAATATGTATGAGTAGGTGGCTCAGTAGTATCGAGTTGGCCTCTGGATTTGAGAACCCAGGTTCAAAGTACTCCCGTGGCTGTAGCTCTACTAACATCTTTAGGAGCCGTGATTTGACAGCTGCTAACCGCATTTCACCTGCTAAATATATCACTTACCGAGATCTGCTATGGCAGAGTGCCACACCCAATCATGAGTAGAAGACGTGATGATATATTTATTTTATTAAAAGTATATAAACTAAAATTCATATTATATTCAACATTATTTAAGAAAAAAATTAGCAGCATCATCAAATACTTCACAAATAATATTAAAAGAACACACCGCTCTAACTAATCTCCAGTTTCATTTTATAAGTGTCATCCAGATCTCCATCGGGTAGGTACCAAATTATTATTTTTGTAACAGAATGGCAAAAATTCCGCATTCTCACAGCATCAATGTAATCATGAGAATTTGTTGTGTTGACTGTGATTTCCCAGATATGCCCCATGTCTTCTCCAGATCTGTGCATCTCAACTTCTCTAGTTGCTTAACTCTATACATTGAAATATATGTATTTGATATACAAAATGATAATATATTATAAAATACCAACCTATATACATATGTCAGGACCGCTGTTATATAATTCCGCATTCTCACAGCATCACTACAATCATGAGAATTTTTTGTTTTTGATTGTGATGGCCCAGATTTGCACCATGTCTGCTCCAGATCTGTGCAGCTCAACTTCACTAGTTGTTAAACTCTACACATTCAAATATATGTATTTAATATACAAAATAATAATATATTATAATATACCTAACTATTTACATACATATGCCAGGACCGCTGTTATATATTTACATTTTCCTCTGCCAAAAATATCTCAATTTTATGAAGTGTTCCATTTATATTGTTCCTTAGTACGCAAAAATCCACAATTTCACAGTACTGTGTTTCCTGTTTTAGTCTACATAAAGTTATGTGCTCAGCATTGTAAACAGCTTTGCCTTCTTTTATCGGTCTACTTGAACTTCCTATATATTCGAAAATATCTGCTAATTCGATATCTACTGTCTCCATACCTAATTGCTATCAATAATCATAAACTAATAATTGCTTTAGTTTATATTAAACTAAAATTAAACGCTAGTAACAATACGGGGTTTATTAAAAAAGAGGTGGCTTTTCAAATTACGCGGGCTACTTACATATATTAGATTCTTGATTTTTTTGTTTGTTACGTTGGTGAACATGTCCCCAACATATGTTGACATCAATGACGTATAATACTAGACGAATTATGCCGTATTCAAGTCAATGCAGCGTTGTGAAGCAGAAAGGGATGGAATAACTTGTTGGTGAGGCGGGTGCGCGGCTAGTAGCGAGTACACTTTGATGTTATGCAAGTTGCAAACATTTGTGTAGTAATTTTTATATTCAATTACTTACTTTTCACACACCAAAGTAAAGGTTAGTTTTTGACATATTAAGTGTTTTGTATACGCACTTTTGTATTTAAATAAATAAAATGCTCGCGCCTGAGAACTGTCATCAACATAAATGCAACCTGCATAACATCAACTTGTACTCGCTCCTTGCCGCGCACCCGCCTCACCATCCAGTTATTCTATCCCTTTCTGCTTCACAACAAACGCCGTTGTTATCCGTCTAATTATGTTTTGTCTGAAGTTGACATGATCAGCCATTTTGCATTTGTAGTTTGTTTTTGACAAGTATAATGGTTAGACGTATTTTGGTGTGCTTGACATTTTTTTGCAAAGAATCTGTATTAAATTTGGGTGAAAATTTAAATTATGGACTCCAACGCAATTGAAATGTTGACTGTGGCATTTGGCGAGTCTACTTTGAGCAAAAAAAACTGTTTATAAGTGGTACAAGCTCTTCACAGAAGGCCGAGAAGATGATAATGACGATGCCCGCCCTGGACGCCCCTGCATGTCAACAACCAATGAAAACGTTGAAGCGGTGAAGAAAATTGTTATTCATGGCTTTTGCATCACGATAATGCACCTGCTCACACATCTTTGCTTGTTCGTGATTTTTTGGCCAAAAACAACACCGTAAACACGCCTTAGCCACCGTATTCACCAAACTTGGCCCCCTGCGACTTTTTCCTGTTCCCAGAACTGAAAAGACCCATGAAAGGACGGCGTTTTGTCATGATTGAGGAGATAAAGACCTCATCGCTGGAAGAGCTTAAGGCCATACCAAAAAGCGCATATTAGAATTGCTTCGAGGATTGGGAAAAGCGCAGACACAAGTATATTATATCTGAGGGGGATTACTTTAAAGGGGACAAAATAGATATTAATGAATAAATAAATATTTTTCAAGAAAAATAAAAAGTCACCTTTTTTAGCAAACCTCGTATAAAAATGTAACGAAAACACGTATACCTATTAGAGGTCAGCAAAAATATCCGATTCCAGTCGGATAAAATATTCGATCCGAAAATCCGATTAAGCATCCGATCCGAAAGACTAATAAAACATTCGATCCGAAACTTACATTCACAGCTTTTAAGTAAGAAACATAAAAAATTCCAATTTATCTCTAAAGAAATGATAACGCTACGTAAAATTTAATAGTACTTACGAACTATGATACAAAATGATTAAATAACGTTACAAAAAAAAAATGTCTCTTTAGTTTTTCACAACAAAATTATTAATTAAGTTTAATAAAAAATTATTCTTTTTCTTTTGTGCAACGTTACAATTAGTTAACTATAAATAGGAAATACCGTACGAATCTAATGGTACGCCTGGTCGGATGTCAGATCGAATCGAATATCAAAACAGTGTATTTTTTTCTAAATTCGTAGCCATTTTGTGCGCGTAGGTGCTGCCGCCTACATTCGGCTTTTTTGCTATTACATATCTCAAAATCGGTCGGAAACCATACGTTTACAGTGAGAGCTTGAAGGTTGAAAATTGTTACTAATTTTAGAGCAAATTTATGCATTGTAAACTCAAATGTAATTGATGGGCTCCTATAGCACAATCGAAATAACAAGAATGATGGATAAAAGCGTGAAATATATATATTTAATAATTGTTACTAGTGAAAATATTAGTTAAAAATAATTATTTATATCTGAGATATAAACGATTAAAAATATCGTTATATCACAATGTCAGAAGTATTCTCATTGGCCACAAGAATTCAAATTTAGCGTCATTTATGGATTTCAAAAATTCAAATAATATTTATAGTACAATATGCTGCAACAATTAATAAACAACAAAAAATCATGGCTGTCGGTATTTACTAGGATTACATCCAAATTAAATCTTCCATATCTCTGAAACGAATCATTTTTGAGCACATGTTGTATAAATCTTTTCACTTATTTTGACTTCTTTTCTATGCCTTATAAATCTGTAACACTTATTTTTTAACAACCTATATGGATGGAGGTACAAACAAAAAAAATATTTTGTAATGTCTAAAAATATTTTTTATTTTATAAAATATATCACATATTACAAGATTCATTCTTACATTCAAAAACAATAAAATACATTCACATTTATTATGTACAGCTATTTAAAATAATTTTCTAAATTTTAAAAATACGATCATAAAATACTGCAAATATCCTCATTAAATAAATTAATATTGAGTAGAATCATGAATAACAATAGAGGAAATTGCAAGATAAAAGATTATGACACATTAGTAAAAATTTATATGTTATTGACCCTATTTTTAAGTTCGTTTAGTTGTTTCGCAATTTCTTGTGGTAAATCAGATCCAACTTGCTCTTCAAAATATTTTTCAATTGCATTACCTTCCTGAATCCAAAAAGACTTATCTAAGTTGAAGAGTTGGTCAAAATCTACGTTCTCTTTGAGTCCGTCCAAGTTTAAAGCTCCTTTCTTTGGAACCAAACCAACTGGTGTTTGCTCTGCACAGCTCTCATTTTCAATTCTACGCAAAACCCAGTCCAGAACTCTGGAATTCTCACCGTATCCAGGCCATAAGAAGTTTCCATTACTGTCTTTTCTGAACCAATTCACGTGGAAGATTTTCGGTAAATTTTCTGATCGTTTTTGCATGCTGAGCCAGTGTTCCAAATAGTGTCCAAAGTTATAACCAAAGAATGGTCGCATTGCAAACGGATCGTGCATTATAATTTTACCCTAAAACAATAAAATAAATAAAACTTAATAAACATATATTTTCATTTAAGATGTTAATAAATTAAAATATATTACAATATATTTTGTAACCAACATAAAAAAAAACTAATTCTTATACTTTATTATGTTATCTTTATATTATGCGGTTGGACAAGTTCTCGATTGTATATAATTAATTGAGTAAGCTGTTGGCACTTGTTCAAACATGTTTGATAATAATAAAAACAATTGGTTGTTTCAAAGAAAATATTTATGATGATTGTGTAAAAGCCGAAATACGTATTAAGTGTAAAAATAAATATTTTCTTTGAAACAACCAAGTGTTTCTATTTTGTATTTTTTTTAAATATTCTCGATTGTACTTTTGAGAAATGTTAATATTCACCTTATGTTCTGCAGCCGCCGTAGCTTCACTCCTCATTGCAGCTCCAATAAATACTCCATGTTCCCAGTTCATGGCTTCGTAAACAAGAGGAACGCCTTGAGGTCTACGTCCACCGAATAGGATGGCATCAATGGGTACACCTTCAGAAGCTTCCCAGTTAGGATCAATGATTGGGCACTGATCAGCAGGCGAACAGAATCTAGAATTGGGATGTGCGGCCGGAGTCTTTGATACCCCCTTCACCCATGGGTTTCCTAACCAATCAGTAATTTCAACATCCTCGGGAATTTCATCCTCCATCCCTTCCCAAAATACACCACCATCACTAGTAGCAGCGACATTTGTGAACAATGTGTTTTTGAAAACTGTTCTCATTGCATTAGGGTTGGTTTTCATTGAGGTTCCTATAAACAAATTAAAAATAATACGTCATATTAATATTTCTATAATGTGTATTTTAAAGAACCTAATAATACAGTAAGTTTAAAAAATAATTACCTGGTGCTACGCCAAAGAATCCATTCTCTGGATTAATAGCTCTGAGTTGTCCGTTATTATCAAATCTCATCCAAGCGATGTCATCACCAACACACTCAATCTTGTATCCAGGTAAAGTAGGTGTCATCATGGCCAAATTGGTTTTTCCGCAAGCAGATGGAAAAGCAGCAGCGATGTACCGTTTCTTGCCTGCCGGGCTAGTAATACCCAAAATTAGCATGTGTTCTGCGAGCCAACCCTCGCGTTTGGCGATAGTAGATCCAATTCGAAGAGCAAAACACTTCTTGCCCAGAAGAGAATTGCCACCGTATCCACTTCCATAGGAGACAATCTCGTTGTTTTGAGGTCTAAAATAAATAATGTTATTAATTTTATCTTATAACGAATGATTATATATTTATTTTTCTACAGTCGAGATACAAAATTGGCATTTTCTCTTGCATTTATCAACGCAAAATGTCACTTTGTCGCTTATGCGCGAAAAAGCAGAAATCGCTCTCCGAATTTTTAACGCTACATAAAACGTTCATTGAATGTTACCATAACAACCAATCACAGAAAAAAATAATTTTTAATGTTCTGTAACGTTGAAAACTTGTAAAATTAAATTCTTAAAAGTTAAATTGATTGTGTTTTTCGAGCGCAAATGTACATTGTCGATTTCGAGAGAATGTCACGCTCTCACGTCGCGCGTCTACAATCTCTCAATCCATAATGTACCATTTTGCTCTCTTAATACACAAATAGCTATTATGAAATAAAAGTCAACAATAATGAATAAACAATGTTAACTTACTTGTGTAAGACAATTGTGCGCTCAGGATCGCATGGCCAGCTAGATTTTTCAACCACACCGTTTGCAGGTGTACCAACGGAATGCAAACATTTAACAAACTCGCTGTTGTCAATAATTTGCTCAAGAACTTTGTTTCCAATGCGTGTCATAACTCGCATAGAAGCCACAACGTAAGCGGAATCAGTAAGTTCAACGCCAATTTTGGAAAGCGGAGATCCAACAGGTCCCATGGAGAAAGGAACAACATACATAGTTCTTCCTCTCATGCATCCATTGAAACGTTCCTTTACGGCTAGGTCCATATCCGTGGGGGACATCCAGTTTCCCAAAGTGCCTTTAATTCCATCTTTAGCAGCTGGAACGGTCTCAGCTCGATGTTCGGTGCAAATGAATGTACGGCTTTCCATACGAGCCACATCAGCAGGATTTGTGCGAGCCAGCCAGCTGTACCCAAAATTTAATTATTAATAAACTTAAAATGAAAACATCAAATAAATATCAAATAAAATAAATATATCATCACGCCTTTTACTTGTTACTAGGTGTGGCACTCTTTATTTATGCGCGTGAAGTGCGGATACCAGCCGTCAAATCAGGGCCCCCAAAGATGTTAGTGGTGGGAGAGCCACAGGGGTAATTTTAAATTGGTGAAAATGTTTTATCGACTGTGGGAATCGAACCAAGATTCTTAGGATCCACAGACCGATTTGATACCACTGAGCCACTACCCCATCAAATAAGAGTTATATAATAATAATTCTTACCAATTCTGGTACTTGGGTAAAGGTTGAATAGTTCCTTGTTGTTGGAGAAGATTGAGTAAATGCCCGTTTTCGGTATCACTGCCATCACAGATATGTATCTTCTCCGGTTGGCAAAGAGAAATGTTTTCTTCAATGTACAAACGCACTCTCGGTGATATGTTGTTTAAATTTCCATGGACTACGCTAATACCTCGAATATGATTGAACAGGCCCACATTTGGATGAGCTAAGTTTTTCGCGAAGCGACCAACTTCACCAGCATATCTGCGAACAAAAAATTATAAATAATTATTTTTCACATCACGGGTCCATAAATAAAAAAACATATTTTTCTCAATTGCTGAAGAAAATGGTATGTTTTAGTTTCTCATTCTCGAGGACTGAAGTATCACCCCCAATCCAGAAGGAAATAAAAAATTTCAAATTTAATCCCGCCGGGATTAAATAGACAGATAAACAAGCATTACCGTAGCAACAGTCACATTATAATATTCCTTAAAATATTGCATTTTGTTTATGATGCCTAAGTTACCTAAAATTTTGTATAATGTGAATTATATGTCAAATTAATATCAAAATTAATCATTAATTCAAAATGTATAACTTGAAGTACGAAAAATAGTGAATATACCACAGGACTGATGTGGATTATTTAATCCTGAGGGTGAAGTTTATCACCTGAGGGAGTAAATTATGTACTTCAGTCCCTTAGTATATACTATACTATTACTTATTTGGGAACAAAAATTATGTATTTATATTCAATTTCTCATTCTAAACAAATAGGTTAATATGAATATATAATTTTGTTAGAATAAAAAAGTACATTTTAATTTAGTTCTAATAATAAACCAAAATAGATATTAAATTTAAATAGTTCGTTCAAATATTTTGCTCGCTATCCGCAAATTAATATTAATCATACCATTTTTTCAAAAAGAAATAAAATAACTTCATAGTAATTCCAAGTATAGTTATTAATATTGTATTATGACTTAGTAAAAATCAATACGAAACACCTCCACTATGCGACAAATGAACCCAGACATTTAATAACAAAAACATATTTTAATAATTTTATGATTTTATGTTTTGAAATATATAAATTACGTTTTTGTAAAATTGAATAGTAATTTGGAATTTATCTTATTATAAATAAAATTAACCATTTAAAATGAAATAAAATTATTTCGACAAATCATAAAATAATAAATAATAAATAAACTTACTCGCTTGTCTTCTTTTCAACGATGTCAGGCATTTTATAAAGTAAAAGTAATTCCGTTTTCAAAGAAAAAAATTAGGCAGTATAAAATTATTGTAATTTAGGTGTAACTTTTATGGTACATGGAATAGTAACCATAAATAAATTTAAGATATATTTTGTTAAAGTTGAGAAAATTAAAAGAAATATTAACTAAATATTTGTATTCACCAGGATATAATTCCTGTTTGTATAAATTTGGAATATAATTAAACGTTCGACACAACAAACTGAATAAAACAGTGACAACAGATTGGAGCGCTAGGGTTATATAGGTAGCAAATGCGTGGTGGGGGTTCGGTTGGTGGGACAAAGTATAAACATCAATTAGTGCTCTGTGAAACTGGAAGATTAGTTTCGTCATCTTGGCACTTGTAGTTAGTATCTGATAATGTCAACAATATATTTATTTTTTTTATTTCTTTTCAATTTATTCATTTTGTCGATACTATTTTGGTAAATTTTATACTTATATAATTATATTGACTATTTTTAACTTTCGTTGCCTATGAGACTTTGTGCACATATATGATCAGTTTATACTTTATATTTATATATACATGTCTTCCTTTTCTTATTTTATTTCGTGAAGTATTGAAAGAGTCAATATGAAGCAATTTATCAGAAATCAAACAAGTGTTATTATAATATAAAAATACTATTTTGCGTTCTGTTTTTTTACTTATGTTTTGGGACGATATTTCAATCTTACATCTCATTAAGGTAGCCAATATATATTCAATGAGTAGAGTATTTTAGTAAGCCGAAAGTATTATGGAAAGGTAATAATGGACAAACGGCTCAAAGATGTAGTTATTTTATTAGCGAAGTAATAACGACGTTTCGGCCAAGGTTATGGCATTTTGCAATTTAAACCCCGATGTTCCTTACGATATTTTTTTGTTTAGGTATACATTTTATATATATATATATATATTATTACATTATAAAATGGTCGATTTATCTACTCTTGAGTCCTCGTAAAGATATAATAAAGTTGGATATTTACTCCTGGAAGTACAAAAAATGTATTTCGTTTATTTTCCAATATTGAATATTTAATATTTGTAAGCATATAATTCTTAAGCAAAAGGTTTTGTACAGTTTAGGATGGATATTAATGCAAAAAAAATAAAAAATATCATAATTTTTACTATTTATTTAGGAAAGGATATTGATACATATAGGTAATTAATTACCGTTATAAATAATTTTGTACGGGGTTAAGTTGAAATAATTTAGTTTTGTTTCATACATCGTTTGTAGCGTGACGTATCGTTACGTCATTTTCAACTGTAACGTAAGTTATCAGCTGGCTAGTGGCTATGGATACATTTGCCGTTCAACTTGCTGACCTTGTTTTTATTCACTAGGTTTCGACTTATCTTGTTGCTATATGACTTGGAGGCTCGTCTGTTTCTAACGTTCTTATTGGCTGAAAATTGCGGGTGTGTACAGCTAAGCTGATGCAATGGGTGACAGCGATCAAGTCAGCACACTCAAATGTCAAAATTGTTTTGAACAATATTTTATTTTATGTTTTGA
Source organism: Pterostichus madidus (assembly GCA_911728475.2). Taxonomy (NCBI): domain Eukaryota; kingdom Metazoa; phylum Arthropoda; class Insecta; order Coleoptera; family Carabidae; genus Pterostichus; species Pterostichus madidus. The sequence continues at coordinate 18,864,010 of OU452305.1, read as the reverse complement.
AGTGTTGCAATGCTATAAAGTTACAGTTATTTTCCAAGTATTTTAATGTTATCATTTCTTTAAATTTTTATTAGATAATTTTTTTATTATTTGAAAGCATAACACCAATAGTATAACGGAAATATTTTTGTTAAATAAGCAATGGTAAATCATATTGTTACCTATATTACTTAGCCATAAAAAGGCAGGACTGTTTAACCCAAATTCTCAAAGGGACCTCTCATATTAAATTACAAATATTTATTTATATGTTAGTATTCTTTTTATTTATTTTTTTCTTTACGCAAGCTTCATATTTTGAACTAGTTCGGGCTCCATCTCATTTAATAGAAATAAATAAATGTAAACAATTAAACTACAGTTTTTAAAGTTTCTATTTCAAATTTGGACTATTTTTACACTTAAAGTAAAACCTTTGTGTCAGTAGATTCATAATATTTTCCAAGTTATAAATGGAACAAAATAGTTAAAAATGGAATATACGAGTACATACTCGTATTGTACGAAATATTGTCCGCTACACAAATATCCGGATTAATATGTTCTATTCAAATTACATTTGCAATTATTTCAGAAGATAATATGAAAGCATTATTTTTTATTTAATGTATATCTGACACATGAGTAGAGATGGGACTTTAGATCATCAAATTTGTAATTTGTAATTTACTTAAATGAAATATAAATTAATAAATATCTTAATAAAATTGATCAATTAAATCACAATGAATATTCATTCTTTTTTTAGAGTACAGCAAATAAATTTTTGTCGCTTCTGATTATATCGCTTTATCACATGTTTATACATAGAAAATGAAACGCTGAACATCACAAGATGTTACTGCAGCATATTTCAAATATTTTGTATACGTATTTTCGGGAAATTTAACATTTTCTCGTATATATTACTACGATTACTATTCTAGGACGATAATATAGCTTTACAAGATTATGGCGTGGCTAGCTCAATGGTATGAAGTCGGCCTGTGGATCCTGAGAACGCTGGTTCGATTCCCACAGGCGACGAACAATTTTCATAATTTCAAAAGCTACCCTTGTGGCTCCTCCACCACTTACATCTTTGGGGGCCGTGATTTGACGACTGGTAACCGCACTTCACGCGCAAAATATATCACTTACCGAGATCTGCTTCGGTAGAGTGTCACACCCAGTAATGGGTAGAAGGCGATATGATATATTTATTTATTTATTTTAAGATTAATTCCAATACCAACATAAATAAATGAAAAAAAAATATACAGGGAAACCTAAAAGATTGTTAATTATTTTTGAGGATAATTTCTCAAAAATAAAATAAAGCAAACACTTATTTAGTTAAAATATGTCAAATAAATGTAGGCTCAAATGAAAGCATTTTGTTTAAAACTAATTTTTGACTATGAAATCTGAAATCTACAGATATTGACGTAAAAAAAAGGTAATAATACTAGAATCCCATCTTTGTAAAAGCTCGCCTCTCGTAAGCGTTATAGTTATAATGTCCCATACGAAAATTATCCAGAATATTATTAATCCATTTCCATTATTCTTCATTTAATTTATCTTATGTATATAAATATAAGTAGATATAAACCTTTGATTGAAAAATTGACATTTTAAACATGTAACTAAAACCTTGTAACATTATAATGTGAAATATAAATTAAATTATATTTAATAGTAGATTATTGGTAGCTTCAGTGCACAACTTGAACTAATATGAATAATATAACACAGAAACTAATACTTTGTACTTTGCGTATATTTTTATTTCTCTGAATTTTATAAAAACTCTAGGACTAGATGAATACGATAGATGTTAATTGCGACACGTGTGTTTTTGAATTGAGCTGTTTTTAGTGAAGCCTGATTAGTTAAACAAATACTAAATAGTTTCGTTCTGCGTTCTATCAATAGGTACGTCACAATTGTGTTAATACCGTACATATCGGCATACCTAAAATGCATAACGAATACTTATTGTGACTGTCATAAAATGCACCAGGAAAATGGAGTTGCTTATTTTACACATCCGGTTTACTATTACATTCATTTTTCTCTAATTTAATAATACTGCATTTCATAATTATTTATCAAATTACGTAATTGCATAGTTATGTTCTTGTCAATAATAAACTATACACACTATTCTATAAATAGGTACCACTAAGTATTTAACTATTAAATTTTTATTTTTCAAATACTTATAACATTTTATTTATAACAGTGTTAGCGAATTTAAAATATTTCATCGAGGAGTTTTAATACTGACATACTATGTTATTGTTAACTATTGATTTAAAAAATAAATTTCAAATAAATAGCATCGAATAGCACATGGAAAATTATTGTTACAATCAGGCTTATTTTAACATAATTAAGGGCCGGTTTTTCCATCTCCGGATAAAGTTCCTGATAACTATCGGTACGATAATAGAAAAAAAATATCAAATCAGAAAATGACATTCCGTATAATTAGTATTACCATTTGTGATATGATTCCGATGCGATTTTTTTTTATCGTGAATTTTATCAAATGATTAAAAAAACCGATCCTAAGAGATAAAAAATTGTGCGCTCTCGCTAACAGTAAATTTCAGCATTTATGTAAGACTTTTTTTGGTTTTACCTATTTCTGTGTACTTGTTGGATTAATAAAATGTAGAATATATTATTTCCATAATATTTTCAATTAAAACACGAATTTAAATATACCGCGTACCATAAATTGATTACGTTAAATACGGAACATATATTTTTTCTTTCGATCAGACGAAAACTGACCTCTCCGGTGTGTTTTGTGCCCGCAAAGTGCATATTCCGGTATTATAGTGTCGTTGCCTGATTACGAGAAATAACAGTCCGGGAATATTTTTTACGGCCGATGGAAAAGTTTTCACGTATAGTACGCTTGTAAAAATAAATAAACAAACCATGGTCAGATATTTTTATCAAACAACGAAATCATTTTTTGTCTTGTTGGCTGTTTGACGTTTATAAATGAAATATATAATAACTAATTATGGATTAAAACAAATCGAAAAAAATAAATAGTATGTGTAAAAAACTAAATAAATAAATACATCATCACGCCTTCTACCTATTACTGGGTGTGGTACTCTGCCGTAGCAGATCTCGGTAAGTGATATATTTTGCGCGTGAAGTGCGGTTACCAGCCGTTAAGTCACGGCTCCCAAAGATGTTAGTGGAGGAGGAGCCACAGGAACAGTTTTAATGTGGTGAAAATTGTTTGTCGATTGTGGGAATCGAACTCGGGTTTTAAAATTCACAGGCCAACTCGATACCACTGAGCCAGCTACCATTCGACTCGTCTCGCATTTTCCCACCATCATCAGGGAATATATCACTTTTCCTACTAGTTACACAAAATACTGGTTTTTTTTTAATTTATATTTATTTATTCATATTTTTTTTTTGGGCCAATGACCATCATTGAGATAATCCGTAAGAGATACAGTTGGATTGTAAATACTGTGTACTGATTTTGGCAGATCCCAGATATTTGCAGATTGGTACTGAGACACTTTAAACACAAGAACAATTAATTTCTTAGTTTTTTGTGTTTATTGTGTTTAGGTTTAGATGCTCATTATTACGATCTCGATTAAATTAGTAGATCAATCTGATTTCAGTCGGTTTTTCATTTTCAAATATAGGTATTTCAAAGACACCAGTCTCAATATAAAATTCGGATACGAATCCAATAGATTATTCATATCGGTAATTACAGTGAGTATTAAAATACTCGTATAATATCGAAAAAATTGCTTTCAATGAATATTCTAATTTTATTATTTTCTTGTATAAAAATATTTTTCGGAAGACAAAATAAAGATAAATTCTTACTTAAGTAATAGAAAAAAATATGTTGATATAACAGGGTTAAATCTGCCTGTGCCTATGCTAGGTTTTGCGGGCTCTATTTAGTTATTTTTATTGAATTTATTTTCAAATTATTTTGATGTTTCAATACTTTCAGCTATAAATGAGACAACAAGTCTCAAACTCAAACAAAACAAGAAACATCCATCATAGCACACGGATAAATACGTAACAGATTCATTATATTGAAAAATTAATAACTAGGTTAATTTTTTTTATTAAAAGTGCATGTGTTTAGTATCACAGTTAAGCTAATTTAAAATACTTACAGGAAAAAAATATATCACCACATTTAAAATAATATTATTGAAATAGCCTTAAAAATAGGCAGTGGTCCGACTTGAGGGCGGCTCTGCAAAGACTAGATAGAAATTTTGAAAAATGCAAATTAAATCACTTAATTTTTTTTAAATTTTTATTGATATTATATTATTGTCAATAAATTTGTTATTTCAAGCATATTTTGTTAATGAAGGAAAGCACTCAGCGCTCGCTTAGTACATACGAATATATGCTCAATATATTCAAAAATGTACCTAGAAAGTATTATTAAATGTACATAAAGATTTTTTGCACATTTGGGTAGGGCGCCCCGTTTTATATCAGCACCAGGAATTCTCAAATGTCTAAAGCCGCCACTGAAAGTAGGTACCCTTTTTTTCTTTGTGTCTCAATATTTAGGTATTAAGTTTATTAAAAAATAAAAACACTTATATAGAGTCACCTGGTATTATTTTGGAAAAACCAACATACTATTAAATAATCTCTTAAAAACACAACTTTATTAATTTAACCAACTTTATATCCCGTACCTTTTACAATTCAAAAAATTTCAGAAGTTACAAAACAATAACAATAACTGATCATAGATCTAAATATTCAAATTAATTCTCCTAAACTTTTGATTTCAATCACTTTTCTCTAAAATGATATAGAAAACAATGGCTGTTGAAAAATTCATAAACTATGATAAAGATGTATATTCCACTTTAGTGTTAAATGTGAAAATATTTGCATATAATCAGTCTTTTTCACTGCGATTGTATATGTTTTTAGTTGAATAGAATTAATCATTATCAAGTAAATTTATCTCATAACTTATCAAACATATCATTAAAATCTGCAATAAATAGATAAGCATAAATAAAAAAGCAACATCTAGATATATCAACAAAATAATTTTGCACTTTAGATATCTTGAAAGAGATTGTAATACCAAGGTCATTCTGCTCTGAGTTTGGTAGTGTATAAATAATTTTTTTTGTATCACATGACATCGCATACAAGTCTAATATTACTACTTCCTATATTTTTTTTTCTACAAAAGCGTAATCAAAAGCAAAATAACCAAAGGCAGATTTAGAGGTACCCGCAGTCGACAGTATATATATATATATACTGTTATTTTTCTTTTGAATATGCAACGTTAAAATTGGTTTAGTATAAATACTGCCCCCGGATCGCGCCATGTAGAATTCTATTTCGAACAATAGAATTGCTGTCATCTGTCAAGTAAAAATTATGATTTTCTCTAATATAGCGTAAAATAATCGATGCATTTTGTATCAGATAGTGCACAAATTTTTTACTGGAAAATTATTTAGAATGGAATACTAATTTCACGATTTGAAAATTATCGGATCGGATTTCGGATCGGATTTCAGATCGGATCGAATCGGATCTCGAATAGAGTCAGATCGAATAGGATCGGATCTTGAATCAAGTCGGATCGGATCGGATATAAAAATTTTCAAATATGTCGATCTCTAGTATTGGGTTTTTTTCAAAAGTTTTTTAAGGTAAATATATTATTTTCAGTTTTTACAGTTTCAATCTTTTCCGTACGTTATGAATCATCCGTATATATATATATATATATACGGATGATTCATAACGTACGGAAAAGATTGAAACTGTAGCTAGGGGGGGGGGGAGGGTGCAAAATAATATATTTACCTTAAAAAACTTTTGAAAAAAACCCAATACTAGAGATCGACATATTTGAAAATTTTTATATCCGATCCGATCCGACTTGATTCAAGATCCGATCCTATTCGATCTGACTCTATTCGAGATCCGATTCGATCCGATCTGAAATCCGATCCGAAATCCGATCCGATAATTTTCAAATCGTGAAATTAGTATTCCATTCTAAATAATTTTCCAGTAAAAAATTTGTGCACTATCTGATACAAAATGCATCGATTATTTTACGCTATATTAGAGAAAATCATAATTTTTACTTGACAGATGACAGCAATTCTATTGTTCGAAATAGAATTCTACATGGCGCGATCCGGGGGCAGTATTTATACTAAACCAATTTTAACGTTGCATATTCAAAAGAAAAATAACAGTTATATATGAAATTTAATAAATAATTTTGTTATAAAAAACTAAAGAGACATATTTTGTTGTAACGTTATTTAATCATTTTTATCACAGAACACAAATGCTTACAAATATATCGTAGCGTTATATTTCTTTAGAGAGGAATTGTAATTTATGTTTTTACTAAGAGTGGATACCCAAAAGTTATGTATGTAAATTTCGGATCGAATCTTTTATCCGACTTTCGGATTGGATATTTTATCCGACTTTCGGATCGGATATTTTATCAGTCTTTCGGATTGGATGTTTTATCCAACTTTCGGATCGGATATTTTATCCGATTTTCGGATTGCATCCAATCCGAATCCGATCCGAGAGAGCTCCGATCAGAATCCGAATCGGTAATTTTTTTTTTACTTCATTGTTAGATAATAATAGAAAATATGCACCCGTAAATATCACTGCGCAATTTATTTGTTTATTTTTTTTTTTTTTTGAGCATGCAAAACTTTGCCTTTATATGAAAATACTTTGATACTGCGTATTTATGCTAGTCGATGGAATTTATGTTTATTTTTTTAGCATTATTATCGACAGCTAATGCAGCTAACGCGCCGCTTATTTTGGTATAGAGTGATTACGTCATTCGTACGGTATGTTGTGGGTTCGATCCCAGACTATAGAAATTAATAGTTTTTTTTTTAGATTTACTACAATTACATGATTTACTTAACTTTCTTTACAAAATAATCTAATAATGACTTACAACAATTAGTTTGATCTACTTAATTCATTACCTCAATCTACCTTGACTTTTTTACAAACTAATATAATAATGACTTATAACAGTCACTTACAACAATGAGTTTGACCTACTTAATTCACTTAAATCACTGAATTTATTTTCTCACATGCCTTTGACTTTTTACCAAACACTAATACAATAATGACATAACTTAGCTAAAATAAGTAAAAGAACATCGGATATTCACTGGACTTCGCTATTAGTGTTAAATAATTATATACTCATTATTTGTGATTCACTTATCATTTCAATTCAACGAAAATATTTTCCATTTGTCATAAATATAGGTAGGGGAATGTAACGTAATATGCTGCACATTTTTTTTTAAATTTTACACAACTACTTCATTAATACGAACTAGAAATATATTGGATAGTCATTAGTTTTCACATTTATCCTTGGGGTAGATGGCTCAGCGGTATCGAGTCGGACTGTGTATTTGAGAACCCGCGTGATTTGCTACGGCAGAGTGCATATATATATATATATATATATATATATATATATATATATATATATATATATATATATATATATATATATATATATATATATATATATATATATATATGTATATATGTATATGTATTACATACTTGTCCTTGCAAGTCTAAATTTCATTTATATAAAAAAACAATAGATATTATAAATTTTTAGTAATACAGTTTATTAAAACCGTGGCTGGAATACGCTTAACTCCACCCATTCAGGTATATAATGAATGGCGTGGCTCTACTTTATCGCGAAAGTGAAATATACAGTCACAATGAAAACTTGATTGTCGCACCATGTACGATATGCGCATTTATACAAATTTATTAATGATACATTCATTTATTAGTAATCTGTCATATTATTCTTTTAATATGCTATTTTTATAAATGGAAAGAATTAAATACCGTATTATTATTTCATAAATAGTAGCGACACTCCTCTCAGGGTTTTACGTTGGTTTGTCGAACTCTAGCCGTTGCGCTTTATACTAGTGGCGAATTCTAGAACTATTCGTTCATTCATAAAGCGAGCAATTTTTTGCCCGAATTTAAAATATGAAAACTTCATAATGCACCGTTTTATATTTATTGCGAAAAATTATTCAAAATTTACAAATAATTATATGAATATTTTATTAAAATTAAAGATTAACGTATTTTAAGGGTTCAGATAAAAGGGCCCTGTATATTTAAAAATAGTATAAGGATGAGTAAATACTACAATAATATTTTTTACCTTCTGAGGTATGGAATTTCATACGCGGACATTTCCGAGGTATGGACCAGACAATGACCGCCGGCTCCGAAATAGAATATGTCGAGAAACGGTATCTTCAAAAATAAAGTCCCACGTGACATTTGGCCAATTGCGTTGTTAGACTTTGTTTCAAATCTCTAGCCGTTTTGTGAATTTTCACAAAGAAAATCGTATTTTTACAGACTTTTAGCCTTCAGTAGTTTTAAAAGCTAAACTATAACAATCCAATACAATTTAAATCAGGTACAGATTTACCATATAAAGAGAGTGGCACACTACGTTATTCTTTTAGTTACATTTTTTGATGACTTAATTTGAACGTGAATTTTTCTTACATATCCCATTAATTGAAATGTACCATATACAGCGATTATATGTATGTAAATATGTAAATATGTATATATTTAAATGAATGATGTTGAAATTTTTTATCAGGAGAGTTTTATTATCGTGAACTAAAAATTTCCTTTTACTGGAAATGTTACGAAATTCAAATCACATTCGAGAGATGTTATAAAACACGTTTATTTGTTCAAAAGAGAACTGAGCATAAAAGCAATATTTGTACATTGTCAATGCACGTATTAATAGAATTTATAGCCAAGCGCATTGACTTGTGGTTGCTGTTGCTTCTTGTTAGAGCCGGAATACTAAAAAATTATTGCTGGATTTTGTACTATACATATATTACTCCTATTATTAATTCTACAAGTAACCAGTTTACTCTAGTTTAACAAACAATTTTCGAGATAGAGCATGTTATCAGTGCCACTTCTATCATTTGGAAATATTAATTCGAAACGGTCTCTTTCATCTATTGTATTAGGTATTATAATCAGATGTATGTACATAAAATAACTGATATTATTCAGTATCAGGTACGACTTACAAATAGGAACGCCTGAACTAGTTCGGAATCGTTCTCACGAATAAAGCTACATGCTATAATTGATTTTAATAGTAGCATTTTGTTTGCATAATTTAAATGCCAGACGACAGCCAAACTAAAATGGTATGGGATGCACGGACGACTAAATAGAAGAACAGAGAAAGACCACAGAAGACATGGGAGAATAACATACAAGACATAAAAAGTTATACATAAAAGTATCGGAAAAAGCAATTTTCCCATTTAAACTACGTGTAAATATTGAGGCCTCTGATGGCACGTTTTAACGTCATTTGACGGGTATAGGATTCGGCTAAAAAATATTAAAATTTATTATGAGTCGTTTTAGAGGGTACCAGCATCAAATTTCCGACTTTGCTAAAATAACGGACACCCTAATATAATATAAATATATATACGAGTATATATATATATATATATATATATATATATATATATATATATATATATATATATATATATATATATATATATATATATATATATATATATATATATATATATTTATATATCATCACGTCTTCTACCCATTATTGGGTGTGGCACTCTGCTGAAGTAGATCTCGATAAGATATATTTTGCGCGTGAAGTGCGGTTACCAGTCGTCAAATCACGGCCCCCAAAGATGTTAGTGTTGGAGGAGCCACAGGGGTAGCTTTTGAAATTATGAAAATTGTTTGTCGTCTGTGGGAATCGAACCAGGGTTCTCAGGATCCACAGGCCGACTTCATACCACTGAGCTAGCCACCCCATTATATATATATATATATATATATATATATATATATATATATATATATATATATATATATATATATATAAATATATATAATGATTATATTACCATTGTAACAAAAAAGTATAAAGAAGAAAAAATTATTGCGATTGTAAACTGAAATACAAGGAATGTATTAATCGTATGGACGATATTAACTATTGAACAATGAACAAACATAGGATTAAAAAGTAACAATTTAAAAATCATACCATCACAATAGTATCAAGATAAACATATTTATTTATTAAATTATGATCTTATCACATGAACAATATCCTGTAAACTTCGATCTAGTTCCCAGAAACAAAGTATGTATTTCAAAATTAATGTTTTATCAAAATCGTAGAAAAGAGGTATGTATGAAGAAAGTTAAAAAATTATAGGTGATTACTTAGTAATGTACAAACTAACCAAAGTTCATTTGTTTATACAAAGACCATGTATCGTGTTTCCTATTTCGACACGTGACTTTGAACCGGTTTGGAGGTGTGTACGGTTTACGATAACCTGGTAACAAATATCGATGCGTATTTATACAACAGGTGATAGAGGTTTGATTTAGAAGGTAAATAATTATAATGTTTTATGTTATACTGGACAGAGGATGCATCATGTTTTGAGCATTAATTAAATATAAATGTCACAGGTTCCTAATTACTTTTATTGGGAAAAGATTACAGCAGAGTACAACATAGGGATGTAAAATCATAATGTGGTAATTTATTACTTACCTTATTATTTTAAGCAAAAAAGCTTTAAATAAAAGTTTTAGGGCATAAAATTTTGCATCTAAGTCAATAAACAAAACTAATTTTGCATGCTTGGTAACGGCATAGATTAGGTCTGAAAATTATGAAAAATTGCCTCAAAACTATCAATAGCCATGGAATATAATACTTATTATTTACTTAAAATAAAATATTGTTTAGCCTACAAATAAATAATTTAAATTTTAGTTGTAAATGCGTTACAATAAAAACTACAAAAAAGATTAAATATAATGTATTAACATATAAAATATTTAATTAAAAAGTGAATTATTCAAAACGATTATTTTTTACGTTTGTTTGTTATATTATTTGTTTCTGAAAGTACTGAACTGCCTTGAATTTGTATAATGCGCGCGGAAATTTTCACAAACAAATGATACAAAATAATTTCTCAAAAAAAAAAAAACAAGAAACATCCATCATAGGACATTGATAATAACTGGATTAATTTTTTTATTAAAAGTTCATGTGTTTGGTAAACTGTAAAGATAACTTAAAATGCTTTCAGAAAAAGAAATATACCATTTCATTTAAAATAATAATATTGAAATCATTTTTGGTGACACCAGAAGTGAGATTCAGGAACTTAATACATTAAAAAGTAGCATTTATATTTGTACACAACTTTGTAATTTAAACTATGTTTACATTTAAAAATAAAGAAATTAGCTATTTGTCCTTATTTTTCCACTTACCCTGTATAAGGATAAACACAACTAATCAGAATTAATTATATAATTAGTTTTTAATTAATACGAATTTATTTTTATTTGAAAAAATTTGCAGTAGTAATCACATACGTTATTTGTTTTAGTTTATTTGCTTTAATAATTTTTATTCACACCTAATATGCAAATTAGAACCAAAATAGTTTTTGCTTCTCATAAATGACCATGAAAAAGACAGCATATCGACAAGTGTATTTTTAGACTTTGTTAAATATGTCACAAATATAATTATTAGTATCTACCTACACTTATCTATCTGCATAATATAATACTATAGTATATACATAAATAATTTGAACGTATCATCATATATCACAGATTTGATTTAATCTATTTCAGTGTAAAAAATATTGTTTTGATTGCTGTTTGCTGGAAATTTAAATTTTTTATGACAGTAAAAAGAAATTAATAAGAAAACTGTTGTCGAATATTACCTATTTATTGCTTATAATTTTTTTGTTCATTTTATAAGTGAGAAAATATTGTGCTTTTCTACTATAACAAAAAAAAGTTTTTATACAAAAAACCAAATAAATAATAAATATCGGCAAAAGATATCTATTTTTGCCTATTGATACTAAAAGTGGGCTTTTATTTTCAATTGACAGGTTGTGTTACTTTTACAATTATGTCCGATTTTTCTGTAAGGTTTGAAGTTAAGTTCAACTAAACCTTGAACTTGAACCTGAACTTTTTATTTTTTTTACAACCTGTAAAATTAAATTGATTCTGCTGAACCTTAACTGAATGTCAAAATAATTTTTCAGTATTGTGTAATTTGGGATTTCCTAGGTTACCGAAATTGTATTTAGGTATATCAAAATAAAGAAAAAAGTCAATCAAAATAGGTTTCTGTCATCATCTTCTTTCGTGATGAAAATTAAAAGGGCAGCGAATATAATATAATATAATCTTTTTAAGTTATTACAATCCTCACACATTCAACTTTTTATAATAAATTATTATTAATTATTATACCTTGAAAATGGCCTAATTCTAAGACCAGTTAAAAAAATTTAATAAAACCTGAAATCCATCAATTAAGTACTGATTTTTCAATATCCATAATTAATTATCCTATTGGCTTAACTAAAAATTTTCACAATATATCAACTTAATTAATATTAAATAGTTACATTTATGAAATTATAAACGTCATATTTGTTTTTACATAGCATCTTCTAAACACATGCATAAGAACATGATGATAATGATGATGCCAATATCATTAAAAATTAATATAAAATACATCAGCAAAAAAAAAAATTAGTTAAACACAACAAAAGAGCAGATGGGTCTCAGCTATGAAACTCTAGGCGCGTAAATATGCAACTTTTTTACCTAGTTAAACAAATAACTATTTTTTTAAATAACAGCGTAATATTTATTTTGGAACATATTTGTCTATTTATTAAATAACTCTCCAATCTTAATTATATTCAAGAGATATGAAAACTGTATTTACCTTCTACCGATATCCACCCTTAAATAAAATACGTTCCTACACAGGAAACTTCAATTATTGACATGCTAACAATAGTACTGCTATTGTAAAATAAACTTTTTTGTAGATATCTCTCTTATTTTATATTTCGAATACGATATCTTCTTTTGCTGGACAGTAATAATATTAATATGAATATTTTTTAAATAGGTACAACAGAATTTATAACACTATTGTTTTTTTTTTCCATCCCTTTATTTTTGCAATCTGTACCTGAGTACAATAAGTAAAATTTGTACATTTCAATATTGACTTGTAAGTATTTGCTCATTAGCAAATGCCTTTATTATATTAATCTTATAGACTATTTGACTGGTGGATGTACATGTACATACATTACTTAATTCTACTTACATACACTCAAAATTTTAATCTTAAAATTAGAATCTGGTGGGCAGGTCACGCGTTTTAGTCTTCTGTCGTTTATCGGTTGACTCATAAGGTTGGTGGCTAGTTTGTTGGGGTGTACATTTACCCTTGCACTATATTTAGCACTGTTATCACTTATTTCTTCTTTCACGGTTTGTACTTTTAAATCTTTACGAATAATATTGTTGGACACATACAATGGGGCATCTACTAGCACGCGTAATACTTTGGACTGAAATCGTTCTAAAATTTCAATGTTTGAGTTAGACGCTAAACCTCATATTTGAATCCCGTAGGTCGATATTGGTTTTAATATACATTTGTATATTAAAAGTTTATTTTTGAAGGTTAATTAGGACTTTCTTCCGATTATCCAGTACATTTTTGAATTTCTTCCGATTATCCAGTACATTTTTGAAAGCATAAGTCCGAGTTGTTTGCCTTTTGTAAGGATATGTTTGCACCATGTTTGTCGCCTATCGCCGAGATATTTGACGTTTTGCTCTTTAACACTATTGGTGAGTAGAAATATATAGTGGAATATTTTATTTACAATAACAGCTACAGACTTGAGAAAATACATGTTATGTATTAATTGTAAATATAAATTATAGTCTATAAATGTCTAGATATATGTAGATGAATTATCTGTATTTCGGTATATTTCTATTTCACAAATATAATATAAAAAATAAATAAGTGACAAGTATGTATAGTAATTATTCATTATTTCAGATATAATTGGTACAATAATTATTTAGCTCATTTCTTCAACTGTTAAGTTATTTGTCAAGATAATAAATAATTAATGACAGTTCTCCAATACTCAACACCATTAATACTACAAGAAAATAATTAGGTACCTGCGCTTCAAGAAGAGAAACAAAGCGACATGCACTGTTATCAGGATCGGATTAATAAATATAGCTCCTTGGGGGCAAGTTAAATTTTACGCCCTATAGAAACTAAAATAAATTTAAAAAATGGTAGTAATTTGTTACATTATATATTACTGAGTATTTATTTCGCATCTATGGTTTATTTAATTAAAATAAATAGTATTTATAAAACTTTCGTCAATCAGATATATTTTTGTTGCTGCAAATATTAACATTACTGGAATCTTGCTCACATTATTATTTTTGTCCTATAATGGTACAGTGCTAGTCAGAAAGAAACTAAATGAATTAGGAATTGAACTTAATATCCCTTGCTTACACTACAGTTTTAAATTAGTCTTTTTTTCAAAATTAATAACCACTAAATTTCGATTTTCAAATGCCTTCATTTTCCCAATGAACACTTAAAAATTGAGTTTAATTTATCAAAAAGCTAGGCACGATTTCAATTAAAAAAATTAATTTATTTAAGAATCTAGTCTTGTATAATATAATTAATTTTTCTTCAATTTCATTATAAAACTTTGAAAAAAAAATAAAATATGCGAGAAACCTTTCAAAACAGGACTGTTTTGTGTAGTTTTTACTTTCAAAATTCAAAAATTAAATTGGATAAATATTTACTATGTTATAATATAAAAGACCATATTCCTAAATACTTATTTTTTTAAGGTAGTACTAGCGTAAAAAAAAATTTGTAGATCTGAATGAAATTTGGCGCACGTAAACATTGGATAGTCATACGCATCTTGCTAAAATATGAAACACATTCATCATCTCTGAACAAATATATTCGCTTGTAAATTTGAGTTCTTATACACGGGGCTTATGGCGATCATCACTTAGAATCGCACATATTTGGTTTGTGTACCTCTAAATTTTGGTATTTGAAAATTCACTAGACCAACAACCTGTCAACAATTCATGATATTCAAATCATAATAGATATAAAACACTTAGTTTATTCAATATTTATATTTTTTTGAGCGTTAATTTCGCCACTAGACAACCGATGGCGACACCGGCACACTAGTCCTACCTTAAATTAAAATTATGTCTAGTATTTTTGAGAAAATCATATTTAAAAATTTTGATATCATGATTTCCTATACTTCAATTTTTAATTTATTTGTATTATTAAACTGACTTTTCAATAAACATAAAGTTCAGTGATTATGCAGTACTTATTACTTGTTTCTTTATTTTGATGTGAATAAATATATAAAATATTTTTTTAAAGTTGAAGTTGTTATTTGCGAAATTGTCATTTTACACAATTGATTCCTGAATTTGTGGTTTGAAATATGTTTATTTTGTTTTTCGATTCTTCGTTTTGAAATTATGTATGCACCGAAATCATATGTCACAAAAACATAAATTTTGAGAAGATTTAGAAATACACAGATTAGAAGACATGTCAAATATAGCTTGAAATGCCAAATTGGTATTAGAAAAGAAGAAATCGACGAAAAATAGAATATGTTCTATTTGATCAATTCATTTATCATTTTATTGTCATAAATAAATTGATCTATTTCTGTTGTACACAATTTGACTAATAAATAAGAATATTTATCGTTAAGTGCAATACAGTTTAGTAAATAGTTTAGACGGAAAACAGAAAAATACTTATATCAGGAAACTACAATTCAAAAATTAAAACATTCTAGTTCTGCCAGTATGTTCATTCATTTATAAGAAACTGAACAAGATGTGACTTTTATTACTTAGGTTAAAAATAAAATATAAGACTTATAAATTAGTGTTAGGTGTACAGCTTCAAATGCAGTCATGAATGACTGAATTAATTAGATATATTGTCGCAATAATATTTAATATAATCTACTTCTGATAATTGTTGTCATATATATGATGTAAAATTTTCTGAATATATTCTACTCTTTTCTGAACTTCTCTTTTAAGTTATTTATCGGGGTATTAATAGACAAAGCACAGGGAATATGTACACCAGCTTTATTTAAACATTTACAAAAATGAATTTCGACCTTTCTCGTCTATCTTAAAAACCATCTACAAAATAGTATTTGCCCTTAACCATTCACACACGTCTCTTCATCCTCCACCTATTCCAACATATTCTCACATTTGTCGTCATTCAGACGGACCCAGACACACTTGACCATAATTTATTGGTTGAAAAACGCAAATACATCCCTAAACATTTTAGTCTTACAATACTTAATGTTTCTTAAACCAATAACTATAAATGAACTGACATTAAACTAAACACATAATTTAAACAATAACAGCCTAAGTTATAAATATTACTACAATATTTTTGACAATGACAGGAGTTCAATTTTGATATTTTATCATGCCAGTCCAATAAAGTGATATTCATATTATTTGTATATGATTATGTACAAGTGAAATAAAATTGTAAATAAAAATATATTATTTTTGTATCAAACTATCAAATAAAATGTTATGCTTAATTAAATTTTAGTTTTTAGTGTGTTGATATATCATATAGAAAGATTTACTTTGATTTGAAATACTTTTCTAGAATTCTATTAGATTTGTATAAATAATGATAATAATCACTGTTTTATAAAATATTTTTTCAACTATCTGTGGTTGGTCAGGTTTAATTTTTTTGTCAAGGCTACAAGAAACCCTACTTATACGAAAATAAATTATTGTGTAAAGGAATTTCAGATCGCATGATTCACCTTGTAGTTTTAATTTGTAATAAATAGTTGAATTGACGACCTTTAAACGCACTGCAAATGTATAAATATATCATTTACAGTTTGTAATGGATAAAAGACGTGATGATATATTTCTATAGTGTATTTATAAATAATTCCTGAGGGCGATCACCGGGCCTTGTGTCTTTTATATTTCTTCTTTCTTTCCTTTTTATTGAAAACTGAAAATTTTGCGCCCTTGTTGATGATGTGTCCTAGATCAAATACTCTAACTGCCATCCTCTTTAATTCTGCCCTTACAGTTAACCATCAACACGTCTCTATGCCCCTCACCAATTCCAACATATTTCACAATTGGCGTCACTGAGACAATCCCAGCATTTGACTCCAAGTTTGCTTTTTAACACATACGCTCCGCAAATCTAACAATACTTTACTAACACAATAACAAAAACCTAGCTCAGACTAAACATAAAACCTAACAACAGCTAAAATTACAATTTTAGAAATATGTAAATTTAAATAATCAATACAAAACAAAGTACAGTCATGTTTGTGCATAATTAGTATATTTCGCCTTTAATCATGAACAGATTGTTGAATTATGTTTGCTTTTATAGCCTTGGACTAAGGACTGATACAAAAAAATAAATATCTTTATGCTACGTGCTCTACGTTTTGATGCATATAAAGGTCGCACAGTGGCTCACACCCATTGAAAGTCATTTACATTTTCTTGACTTTCCCGCAAAAAAAGAAACTAAAGTTAATTGATCATTTCGATTTTCTTGTTTGTACAATTAGTTTATTCTTACACGGAGAAATAGCTACATAAATAATAAGTGCGTGAAGACATACTGTGCACATGAGCGCAATTTTAATTTGCACGAATGTTGCAAATGCTTCTTCGTGCACGAGTTTTGTACCATGTTTTTTGTAACGAGCAAAAATTAAATAACCGATAGTGAGAAAAGTTATTCAATTTGAAGTGTAAATTTATATTGACAGTTTAGTATGCCATGAATCGACATTTGTTATTTGAAAACAAATTCTTTATTTTTTTCGTAAAGCTTGTTAAAATATGTC
Source organism: Pterostichus madidus (assembly GCA_911728475.2). Lineage (NCBI taxonomy): Eukaryota > Metazoa > Arthropoda > Insecta > Coleoptera > Carabidae > Pterostichus > Pterostichus madidus. The sequence goes on along the minus strand of OU452305.1, from coordinate 18,846,005 downwards.
TGAATGATGGCGTTATAAGCTAATGTCTCCACTTCTTTAATAAATTCCTTAAAATGTGTGGAAGTAAGTAAAATTAGCGTTTTAATAGTAAAAATTTAGAACCATAAAAATTAATGTTTTTCATTTACATACTTTGAATTCAGAAAATAATACTGAATCGAATAAGCAAATAAAAAAATAGGGTCTCTTTTAGAATTAGAAAGTTGCATACAGTATTTTGAGAATAACTAGCTTAAAAAAATTAATAAAAATATAGTAAATATTTTATCTAAATAATTTTTTTTCTAATTATAACACTCTAAACTTATACGATCTATTTCTTTATGGATATAAATAAAAATTGTCATTATAATAATAAAATACTTCTTTTTTTTCAAAGTTTAGGAAATACATGTTGCTTTGGCCTATTTACTTATTTCTATGAAAGTTTTGCGCGTGTTGTAATTATCTTCAAGAAAAAGAAATAATAATAAAATTGTAAAATATTTTTGTTATTATAATTCATAGGAAAAACAAAACATTGTAAATAAGAATATTTTTGATATTAGCCACACCTCATAATTATTGTCATTGAAATGTTGCACAATTTATTTGAGATTAGCAGAGAAGTTTCCATTTTTATCAATTTAAAAGTCAAAATACAATATTGTTTATGACCCGAGGCCACTTGGAAGAAACCAAAGATCTGTTTCCCTAGCAACGAAAACAGTTTGCGAAACCAGAGAATCCGGTTATCAAGATATTGACATCACATGTTTAGTTAAATGTCTCCGGATATTAAAAATACTTGACCAAAACAAATTGCATATTTTACATACATTTATTTTACTGATATAAATGGCGCATGATTATGAATATTTCTTTCATATCAGTAAAAGTTTGTAGATTTTAAGTTACGACAGTATAGAAAGAACTATACAATAAACGGCTTTTTTGAAAATAAATTAACCTAATTCATAATCATCAAATTTAAAACTGTAATAAAATAAAACGAAAAAAATCATTGCAATTTTTAAATTGTTATTTATATTGAACTCTTTTCTCATAATATAGGTACCTATTAGAGGTGGGCGTGGGCCGTGATTTAAGTAAACTTAAAATTGTACATCGTGAGCGTGAGTGAGTGTGAGTTATTTTTTAAATGTCGTGAGTGAGCAGGCCAGAATATTATTTTATGCACAACCGGGTCGAAATATATGTGTTTTGACCCTAAAAAGCGGACTGAGGGCCGGTTTCTGAAAACAAATTTAACTGGTCAGTTAGTTTAACTCTTCGATAAACTGTCAAATGGGTTTCTGAAACATCATGTTGGTATTTAACTGCCCCGATAAGTTAACGCGGCAAATTGGACCAGTTAAATTATATGACGCATGCGCAGTTGTTTCATAAATTGAAAACGGCTGACAGTGAAAGTTCTCGTCTTTCCTAACCTTGTTTTAAAAACCAATTCGTTAAGCCGCTGTGTTAGTTTCGTTTGGCTTTGTTGGTGATTGAAAAAAAGGTTTAAATACACAGTTATTACCAAAATATATTATTTTGAGAACTATAGACTCAAGAATAATGTTTGTTCACGATAGAACCATGAGTTAGTTATCGAACATATAAATTAACTGACGTTTGTTTTCAGAAACCCGATACAATTTTAACCTTTCAATAAATTTAAACGACAGTTAGTTAACATGCCCGTTAAATATTTTTTCAGAAACCGGCCCTTAAACACACAGAAATAATTCCTATGGATACATATATAAATTGACAATTTTTGTTTATTGTGAATACTTGATTCTTCAAAATGCCATTTTGACATATAACATATTTACATATTTTAATCTTTTGAACATATACGTAAATATAATTTTGTTGTGCATAAAATATTGTATGTACCACGGGTGAAATTAGCCTTTCTGACCCTGAGCATGTTATTAGCCCTCAGCGCTTTGCGCCTTGAGCTAATAATTATGCCACGGGCCAGAATCGTAATTTTGATTATGTTAATTATATTGTTATTATTAAAAAAGGCATACCAAATTGTACACTTCATGTACCTAAATTAAACATTTTTTTTGCTTTTTGTTTTACAGTAAAATTAATTACTCCGTTATAGAAAAACCCTGTATACGAATAATAAACATATAAATTAGAAGTCAAATAAATAATAAATTGGAGTAGTATTATTCTAATTTATACAAATATAAATATTAGACCCCCTGAATAAATTAGTAGTAGTACTTCTTGAATCACTGTTGTGACCCATTGTGACTCGTCGGATTGGGTGTGAGTCAAATTTTTAAATTCGTGAGCGGGCGTAATTCTGAGCCTTAGAGAAATATTCGTGAGTGAACGGGCGTGAACAAATTATTTTTTTAGAGAGTGGTCGTGATCCTGATTAATTTTTACTGTCGCGCTCAGCTCTAGCAATTATTATTTCGTTAATAAAATGAAATATTCTATATATAGTACGACATTCCATTTATAAGATAAATATAAGATAAAATAAATAAATATATCATCCCGCCTTTTACCCATTACTGAATGTGGCACTCTGCTGGGGCAAATCTCGGTAAGTGATATATTTATGCGCGTGAAATGCGGTTACCAATTGTCAAATCACGACCCTCAAAGATGTTAGTGGAGGATGAGCCACAGGAGTAATTTTAAATATAAATTCGTAGATATGAGGCCATTGTATATACTCGTAATGTATAATGGATACGTAAAGAAAGTTAAAGATTTCGTAAATTTAATTTTTTTTTTCAAATAAATACAAAATTTTGTACTTATTTGAAATCAGTATAAAGTTTTCAAAATCCGACCTGTACACACGAATTAGTTAGTTTGGTTTATTTAGATTATATTATACAGAGTTGTTATTAAGCCGGGTCAAGCAGGGCACAAGCCTCCGGCACAAAGAGGGAAATATATTAATGTCATCTTATGATGCTAATGAAAGTTGATACTTGGTAAAATTACCGCAGTCATATTACCGATTTTGGTCATATAACGGTCAGGTCAGATATATAAATGAGCTAGCATATTACCATTATGAAACTTCGCGTCAAATAGTCGTACATTAATTATACTTATGTCGGTTTTATTTTCAAATTGAAACTATTTTATTTATTTGATTTGGTGAATCCAGATTAATTTTTTTCTGTTTTTATCTATGTTTGTTAAAATTGAATGCATACAGTATCATTGCAACAATTACAATTAAATTTGTCTTCATTATGAAAAATCATAATTAGAGTATGAATCTTAAATAAATACTGAAATCTTTATTTTATTTTCATAAAATAATTTTGTATATACTTTTCTATACGTTTTCGGTATAAAATGAATGTACAAATTATCGATATATAATTTTTGAAACTTTTTAAAATTTCATACATGACCAATCGGTCATTTTAGCAACTTATAAATGACCATCATTTTTTCAATCCAAATTTTAATATTTCAGTAACTTTTTCAACTACTTATTTCTAATGTAGGGGGTAGGTGGCTCAATGATATCGAGTCGGTCTGTGGATTTAGGAACCCGGATGTGATTCCCACAGCCAACAAACAATTTTCAACACGTTAAAATTTCCCTGTGGATCCCCCTCCACTAACATGTTTGTGAACCGTAATTTGACGGCAGAGTGCCACACCCAGTACTTAATAAAAGTTGTGATAATACATTTATTTATTTTTATTTTTAATGTACGGACCTGCCAATTTTATGTTGTTGAGGTTGATTGTTTAGAAGGTACAGGTGTCAGATGTAAGTATACAAACATAAGGGGCTCCAACGTGCGATCTGTTTATCTGAGAGTGGAGAAAGTGATTGTTGCTTGGTCAGCATACATTGTTGGTAATAATTATTTATTTATTACTTAATCAACAACAAGGTATAGAATTGAAAATGGAAAACAATATTTTTTACTACGAGTAGGTACCTATGTTAAATTTAAATTCTCAGCAAAATAGCAATATTATTTTATAGGAAATTTATTTGTAAAGTAGAAAATAGAAATTTTGAGGCTACATACAAACATCATATATGAACGAACAACTAAGAAACTGTAACTTTTTGTATTTTCAAAAATTTCTTCTTCTCAGGTATCAAAAGCATATATTCAATAAGTCCATTTATGAAAAGAGTTTAATGTATATTTTTCAGAGGTTTTATCGCCAGATGTAAGTTACTAAAGGAACCTGATTGTGTTTCTATGGAAAATTATGACAAATTATGACATGCAAATAATATTCATGAAGTTAGTTGACATAATTGTCAAGTGAGTAATCTTGTATGTATTAAGATTTAATTAAAACAGAGTAAAAGAAATGGTAAACATAGAATACAATACAGAAATAATTATGTTCAAACTTTTTTATTTTTTGTTTGTTTCATACAATAATACACAATTTATTTTACATAATACGAGTATATCGCGATGGACTCTAGCTCGTTACAGTAGTTTAAAAAAGGAATTAAAATTAAAAGTTATTTAACAAATATCTATAAAAAACCTTAAGTTAATATACGTACTCGTATAACTAATCATATAGCAATATTTTGTATTTTTAAATTGTATCTGTTTAACTCAGGAGGATATAAATTTAATTCAAAAATTTTGGTACATAAGAAAAAAATTTCAATAAATAGGTTTGATAGGTTTCCACTAGTGAAATTAATAAGTGATAATTTTTCCCTATAATTAAATCTCCTTGGTTACCAATAAAATAAATATAATTTTCATAAACGTAATTGAAAATAATCTATCGAAATGTCAAATTCTCGATGTGGTACTACTTCTACAGAAAATATTTTTATCAAAAGAAGAACGTTCTAGAAAATACAGAAAAATGAAAAGATTATGCTTGTTAAATTCTCAGTAATAATATAACAAGAGAGTGAGAATAAATTGAAAATAATTTGACAGATCTTTCGAAAACTTGTTGCCAGGAAATAGTCACGAAAGCCCGTAGGGCTTGAGTGGCTGCCAAATGGCAACAAGTTTGAGAAAGATACTGGAGAATTATTTTCTAATTTATCGAACTCTCGAGTTATATTTAATTAGATTATTTTTTGACTTAGCTGTTGAGGTCGACTCATCCAACTTAAAAGATTTTGAATTGGGTTCATATCGATTGATTACTTATTAATGTATTCTTGCAAGTTGTTTCCAAAATTTGTTGGTGCATTTCTGTATTAAAATACAACTAAATCGATTTTTTTCACACATTTTACTTGACGCGTTGACAGTTTTAAATAATTTTTTGACAACTACTTATCATTTGTCACAAACAAAAAGCATCTAGATAGATAATTCTCGGGAATAATCACAAGAGCAAATTCTCAGTATAATAATGACAGGATTGGTTAAAACGCAGACATGTGACATACAATGAAGCATTTCATTGGTTTTGAGAAACGTCAAAAAATAATCACGCTAAATATAACTCGTAATATGATAATTGTCACATAATATATTGCCATGAATTTAAATTCATTGTTACGAAAATAGGAAAAAATATTTCCATTTCCATAACAGTAAAATTTTTACTTAGGTACTTTTCAATGAGGATAATCATGTAATCTGTTTCTCAGCTTCTTATTTTAATTTATAATATTCTGTCCAATAATCTATAATTTTGTTATGTCAGAAAAGTATGTCATTATAACCTGAATATAAATCTATACATACGAGTACTTTATTTTTTAATCTCACTTCTACTAATATTACTGTGGTAGTACATTTTATATTTCTAGTTAATATGCATTTGAAATACAATATTTGATACAACAATTGAAATTATTTATCACTTGCAAAACAAGTGACATTCGCAATATGACCGAGAAGGTGACCCAGTAAAGAACACAATGTTGACGCTGTTTTCAGGTCTCCTGTCACCTATATTAGTTTATACATCGTGGGCCGTATATAAAGCCCCGGTAGCTCTGGGGTTGTTTATATACTTCTTATCACAGCAATAAATAACAAATAATGTTCAAGTTAAAAATAATAGTATATTATGATACTAGTGTATAAGTAAGTAAAGAACGCATGACGAGTTTAAGAGCAAAACACGAAACGGTGTGTTTTACAGAATTCTGTAAAGCAGGCCTGTACAACATACGGCCCGCGGGCCACATGTGGCGCTCCAGCACTCATTTTGTGGCCCGCGATTTTGTACTTTTAATTTAGTAATATACTTAAAATGTATACACGTATACTTGAATTAATTAAAAGCGTCAGGAATGAAATAAGAAATAAAGGCACTTATACACTTGTACCATACACTATCTTTTATTATGCCTGCATCATAATCTGGAAAATAGAGCTGGAAAGCAGCATTTTCATATTGATACATTTCATAATTTTGGATGTGTGTGATTTGACGTAATGTCGTGCACATGGGGATAGGTTAGCATTTGTTGTTTACGTTACTATGAAGATTCGTTGTTTTGTAATTTGTTGTCGATGGATTTAAAGAGCAAAATGATTATGATATTGCTTAGCAATTTTAAAATATGGCGTGTTGTAATGATTTCGCAGTCTTTTTAGTTTGTTAAAAATGGTGTAGTAGAAATTTAAATTTGTATGGTTATCAATTTATTTTTAAAATATAATTTTAACAAAAAATAAGTAAATAGTAGTATTTTTAAATTCTAATAGTCTCTTATCAGTGTAGATAAATTATATAAAATGGAATTTATGTGAAATAAAAGGTGTGTTTCGATCTCAAATAGTTGTTTAAATATAAAGTCCAGAAGTCGAGAAGTTCAGAGATACTGCTTGATTTCTAGCATTTATCTTATGACAATGGTAAATAGATAATTTCAAGGGTTCAAAATACTATTAAATTCGAGCAAAAAGTTATGTTGTAAACTATTATCAGTAAACTAGTTAAAATAAAACAAAAAGACAAGTATTATGATTTTTCTTAAAAGTAATAGTGAAACTTATCAGCATATGGAAAATATAAAATTGTATTTATTATTTTTATTCATAGATATGAGATAAAATAAAAAAAAATATGTATCATCTCGCCTTTTACCTACTATTACTATGTGTGGCACGCAGCCTTAGCAGATTTTGGTATATTTATGCACGTTAAGTACAATTACGATCACTACCCCCAAAGATGTTAGCAGAGAGAGTGGTTCTTATCCTGGGGGTTGCGTAAAGATCCCGGGAGGGGGGGGCGGGGGTTCACAGAAAATACTTATAGATGAATGTAAATAAATTTATAATTTTTATTGAAAATATTAAACATGACTTGTCTAATCTGAATATGCAACACTCACTGAATTATCAATGTCAGTTCTACTAATTTTTGCAACCATATATTTATGTGAATCGGCATTTTCTACATTAATAGTCCCGTTTCAACAATGTAAAAATTTCCAACAGTAGATTTATTATATGAAAAAAGCAAGCTCAGCCATCTCATTAAATTTTTTGAATTTACATTTCTTTCTTCTTTCATTAATTTATATTTATGGTTAATTTTATATATAAAATAAACAGGTACATTAATAATTTCTAATTTCATTAAAACTGCCCAGTACACTACTTTTGCGCTGAATTGTATGAAGATCATTTATCTTCATAAATTAATATATCTTGCACAGGTGTCACAAAAAATGTATTTCTTGTAAAAGAAGTCGCGGGTAAAAAAGTTTAGGAACCTTTGTACTACATACTACTACATACTAGTGGTGGGATCCGGATTCGGATAGTTTCGGCTTCGGATCCAAATATATCCGGATATCCGGATAATTGAATGTTGAACTATCCGGATCTCGGATTCAAATCTCAGTATCGAATTTTGGATCCGGATCTGAGTGTCGGATTTTGGATCCGGATCTGAGTATCGGATTTTGGATCCGGATCTGAGTATCGAATTTTGGATCCGGATCTGAGTATCGGATTTGGATCCGAATCTGAGTATTGAATTTTGAATCCGAATCTCAGTACTGGATCTTGAATCCGGATCCAAATGTCGAATCTTGGAAATGGATTTGAGCATCTGATCTTAGATTCGAATGTGAGTATGAGTATGGAATTTTAGATATGGAGTTTCAGTATCCGGATCGGTTCTCTTCAAATATTCTGAGTAAAACCAAATAAATGTGATTATGAAATAATCCACTAAGCATTTTCATTTCATGTCGGCATATTTCTGATGTTTAAATTTCTGTTGAACAACTTTTAGCATCTGCTAACAAGGAAATTTCACAGAACTAGTAGGTAAGTAGGTAACAAAAACAATCCCTTTTATGTGAAACACGTGCTCGAAGTAAATAAATATGTATTCGCTACCTGCAATGAACCTATGGCCATTATTTTTCAAATTTCACCTTAATACCTTTTTGCTTTCAAGTATTTGTCCTAATGAATGTTATAAAATCTTAGAACTGCAGAATTTCAATTTTCAAAGAAGTGTCCCCCTTCTTTTCTTTACATGCGAAATTTTATGCTTTATGCATTATTGTACTCGTATGTTTAAGAGTATGACAATATATATTTTTCTAAATGAGCAATAATAAATGTTATCATGCAAGTACTTTTTACATATCGCATATACTAACTCCCATAAAATTATACGGTAAGTAAAAAGAAATTAGAATCGTTTTCTTAAAAAGCATTCAATGAGTTTTGCTACAAACTTCATACTCATAGTATGACAAAATAAATTAATGAAATTAATGTCATATTAATATGTTACTGTATATGTGAAATAATACAAATTTGTATTTTTTATTCATCATTTAACTAAATAGGACTCTGTGAAAGTAAATTCCTTTCTTTTTTATATATGTACAAACAACCTGGCTATTTTAGAGGGGTATTATAAAATTTATTACTGTTTACAGACCGCTGTAAAGATAAACATGCCCACTTCATGCCAGTTTCAAATGTTTGCCTTTACATTCGAAATGAAGAATCAGATCTAGAACTAAAATTTGGATCCGGATCCGTAAACAAAACTTCGGATCCGGATCCAAGTCAAGATTCGGATCCGTAAACAAAACTTCGGATCCGGATCCAAATCAAGATTCGGATCCGAATCCGGATCCGGAGCCAAGTCCAGATCCGGATCCAAATCCGAATGAAATTTACGGATATCCGCTTCAAGATCCGGATACTCAGATCCAAATTTTGTCGGATCCTCACAGCACTACTACATACAGGGTCCATTATGAAAGTAATGCGCATGATCGTATTGTGACGCGACTATCCATCACAGCGCGCTCCGATTGGTCGAAAAATGTGGAGGGGGTTCTGCCTGTAGATAGATTGAATACGAGATAGTGCAATATTTTTCATATCTATTTTGTATCATAATTACGAAAAAGAAAAAGAAGTAATAGCTTCATTAGAATAAATATTATTACTAGGAAGTGAATTTATATTATTGCAGTATATCAGTGTTTCCATTTTTAGTTGTTCGCAAAATTAATTTTATATTTATATTACCTCACATGTTTCTGCTGTTTCCATTTCTGTTCCTCTAACATGTGAGTCAGCAATAGATAACATCCAGCAATAAACAGTTGGTTTATAACCCCAGTGATAATTGATTAATATCACTCTAAGAAAGTAAAAAAGCTATGTGCGATAACCTTGGACAAGGACGCGGTCTCGGTCAGGTCCAGTGCGCGAAATCTTCACAGAGTATATCGTCATACTACGTGTCGGCGACGCACTGCCAAACCTCCGACCTGCAGATAGTGGCGATCTAACTGTTGCTGTTCTGTTGTTATCAGAGTGAAGTATTGTTGCTCTTGTATATCTTTAATTTTTTCTAAATTATTTTGCAATTACAAATTATGTTTACAGTTGTTTATCTATTAAATATTTTGTTATATTCGTTTTTATCAAATCTTATATAAATGAAGACAATATTTTGCATGATTTCAGATGCAGTTTAGAGCTACGATAGCTCAAAGTAATTAAAATGTTTCATTTTCATGGTAATGATTTCTGACATTTAACATTAACTGGATAGTAAATTATAGCTCACGTTTAGAAATAAATAAATAATATAGTGTATGAGTCTAAATTGTCATAAAATAATATTGCTGTTAAACAGCGTAATGATGGTAATTTAAATTTATTTCTATCTCGTGACAGGAACGTACTATATTAATAAATTTGGCCTTTTTTCATAATTCTGAACATTTTTTTTTGTATATACACATTTTAAATAATGAGGAAAATCTATAGCAAATAGAAAATTTTACCAGTGTATTCCTTCTTTATATTTGAAACATATATGAAAAATTAAGTTATTCAATAAATCATTCATCAGTTAATTATTAGTGGTGAAACAATGCTTCAATATTTAAAAACGGTACCTACGTGCTATTTGTCCTGATTCAACTGAAGAATTAAAGTCTTTTTTCAGTTACACGGTAATAATCTTTAAAATTAATTAAAAAAATTAAACATAAAAAACTACTTCGTCGTTAATTTTAAATTAATGATAAAATATTTTACGTCTGATTACTATATATTGTTTGTTCATTTATAACTTGTAACAAGACAATTGATAATCAAATTACAGATATATTATCATTTAATTTTAATAAATATCAAGAATGATCTTTAACTGTTTAATAATTATTTATAGAAATGTTACTAAACTCTTGCTGGGTTGCATGAGAGTTTTATCGGTTTATTACAAACTAGCGGTTCAATAAATTTAAGAAAAACGCTATTGATACTGTTGCTAGATAAACAATTGGACCGTTTATTTTGAAAGTGGTGTAAGTCCATTTTCTCTTGTTTCGAGAAAATTAAAGGTTAGCATATCTGACATTAAAAAAAAATAGGTTTATTATTGTATATTGGACTTACCCCACTTTCATAATTAATGGTTACGCAATTTCTTTCACTGACCAATTTTAAACTGCACAAAGCATGGGCATTTTTTAAGGAATTAAATACCAACTAGTTATAAACAAAAAGTTTACACTAAATTAAGCATAAATTACGTGATATCTGATTTGTTTAAAAAAATGGATTTCTTGACCAATTTTAGTATGGAAAGAATAGATTTTGACCAACACAGTCAAGTAAAGTACATATAGAAGACTACAACAAAAATAACAGTCTGGTAAAGTACAAAACAGTCTGGTATAGTTATTTACATAAGTGCGCGAGACATACTTTGCACATGAGCGCAATTTTTAAGCACGAGCGAAGCGAGTCGTAGCCATCGATAGTCTAATGAGCCTGGAAGTTAAGTCCCGTGACGTCACACCAGTAGCTGCTATTTATTTTCAGTTTCGGGTAGGCATAATGCGGCGGTACGAACTTTCTTTTAAATCGCTGCGAAACCTGTGATAGATATGAAAAAATATGTAAATACAATATTATAGAATATTAAATTTACTTTTAAAAAGTCCTTGACATCATATGTCTATGTTTAATAGTTTACACGATGGAAGCGTACAAAATTTTGTGGTATAAAGACGTAACTGGTTGCTCGACTTTTCATTATCAAACTGGCGAAAAGCAGTTGACTAAGCTGACTTACAGTAGAACATAATAAAGAAAATAATAATCTGTATTTTTGTTAAGAACTGTATAACACGTGAAATATATTTAGACTATTATCAAATACCTAAATCAAAATACATACTAATGAATGTGAAACATATTTATTGTAGTAAATTAACACAATATTGCAAACAAAAGAAATAAGTATTCTATATAAAATCAAGTGGTTGGCTAGCTCAGTGGTATGAAGTCGGCCTCTGGATCCTGAGAACCCTGGTTCGATTCCCATAGGAGACAAACAATTTTTATATTTTCAAAAGCTACCTCTGTGGCTCCTCTACCACTAACATCTTTGGGAGAGCCGTAATTTGACGACTGGTAACCGCACTGCACGCGCAAAATATATCACTTACCGAGACCTGCTTCGGCAGAGTCCCACACCCAGTAATGGGTAGAAGGCATGATGATTTATTTATTTTATTTTTATATAAAATCAACAAAAACTGAAAAAATATAAATAAATTCAAAATAATAATTGCCAAAATATAATGTTTGTGCGTTTCATCAAATCCTGCATTGCCAGTATTAAATTTTAGGTAAATTTAAATGCTTCGGACTTGATAGGCTTAATACATTGCTAGTAGGTATTTTCCTAGGCAGCTGAAAAATAAAAATAAAAACTATATCACATCATGAAGCCGACTAAATATCGTTTTCATTTATTAAAAATTAGGGGTAACTGACCCTTACTATACGTCAGTTTACATTTTTGAATCTTATAATCCTCAACTCAATCACAAATAATTAAAGATAAAAATAACCCCTAAGCATTAATCAGTATAAAGAAAAATCTAAATACGTATTTCGAGATCTAAGTTCTCATCATCAGTAGACAAAACAAGGGAAAACCAGGATTACACGACTTGTGAGCCAAGCTAGTGGTTCAGGTTGAATCCTCCTTGCCGAATAGGTACATACCAATTTATACTAAAACGGAGCAATTGTAGAAGTTATCTTTTAGTATCACGCTGAATTCGCCAATTCAATTTTTCATAGCAAGCGAATATAAAAAGCACTAATTTTCAAAATTTGTGTTTGAATAGCACAACTTTTCATATAAAAAGATACATACATACATACATATCTTCACGCTATATCCCATCAAATGGAGTAGCACGAACCCTAAAATCACTCATAAAACATTCACTCATAACATTCATCAAATAATCAGCCCCCGTCAAACATTATCATCCAAACACACCACCCTCACTTCAACCACATTCATAGATCCCTCCATATAAACTCATTTATTTATTTCACTCGTAATCATTCTTACATAACAAACCCTCAATCACTCCTATTCACTCATCTTCTTTCTTTATGAGGCGCCGTTTGCGACAAAACGTTTTGAATATTTCATGTAAATTAAAACAATATATCCTATGATTAAACGTATATACAAGATTTATGTAATAAAATATTACACATTTTGAGGAAATATACTAAATAAATTGAAAAATAGCAACTGTGTAAAATATTACCTCTTGCATTTTGTCGTACTTCAAATGCGTATATCAGACATAATTCTAGAATACAGACTAGGATTAGAACATTTGCCGCCAGATGGCTCTGCTTATTACAGTGTTCTGTAGCAATTTAAATTAATTTCCTACTTTACCAATAGTGTAAAAATCAAGGATGACCAAAGTTTTAGTGAGTAAATGGTTGCCTATTTCATTGACGCCAACAAATATTTTTAATTAAACAATAAATAGGTATAGTTTTCTATTTTGTTGTCCCAAGACAAGAGAAAACAAATATTTGACTAATAAATGACAAAACTTTTACAAATAAATTATTACTTTTTATTTCACAACTTAGCCAAATAAGTTTTATGTACTATATCTTGAATACTCAAGGTATTAAGCAGCTCCACCGGCTATAAATTTAAAAATAATTTTTTGCGCAGCCGTTGTTTCCCAATAAAATTTAAAGAGAAAATATTCAAATAAAAATTGTAGATATTTCAATATTGCATATGTTTAGTTAACATTTCTTGTTTTACTTGATTAGTTACTGTAAAAACTAGATTAAAATTAACTAAGTATGTGGAAGATGATCGAAATGCGAACAAATAAAATTTTTTAAAGTAGAAGATGTCAATGAATAACTCCGATTAATAAACAACGTAGATAAACAATAGATTTGCATAAGTTATCTCATCTGCACCCCGGTACTCCTTTTTATGAGTACTTATGTGATTTATTTGCCTCGATTGATTACAAACACAAAGTTTAACTTCTGTCTATGTACACAAATAATAATTATTATTAATGCAAAGTATCTTTGGTCTCAACTAAAATTATTGTTTTTTTTTTTTGGTAATGGCGTCATTTTTGAAACATGTATTATACATGTATGTTTACTTTTTGGTTTTTTTTTATTTTCGGAATATTTTGTTGTTATTCATAAGACTACTACTTTATTTTAATATTTGGAATAATTGCTTTGCAATAATTATTGGTTACCTTAGAGATCAACATTTTTTTTTTTACTCTTTATTCCCTAGTTAAATAAATAATCATCACACCTTTTACCCATTTCCATGTGTGGCAGTCTGCCGGGACAGATCTTGATAAGTGATTTATTTATACGCGTGAAGTGCGGTTACCAGCCATCAAATTACAGTCTTCCAGAGATGTAAGTGGTGAGGGAGCCACAGGGATAATTTTAAATGTGGTGAAAATAAGTTGCCGGCTATGGGAATTGAACCCGGCTAGCTACCATTGTGCCATAAGTTGATAAGTAGCCCTTAATAAATAATAGTCAAATGTTCAGAAAACACAGAATAAAATATCGGAGAAATTATAAATTTACTGTAAATGGCTCAAATATTAAATAAAACATAAATAATAAATATATGTGGGGATGTAACTATGACTATAACTAACAACGAAAGCAAAAAATATTTGTAAAAGAAATGAAGAGAACATTTTTTTCATTACTTTAAAAAATATTTATAGGAAATATCTATCTACATTAGACAACCAAATACACATCCCGAAATAAGACACATTGCAGAAGGTACTAATGACAAACTGTTACCCGATAAATCCAAGAACAGATATTGCACTAACTGTAATGTCAATATAAACTATTTTGATTCAAATAAATAAAATATTACCCTCATTCTACTAGTCATGTCAATATAAACTATTTTGATTCAAATAAACAAAATATTGCCCTTAGGGCCAGTTTTTCAATCACCGATTAATGTTAACCATGATTAAATAATAATGGAAACTATGGTTTCCATGATTATTTAATCATGGTTAACATTAATCGAGCGTAAACCGGCGATTGAAAAACTGGCCCTTATTCTACTAATCTTTTCTTAAAATGTATTGAAGGTTCGAGACAATCGTTTTTAGAAACATGTCGTGAAAAAATGTGGTGTCTAACACGAGAAGAAACAGTTTTTTCCACTCTCGCTCGAATTGCCTCATGAGCGAGTGGAACAAAGAGTCACTTTCTTCTCTAGTTTAACAAATAACTATTTATAATAACTCTATGTAATATGAATTTATCATAACAATGATTTAAATTTTCCATAACATACAAAATTAGAAGTATTTATTTTTAGGTTACTTAAAAATTGTAATCTCGTTTCCGTTAGCTATAAAGAAATTCCAGTTTTGTTAATGTTACTTAAACTAAACCTAAGATAGTTATTTAAAATCTGGAGAAAAAGATTAAAAATAATATTTTGTACACCCCTTGGGTGTACATTTCATAGCGCCATTTCGTTCGAATGTTGCACTATCTCTCCAAAATGCAGCGTGAACTACCTGAAATTCAGCGCCATCTCTGAATATGTGGCACAATCCTATTCTGTATATATTTTTAACGCGACAAAAATATCACAATATACAGGTTTATAATATACCCGATTTTCTTAATACAGTACACAAAATTTGTATATATACAATATTTTTTGTGATATTGTAATAAATTTAATATATATACAATATTTTATGTGATATTGTCAAAAATTTAGTATATATTGTGAAAAGAATTGTATATTTACGAGTCTGTATATTGTCGCAAACGGCGCCTCATATTTCTTCAACGTACATAACACATGCATAAAACATCTCAAATTACCCACGCTTACTCCTAACAACGAATCTAATAACGAATCTAACAACGAATCTACAAAGATTATAAAAAGATGAAAAACGTAAATTGATTCGATTCCCACAACCGACAAACAATTTTCACCACATTAAAGCTACTCCTGTGGCTCGTTCACTAACATTTTTGGAGGCTGCGATTTGACGGCTGGTAATCGCCCTTCACGCGCGAAAATATATTACCGAGATATGCTACAGCAGAAGGTCATCCTCTGTAATAGGTAGAAGACGTGATGATAAATTCATTTTATTTTTTAATAAAAATAAAACAGAATATCAAGTGTATATGAAAAGCACAAACTTTCAAAATTTGTACCTGAACAGAACAAATCTAGCACTAACTCCTCGATTCCCACTCAAACTAGAAATTATAATTACTACCACTTTGCGGCTCGGTGAGTTCGAACCCTGTACTGTAATTGGGAATCAATTTCTGTTGTACAGAGTAACATAAATAAATAAATAAAAAGATTTTTTAAAGCTGCATAGATTAGGTAGGTTTTCTCTTAGTGTGATGCTGGATTCCCCAATTCAATTGTTAATAACATTTGTATATGAATAGAACAAACTTTTAAAATTTGTATCTAAGCAGAAAAAATCTAGCACTAAAAAAGATTTTTTAAAACTGAATAATTTAGGTAGGTTCTCTCTTAGTGTCACGTTGGATTCCCCAAGTCAACTGTTAATAACATGTGTACAGAAATATAACAAACTTTAAAAATTTGTATCTAAGTAGAACGAACCTGTCACTAACTTTTCATATAAAAAGATTTTTTTTTAATTGAATAGTTTAGGTAGGTTCTCTCTTAGTGTCACGCTGAATTCGCCAAGTCAACTGGTAATAACATGTGTATATGAATAGAACAAATTTAAGGAATCTGGAAAAAACTAGAACAAACTTAGCACTAACTGTACACAAAATTTTGAAAAGATTTGAGATAGGGGGCCATCTAACGTGACGCTCATGTGGTGGGGATCTAGTTCCAGGATCGTTCGTTAGACTTACTGTGGCTCCGAGCGAGTGCTTTAATTTGCTCAAATGGTGCAAATGACGTCTAATTGTTCGAGGTTTGTACAATGCTTTTTGTAACGAGCAAAAATTATATAACCTATAATGATAAAATTTATAAAATTTAAAGCGTGAATTTATAACAGTTTAGTATGGCATGAATTGACATTTGTTATATAAAAACAAATTGTTTGTTTTCTCTTAAAACTTGTGAAAATATGTCTGTTTCAGCTGAATACTTATTTTTAAATAACCCTCCAGAAGTACGAGAAGCTACAATTAACGCAGTAAATAATTTTAGCGTTTTAATACTCAACATTTTAAAATTTAGGAGGTTAATTTCGGTATTGGCTTGGCGGGTGGGTTAACTAGGCCAAATAGTTTCTTCCACTTAAAACCCAAAAGATGTCATTTGACAAGGTCGGGTGATCTGAGTCAGCTCTATCGAAAAATCCTACTCCTACGTCCACGGCGGCATTAGGCCGCGTAACTTCCTGAACGACCATTGTGGTTGTGAAGTAAGCGCCGGGAGGAAGTGCAAGGCGAAACTCCGGCGCCTAATAACTCGAACATCTTGGCTTAGTGAGAAAGAAAATCATGGCCCTCCAATTTGTGGGTTGGAAACTGGTTGCGGAAATCAATGATCAGTCTCGAACGGACGAAACAACCAGAACAAGACTATCGCGAGAAATAAGGAAACACGAATTAAGGATTTGCGACATGGAATGTGCGAACCATGCTAAAACCAGGAAGGATAAATGAGGTCACAAAGGAAATGAAAAAATATGGGATCGACATAATCGGTCTACAAGAGCTATGATGGAAGGGATAAGGACAAATTGATAAGAAGGACTGCACGCTACTGTAACTAGAGAGAAGAAAAGGAACATTTGGAACTGGATTCATGATTACGAGAAAAATAAGAGAAAATCTACTTTTATTTGAACTATTAAACAACAAGATGTGCAAAATAAGACTAAAGGGTACATTTCGAAAAATAACTATGATAACTCCCCAGGCACTCACAGAAAATAAGGAAAACCTAGAAAAGGAAGGATTCTACAATAAATTGGAGAATTTTATTAACTTGTTACATGAAGAGAGCAATGTCAACGGAAACTAACTGGTTCAATTTGCTGGTAGAAATAACGTGGTTATAAAAAATACCTGCATTCCACACGAGAGAATTCAACCAAATTGACTATATATTAACACAAAGAAGATACTTATCAATCATCGATGTAAGAGCATGCACGGGATCCAACTGTGATAGCGACCACTTTAATCTAAAAGCAATTATTAAACAGAGACCAATTAGTGTAAGCAAGAGAACGGGCAATAAGAACAAGTACTGGGAATTTGAAAAACTAAAAGACGAAGGAATATTTGAAGAATACAAAGTCTAAATTGATAACAAACTGAGCAAAAATACAGAGAACAAAGAAATAAATGAGGAATGGCAAAGAATAGAGTCAGCAATCAAAAACGCAGCTAATCGGAAAATAGGGAAAAAATAAGAGGGAAAAATGAAGAATGGTTCGACAAAGAATTCCGACAGACAATACAACGGAAAGATGAAGCCAAAAGTAGCAACCAATGAAAATACGAAAATTTAAGAAGATTGGCAAATAGAATATGTAGGACGTGGAAACGTGACACGATTAAGGAAAGAATACAGGAAATAGAAGAGCTACTTCAGCAACCGAAAGTAGCAAGAAAATTTTATAAGGCCGTGAAGCAAATAAGACAGCGATATGAAACAAAACTCAGAGGATGGAAAGATAAAAGGGGGAGACTAGATGAAGGGGAAGAAAGGTACTAGCAAGACGGTCCGAATGTTTCCAAGAACTACTAAACAAGAGGGACTACGGAATAGACTACATCAAGAAGAACAGGTAAATGGATTGACAGAGTCATCATCGCCTACACTTGCAGAAGTAGAACAAATGATAGGAAAGATGGAAAACAATAGAGCTCCTGGCGAAGACGAAATTAATGTCGAAATTATAAAACACGGGGGACCAATACTTAAAAAGAAGCTACATCAACTCATCACTGAAAATTGGAAAAAGGAGAGCATGCCTGACAAATGAAATGTGGGAATCATATGTCCCATACGCAAGAAAGGAGACAAACTTGCATGCCACAATTATAAAGGCATAACTCTGTTAAGCGTCGCCTACAAAATTCTTTCGAATATCATAAATAGAAGATTCAGTGAAGTGACGGAAAATATAATTGGAGAATACCAGTGCGGCTTTAGATCGAATAGGAGTACTTCTGATCAAATATTTATCATACGTCAACTAATGGAAAAACATTACGAACACGATATGGACCTACATATGCGTTTTGTTGACTTTAATCAGGCCTTCGATAGCTTAAACAAATCTTTAATATTATGATGGAGCTGAACATCCCAAAAAAGCTAATAAAAGTAGCCGCTTTAACAATAGAAGACACTAAGGCATAGATAAAGATAGAAAATAAACTCGGCGACATATTCCATTTCAATGTAGAGTAAAGCAAGGAGATAGACTGTCTACAACCGTTTTTAACATAGCGCTTCATAACGCTATAAATAAGATTGACCCAGGCGGAACAATATTTTATAAAGCTAAGCAAATTTTCGCCTACGCAGACGAAGTAGCTATTATAGCGAGATAGCAACGAGATGTGAAAAAAACTATTTGAGAAAATGCAGACATGCACAGCCAGGGTTAAATGTAAACGAAATGTAGACGAAGGATATGTGTATGTCTACCGCAGAAGAAAGAAAAAGACCGCTGGAACTCGTCAGTGGAAATTGTAAATTTTAAGGAATGACCTCATTCAAATACTTGGGTCCTTGGATAATGCGGACAACACAACAAGGGATTATATCATAGATCGAATACAAGCAAGAAGTAAAGCACATTATGTGAACCTCAAAAAGCTCAAAAGCAGATCAATAAACAGAAGCTCTAAGGTTAAAATATATAAAACTCTAGTAAGACCTATAGTAACATATAGTTGCGAAGCCTGGACAATGACAACCACCGACGAGAATGAGCTGAGATGTTTTTAAAAACAGATTCTTAGAAGAATTTACGGACCAGTGAGGGAGGAAGACGGAACTTGGAGAATCCGACGAAACGATGAGTTGAAATAACTCATAAATGGCCAGGATATAGTAAGATTTATAAAAGCGCAGAAACTTAGATGGCTGGAACATTTAGAAAGAATGCCGGAACAAAGAATACCAAAAAGTATATGGAAAGAAAACTTTTCAACCGAAGGAGGAGAGGAAGGCCACGTTTAAAATGGATGGACAGCATGGAGAGCAATCTACAAAGAGCCAAAATTAGGGGATGGAAAGCGAAAGCCGCGAATAGAGAAGAATGGAGGAGGATGGTTGAGGAAGCCAAAGCCGACACCAGGCTATACCACAAGACAAGAAGAAGAAGAATAGTCAAAATTTAAAATAATAAAAATGGGGTTTTTTTAAAATTACTTTGAAGCACTAGTGCGCAAAATGAAACTTTACATCAGTTTTCATTGTAATGTAATAGTATATTATATAATAAGTCAGGAAAGTGATATTTTACTTGACGAAGCGATTATTTGAAATACGAGGCCGCATTTTACTTGATTGTTTGGGTAAAAAATCTACGTTCCGTACTAAAATTGGTCAGGAAAGTAGGCAGTTTCTTGTCGGTTTCAAAATAATTGATTAATTTCCTACTTTATTTTGGCGCACCCTAAGTTTACTGAACGCAACACATCGCATATACTAACTTAAGTTTTGATATATTAAAATCGATATTTGTAACTACACACACGATTTGAAGCACAATTTTGTCTTCATTAGTATTATAACCCAACGATTATCACACATTTTTATAATTAAATTAGAAAATTAGCTACCAATTAAGAAAAATTATTCGTAGCAACAGTCCAAAATAAAGTGATAATTTCATTTGTTTTTTATCATCGGTGGGATAGACATGTAACTAAGGAAAATTATCATTGTTGATTGGCGGAAAACATGTCACGTGACATACAAATTATATTCTTGAATGTTAGAAATAAATGGTGTCAATACTTGAGGAATTTATATTGTAGCATAAATGAAACGAATGGTTATGCAAGAGAAAATGTTAGAGGTGATGAATCAGATATAGGTAAGTGTGATGTTAGTTTTGCAATGATGCGTTTAAAGAATAGCAAGGCTTTCGATTTGGATGGTGTATCAAATGAGATGTTGAAGTATGGATATGAGAGATCATTCAACTGGTTAATTTATTTGTTCAGATTTTGTTTAAGATGGTGTGTGACTCCTGATTATTGGAAACATGCTATCATTTGTTTATTTAAGGGCAAAAGTTCGAGTGAATGTATTACTTTTTACATACATATACATATCTTCACGCTATATCCCATCAAATGGGGTAGCACGAACCCTGAAATCACTCATAAAATATTCACTCATAACATTCATCAAATAAACAGCCCCCGTCAAACATTATCATCCAAACACACCACCCCCACTTCAAGCACATTCATAGATCCCTGCATAAAAAACTCATTTATTTATTACACACGAATTCATTCTTACATAACAAACCCTCAATCACATCCATCCAATCACTCATATTCACTTATAATTTATCATCTTTCTTCAACGTACATAACACATGCATAAAACATCTCAAATTACCCGCGCTTACTCCTAACAACGAATCTAATAACAAATCTAACAACGAATCTACAAAGATTAGAAAAGATGAAAGTGATAGCCTGCAATTGTATATGAAAGAAAAGTCCACACAATGCAGTAACTGAAAATGAAACAAAAAGATAAGAAAGGAAGGGAGTGTCGCCCTGTGCTTGTTTTTGGAAGTGAATTCCACACAATTGCAGTTAAACACTCTACGTAAGAACTGAAAACTTTTTGTGCTGAATATAGTAGGTAAGACCTTACACAATCTCCAGGTTGAGCGATATGCAAGGAGATTTTTTTTTCCTGAGAGGGGATGTGTAGATCAATTGTTTTTTCTTCGTACGATTGTTGAAAAGTCATTTGCTAGGAACAAAGACAAGTGTTCTGTATTTTTCTCGATTTTAAGAGAGTATATAATAGTGTTCTTCGAGAGATTTTCTGGGATACGGTATACATGGTAATTTGTTGGGAGCAATTCGTACGTTGTATTAAGGTAACGAGGCTGCGGTTAGATTTGATCGTAAATCGAGTGATTGAGATTTTATAGATGTTAGTTTAAAATAAGGTTATGTTATGTCTCCGTAGCTGCTTAATTTGCATATGGATGTGTTGTTACAAAATACACTGAATCGGAAGAGTGGTGTTCATATTGGTGGTAGTGTTTACGCGGATTATATTGTTGTAATACGTGAATCTGAAGAACAATTAAGGAGAATGATTCTAAACATAAATAAAATAGGAAAAGGTTTGAATCTGTTATTGAATGTTTATAAATGTAAAATGTTTGAGAAGTGCGATTTGGTAACCGATTGCAATGTTTCGATGAATGGTGTGAGATTGGGTCAAGTGAATGAGTTTGTATATTTGGGTAGTATGTTATCAAAGTATGGAGAGCTGAGATATTGAAAAAAGAATATCTGCGAATACTGGGTGCTTTTGGAATCTTTTCTCGAAATATAAATGTATCTAGAGATGCTTGATTGAATGTTTATAACAGTGTGTTTGTGCTTACTTTGATGTATGGTAGTGAATGTTGGGTATGTATGAGAAAACATAAATGGCGTATAACTGCTCTTAAAATAAGGTATTTGCGGGGTATGTTTCCAATGCGCTGCTGAATGAAGATGTTAAAGATTTGTTTGTTGAGAAAATAAATGAATCTTTGCCTGTATGTGAGCTTAATTTAGAATGCAGCATATAGAATTTTTGATTGAAATTTAAGGATACAGTTCTTAAATGTGCAAAAGTTTGTGGTGAATGTAGTTTAGGCTCTTGTCCAAAGAATGCATTGTGGAATGAAGAAGTAAAACAAGCGATTGAGGTGAACAAGAGAGCATATTTGCGATTTCTAAATGTGAAAGACGTGCCTGGATGTGTACGTGATGAATGCTTGCTGGAATACGAGAGGTTAAATAACTGTGTTAAGAGGGTAGTGAGAGAAAGGCGCGTTTTGATGATTTGATGAGTGAAAGATTGACTAATGATTTTAGTACGAATAAAAGAATGTTTTAGTTGAGAGTGAAGAGATTGAGAGATGGTAATGTAAGGGCAGGGAAAACGATTAAGAGTGCATATGGTGAGTTATTATGGAATGAATCAGATGGTGTGAGTACTTTAGGGCTTTATATGGTAGAATTAATAGACCGTGGCTCTTTAATTTGTACAAGGATGTGTTGTTACGAACAGCGTTGAATGGGGTAGCTGGAGTACATATTGGTGGTAGTGTTGTGCTTGCGTTAGCGTATGCGGATTATGTTGTTATGGGTGAATCTGAAGAGCAATTGAGACGAATGATTCTAGGTATAAATGAAATAGGGAAAAATTTAAATCTGTTATTAAATGTTGATAAATGTAAAGTGTTAGTGTTTGAAAAGAACGATTTGGTGACTGACTAAGTCAAGTGCATGAGTTTTTATATTTGGGTAGTATGTTTTCCAGGGATGGACGCATTGATTGTGAGATTGAAAAAGAGTATCTGCGGGATGCAAGGTATTGGGTGCTCTGGGAACCTTTGCTCGAAATGCGAAAGTGTCCAGAGATGCTCGATTGAGTGTGAATAATGGTGTTTTAGTGCCTACATTGATGTATGGTAGTGAATGTTGGGTGTGGATGAAGAAACATGAACGTCATATAACTGCTGTGATAAATGAGATATTTGCGGGGTGTGTGTGGTTATACTAGAAGAGATCGTGTCTGGAATACATTGGTATATGATAAGTGTGAAATTGAGAAGAATGCAGTTAGAAAAGTAGGTATAAGTCAGTTGAGATGGTTTGGGCATGTAGAACGTATGTCGAATGAGAGAATGGTGAAACAGATATATGTGGGTGAAATTGAGGATGAAAGATTGCGTGGGCGACCTATGAATAAATGGATGAATATGATTGAAGGATTGTTGCGTGAACGATAGTTTCCGTGTATGAGGAACAAACGTGCTTGTATGAAAGGAATCATGAATGTGGATGAAGCTAAAGTGGTGTGTCAGAATAGGAATGTTTGGCGAAGATTAATTGCGGAATGAATCTGAGGTTTAAGAATAGTGCAGGATGTTTTATTTTAGTTTTGTTATTTAGTAATTTCATTACAGTGTTTATCTGCAATTCAATCTGAAATTCACTTTTAAAAACAAGCGCAGACACGACACTCCCTTCGTTTCTTATCTTTTTTATTCGTTTTCTGATCTTACATTGAGTGTTTAACAGCAATTGTGTCGAATTCACTTTCAGAAACAAGCATAGAGCGACACTCCCTTCCTTTCTTATCTTTTAATTCGATTTCAGTTCTTACGTAGATTGTTTAACTGCAATTGTGTGGAATTCACTCTCAAAAATAAGCACAGGGTGACACCCCTTCCTTTCTTATCTTTTTGTTTCATTTTCAGTTACTGTATTGTGTGGACTTTTCTTTCATATACAAGTGCAGGCTATCGCTTTTCTCTTTTCTAATCTTTGTAGATTCGTAGTTAGATTCGTTATTAGATTCGTTGTTAGGAGTAAGCGTAAGTAATTTGAGATGTTTTATGCATATGTTATGTACGTTGAAGAAAGAAGATGAATGATAAATGAATACGATTGATTGGATAGATGTGATTGAAAGTTTGTTGTGTGATAAATGATTTGGAGTGTAATAAATAAATGAGCTTATATGGAGTGATCTATGAATGTGGTTAAAGTGAGGGTGGTGTGTTTGGATGATAATGTTTGACGAGGGCTGATTACTTGGTGAATTGTAATGAGTGAATATTTTATGAGTAATTTTAGGGTTCGTGCTTCCCCATTTTACGGGATATGTATGTATGTAGGTATATAACAGAAACAGTTTCATAAAAATATTTTAAACTTTATTACTTAATGTCAGTGTGGTGGTCGAGTGCGTTCGAGTGTATACCATTATTTGTTGGGACATAAAACACCCTTACAGTTCTGGGTTCGAGTCTACCGGCCGGAAAGTATATGCCATTAAAATATCGCAATACTTTTCATTTAATCATATACCCTATACTGTATTTAGTATTAAGTTTCTGTTGTGTTGAGTAACAATTAAAATAATAATATTTTTAATATTATTTAACAAGCACAAAAATATGTATTTATATTCGCAGTGTTCACCTGCTGCTATTGACATTGTATTACCAATGATATTTAATAAGGATATAAGGTATCAACTATTTGTTTTCATATCATTTAATATGTTCGGTAAAAGACAAACAAAAAGTAGGTAGGTATTATATTACATAATCTTAAGCTTTAAGCCATGTAGCATTATTAATTATTGCAATTGCGTGGAATGCCCTTTCAAAAATAAGCACAGGTCGACACTTTTTTCTTTCATATCTTTTTGATTAGTTTTCATTTCTTACTATAAAGTGTTTATCTGCAATTTTGTCTTCTTATCTTTTTAGATTCGTTCTTAGAGGTATAGACGTAAGTGAGTTGATGAAAGATTATTGAAACAAGTGCATAGGAGTGAATGGATGGATGTGATTGAAAGTTTGTTGCGTGATGAAAGATTTCTATTTTGAAAACGTATGAGCTTGTATGGAAGAAACGTTAATGTGGTTGTATCAAAACACATTCTTTGAAAAATCTAATGAGTTAATGTTCTGTTACTATTTCGTGCTATCCCATTTGATGGTATATAACGTGATATTATGTTAAAGAAAAATAAATAAATATTTGCATAATATGATTAAATGGAATATAAAGTCATTATTGCATTATTATTATTATTATTCATAGTTATTAGGTGAATATATAGTTTATTTTTCATGTGTTGATACTCATATCATACCTTGCCTAAACAAGAAATAACGAGTAAATATATTTTCTAGCTATTAATACATGTACAGCATAATTTTTCGAGATTGAGCAATTTTTTTCTTTATCTACTAGCAAGCAAGCATCGCATGCATGAGGACTTTTTGCATGTTTTAGAGGACATCAAATATATTACTGATGTGCAAAAATTCAGCTTTATACCTAAAATAGTATAGTGTTCAATAAGCATGGACATTCTATGCGAGTTGTAGAATATACTTTTTCTACGACCACAATATTGTAGCCCTGTCAATTTATATTTTAATAATAAACATGTTTCGACTTCATTACTCCATAAAAATGAAAAGTGATAACAAAGAAAATCTTAATTTGACTCTATCAGATATTTTAGAAGCTGGTAAAATTATGTCTCTAAATTTACTATCAAATATTTCCAGGCAAATATATGAGGCAGCATATAAATTGCTTACGGATTGACGAAACAACAAAAATTTAAGCAATATGACTAAAATGCCCATCTTTAAAAAAAAATAATTATATATATATATATATATATATATATATACAGGGTGTCCCATTTTAATCTGCCAGTAGCGATAATTCTGAAACATTGCATTGAATCAAAAAGTGTTCCAAATGAAAAGTTAATGGTTCTGAGGGGGACATCTGATGCCGTAGACTTTGCCCCCCCAGCCCCTCAAGGGGGGCGGGAACAGGGGGCAACTTTAAAATCTTAAATGGAAACCCCTATTTTTTATTGCAGATTCTGATAGAGGGTTAAAAAGTATGTAAGTTTTATCCGAAACATTTTTTTTATTGGTCGAGAGATGGCGCTGCAAATGTAAATTATTTTTTTTTAAATTGCGAAAATCGTAACGTAATTAACTGTTATTATTACTTAAGACTTACTCACAACCTTACAAGGTTGTTTTTTTCTCAGCCTGCCCAAATACTACCACCGCCCCCCCCCCCCCCTACAAAGACGTAAAGTACTCAAAAATAGCGATTGAGTACTTCTTTTTCAAATTAAATAATGGTAAAATAATTCACAAAAGAATGTCATTTTTCGTCGGGGTATTTTTTAAAGTTGGGTGGGGCTATGTGGGGGGCCCGGTCAAACACTGTTTGAAAGAAAATGACATTCTTTTGTGAATTATTTTACCATTATTTAATTTGAAAAAGAAGTACTCAATCGCTATTTTTGAGTACTTTACGTCTTTGTAGGGGGGGGGGGGGGCGTTGGTAGTATTTGGGCAGGCTGAGAAAAAAACAACCTTGTAAGGTTGTGAGTAAGTCTTAAGTAATAATAACAGTTAATTACGATACGATTTTCGCAATTTAAAAAAAAATAATTTACATTTGCAGCGCCATCTCTCGACCAATAAAAAAAATGTTTCGGATAAAACTTACATACTTTTTAACCCTCTATCAGAATCTGCAATAAAAAATAGGGGTTTCCATTTAAGATTTTTAAGTTGCCCCCTGTTCCCGCCCCCCTTGAGGGGCTGGGGGGCAAAGTCTACGGCATCAGATGTCCCCCTCAGAACCATTAACTTTTCATTTGGAACACTTTTTGATTCAATGCAATGTTTCAGAATTATCGCTACTGGCAGATTAAAATGGGACACCCTGTATATAAACAAAAAAATATATCATCACACCTTCCACCCATTACTGGGTGTGGCACTCTATCGTAGTGTGATATATTTTGCGCGTGAAGTGCGGTTACCAGTCGTCAAATCACGGCCCTCATAGATATTAGTGGTGGGGGAGATGGTGAAAATTGATTGTCGCCTGTGGGAATCGAACCAGGGTTCTCAGGATCCACAGGCCGACTTGATACCACTGAGCTAACTAGCAACCCCATATATATATATATATATATATATATATATATATATATATATATATATATATATATATATATATATATATATATATATATATATATATATATATATATATATATATATATGTACAACAAAAAAATATTATTATTATTATTATTCGACGTCACAATAAAAAAAATCGCGTGTGTGAGAAAAAAATAAAATAATTATTCTAACCCATATTGTAGGTAATACGAGTAAAAAAATGTACTCGAAACTATTTTTTTTTGTCTCTAATAAATTCTTTAGTATTTAATTTATATACCTCTAAGGCTTCAATTGAAATTAAGGATAAATATTTGAGTCTTTCTTAGTTCACACACCTAGTGCAGTTGCAGTTTGCATAGTTATGCGAGAAAAGTTAGAGTGAAGATTTTTAAAATTGATTTCCATAAATATTAATTTTATAATTCATAGTACAATTAATAATATCTTAAATAGACTATCGACATCAACTAATTATAACTTTCAAATTTCAAATTTTCCTAATATGATTTTTCTACTATTGTCATAAAAAGTTGACAATAGGCTATTTCACAAAAATTTTATTAATCTACGTACAAAAAATCATTTTAACAAAAAAACACCCAGCACATCATGTCAAGGCAAAGGCATAGGAATTTAAAAAATCCATGCCTTACCGGGTAGTTTTAAAGAAACTGGAAATGAAAGTTGAATATTCTATGATTTTCAATGAAACCGTCAGAAATGCTTGGCTACGTTGCACGGGTAGACAGAGATGGTCGCACGCGTAAACAGAGATGATCGCTCGTGTAGACAGGGATGATCGCACGAATAACAAAGCAAGAACTATGAATGTTATTATTTTGACCAGTAAAAATATTAATTTTAATACTGATGAAACAATTAATATTTAGTGAATTAATTTTAAATTATTATTAATAATACGATAATTAAAGCAAAATGTTAATTCTGTTAATAACCTATACCATACAAAAAATGTAATAATTGTTTTTAAAAACTTTTTAGTTTACCTATATGTTTGTATGAGACTGTCATGATAGAATGAACGAAAAATTTAAGAATTACAAACTCTCTACATCATACTCAATACTCCATGGAAAGGTAATAACTTCTAATCAACGACAAAATCGGCATAAGCGAGTATCCGACTATTATTAATTTCAATAGTTGTTCTTCAGTATCTTTCACTGAAAGTAAATAAATAAACTCTTAGGTGTTATTTGATTCATTGTACTCTCTTGTATTTTACTTATATTTGACAACTGAACTGTCAACATAAAATAAACTTCCTAGATGAATAATATACATATTATTTCCCTAGGGATGATTTTTGTATTATGGTAACGATCAAATAATCCCGGCCGTAAAAATAGTATAATATAATTATCTAAGGGACTAACGTACATAATTTAATCCCGAGGGTGAAATTTATTTCACTAGGCTCAGGCGAAGCAAATAATCACTTGATTTGAAATTTAATCTCGTCGGAATTAAATTTCAAGTTTAATCCCGTCGGCATTAGAAATTACAGTTAAGTAAACGAAAAGGAAGAGTAAAGTTAGTCATTTACTCGTGGTAGTGCGAAAAAAAATTTCAGCATTAAGTTATTAAAATTTTATTATGTGTTTGTCCGAAAAAATAATTTAAATGGAGTATGACTATAGGCAAACAAAATTCAACACAAAATGTGAGGTGATAAGTTTCAAAATTGTAATAATATTTAAAAAATAAATTAAAATTAAAAGAAATTATTATTTATGTAGATTGCCTTTATTATAAAAATATTGTCAAACCTAATTATGAGCTTATTACAATAATTTCAGAATGCAGTCTTGTTGAAATCTAAATGTTAATTTGATACAAGGGATTGCTCAAAATACCGCTTGTCAGTAATGTATATTATGCGACATCATTATAAACCGGGATAAGTTTTAATACCGGCGCAGCCTATATTTTAATTTGAGATAACCGGTATTGTTACGAATACCGGCTGTCAGTGACGGCTATTATGTGACGTCATTACAAAACCGGGATTAGTTCGAATACCGGCGCACGGAGGCTAGAGACAGCCTAAAATAAAATAATAAAATAAATTCTTCAAGCTTTCTCATGCTGGGTTGCAAGAACAAAAATAAAGAGCTCTTTAGTTAAAGAATTGTGTATCTGGCAACAGTATTAATAGCGATTTTTTGAAACTTATTGAAATGTTAGTCGCCAATGAACCGATAAAATTTCCATGCATCCCAGCATCAGTTTATTATTTATTGACAGCTGAGAACTAAGTCCAGTGTTGCCGCGAGCAAAAAAAATAAACTACTAAGACTTTTCACCAAAAAGGACTAACCATGACTAAAAAATCTCTAAAACTTTCCCACCTGTTTTAAAATTTAATGTAACGTATATACAGGAATAAAAAATTATAATAAATTAATTTTTATTGACTTATGGTCGGTTTCAGCAACAAAAGTTAAATTTTAATCATAGTTTAAATAAATAAAAGCAAATCGAATGTATGACAGTAATGTTAATAATTTTATTTGACTTGTAATTTTGATTTGCTTATATTTATTTAATCCAAGTTTAAAATTTAATTTTTGTTGATGAAACCGGCCATAGAATACTCAAATAGGAAATAGATAACAAAATATTAAACATGTAGCAATGTTTAAAACAATAAACAATCTAAAAACAAAAACAAAACTAATAAATTTCTACTCTGATAGCAATAATTTAAATCTATTTAGTGTCATATAATAAAATTCCAACCTGCCAACTAAAGAAATGAAACAATTCAATATGAGAATTGTTATTTTCTTTTGATTGAAGAAATTTATGACAAAGTAAATAACTTTTCAAACCAAATAAACGAATTTTAAAAGTATTTTTACTCTAGATCTAGTACTAAATCACTAGAATGGTAACACTAACTAAGTCGGTAAAAGCATAAGCAACTCTTTTAGTAGAGCGCGGTAGTTTTAAATTTGAAACAGTTAGTTTTGACAAAACTTTGAAATATAAATTCATATCCTCACAGTTCTGTCAAAAATGCATTGTTTTGGAATGGTTATTGTGAGATATGTAAATGTGATAACAGCAGCAACAACAAACATTCAATGAGCAGATATCTTAATGGTCGTAGAAATATTATATTAAAATATAAGTTACAGACGGCAACCTATTCTAGCACGAATTCAAGTGCTAGAATTGTCTTCGTTAACGAGTGTTTTATAATATTTTCTCTGTTTCGGCTTTATTTTATATATTTTCTTTATAAAAATAGTCACATTTGTCATTAAGGGAATTTTTTGGTATAATAGTTAAGCTGGTGGCAAGGATTTGCAATTAATTTTATCCATTGCATAGAAATTTGTATAAATCGTGTTTTTTAGTTTGTCTGTTGCCTAGATTTTTGTGTATTTAATGCAGTCATATCAATCTATGATAACAATATGTAACCAAAAAGTTTAAGAATGAAGCATATTCTAGCATCAATATGCATGCGAGAATATGGTATTCTAATTCGAAACAGAGAAAATAATATTACGGCATGAACTTTAACGGTATGATGCAGCACGAGTAAAAGACGCCTTTTGCATATTTTGTACGACCATTTAAAATCTTTTATAAAATAATTTAAATTAATTTTTAACAGTTTTTGTGTTTGTTTTTAAATTTGCTTAGAAATAATGAGAATTATCATTTATCTATAGAAACGATAAAAATTAGAAAAATCGACTTTGTACGGAAAGTGCTTATTTACAGAGGGAGCAGATGTTCCCGAGCGCCGGTTTTGGAGAGCAAAAATAATTTGTTCTGTTAAAATTGCAATTTTTTGTTGAATTAGTCGAAACAAATAATTAAATAAATTCATGATCTTTGTTAAAATCTAACACATATTATTTTAAACATTCAAACAGGCAACGTGAGCACCATCGGTGGCGTAGCTAACGTTTGATGGGCCCTCTATCAACAATTTCCGGAGGGGGCTTCTTTCTTAACAAAAATTATTTTCTGAAATTGGCTCCCCTGTGCCTTTTAGAACAAAAATATAATAAAAACTTTGTTTAAAAAGAAATTTTACTTCTTTTTAAAAGCATTTAAATATTTTTGTTTAAATTTAACATAATAGCCTATCTGTGGTATTACAGTAAACTGAGGCTACATCGAGAGGTTTTTAGGGTAAATCGTTTCAGTTCTAAGGAGTAAATTCGTAATTATACCTCGTATAGTTGAAATTGCCTCACCGTAAGGGTTACTTCGACATCAAATTATCGTTTTACAAAATTTTAGTCATACAAAAAAAAATATAACTTGTATTAACATGTATTATATCAAAAGTAACTTACATGCCATGTTTTATAGTAGCAAGCGCATTTCAGAGACTCTTTTCACTATAGTCTTAGTAACTTCTATCACCCACTTTTTTTCTTATTCATACTAATCGTACTTGCATGTATTTATTATTTATTAACCATATGGAAAAACACAATATACCTTTGTAGTGTAGTTGTTACTATGCATACTACTGCGCATGAAATCAGTGCCTGATATACGGCATGACAAAGATAATCCAGAATATGTGGAAGTTACCCGCAAAGTCTAAGTATCCCCAGTTTACGGTAATATATATATATATATATATATATATATATATATATATATATATATATATATATATATATATATATATATATATATATATATATATATATATATATGCGCGTTAATTGCGGTTACCAGCCGTCAAATTACGACTCTTAAAGATATCAGTGAACAGGAAACCACAAGGATAAATTTAATATGGTGCAAATTGTTTGTCGGCTATGAGAACTCGAGTTCGTAAATCCGCAGGCCGACTCGAGACCACTAAGCCACCTACCCCATAAAATAAAAATTGGACTTAATATTTAAAAGAAAAATCCTATAACTGTGCTATTTCTTTGTTATTACCTAACTATTATTACCTTGGTTACGGGTGGAAAGAAGTCAAATGCAGAACAAGTGCTTTTCTGTCAACCAAAAACACAAGTGCGTTTCATTTATGCGAATGTCAAAATAAAATTTAACTGAGCGCGGAAGTTCATAGTTTAGTTACTAACCAACTAACCTCAATATCTGTTTTAACTGTTGCAAAGTTCGAAAGTAAAAAATATCGATAAATGGTTTTATTTAAAGAGTAAGTGAAATACATCATATTTTTAGTTTGTGTATTTTCCTTTTGTGGCTTGGCGGATCAACTACCAAGGTCATATGTCGCTATTACTCTCTGATTCGCGGTTTTAGGTCTTTTTCGTCAACAGCAACGCGGGTTTTTCTAGACGATCCCCTATCCAAATACTGCTAGTTAACTCGTGTTATCGCTTGGATCAGTTCTAACGACCTGTGCTATGGTCGTTGACAACGTTTGTGTATTAATAACACAGTTGTTACAGTTTATTATATTGACATAATGTGAAGTGGAAAGTTTTGTACTGTCTAAAGAAACATTGATTTCTTCCGTATTCATATTCATATTATCAACAGTAGTATTATTGACACCAATTTCGGAGGTTTTAGAAGTGTCAGCCGCCGGTTGATTGTCACTGCCAAGAATAGATCTAACGTAGATTGATGTGCGGCTTCAATTATATCTGAAGGTATACATGAAAAAGCAGAATCATTTACTGTAATATTCAAAGCTAGATAGTTTTTAAGAATTTATCTTGATGTTAGTGAAATATAAATAACGTAGAACAATGAAGCAAGCAACAAACAAACCATAGCAACGTCATAAAGCAACGTTTTAATGTAATATTAAAATTGTATAAATCCTGATAATATTTTAGTGATTTTCTAAATTATCAGTAGTAGGGAAAATATTGTTTATAACACGTATCGGGAAAGATTACGTGCACGTACACTTTTACGTAACGTGTCTTTTTCGGTACTTGGTATGAATATATTTATTGTATCTTTAAGGCCTAATTTCCCAAAAAAGTTTTATGAGCAGCTAGTCCTGAATTTAAGATTAGCTGATTTTATTCTAGCCCGACTTTAAAAACTTAATCCAAATCACTAGCAGAAAATCAAATGGTATCAAGATTATCGCCCATATTCTGTATCTGTATCATTATCTGTTAATGATCGGTAAGTTAATGATAAGTTTTATTTTTCATAGTTATTTTACAGATGAACACAATATCGGTATTCCGATACTAAAATAATTTACTATGATATTTTTATGTTATATTCATGCATTTTGTTTATTAATATATCTCTCCTACTCCGTAACTAGATCACCTATTACTGATCGATAAATTTTTGACAACACTTATTTTTCATGATTACTCTACAAATTACCACCATTTTGGTATTGTCACCAAAATTATTTATTCTATTACTTCTATTTTACTTTTATGCAAAACTCCCAATATAAAAAAAATATTATTTTTAACCATACATTTTACGGAACTGTCAGTGAACTGACATTATATTATTTTTTATAATAACATTGAAGACGTTACATCTAACGAAGCGTGATTATTCGCAGTTATGGTAGAGAAATATGTATTAAAATTACGTTGCCTTGCAGCCACAAAATTATGAAGAACGCCGTCGTTACATAAAATATAAAAATGAAAAATGTCACCAAGTTGTTGCCGATTTTCATTAAATTAGTTACGTTGCCCAATCGAAAACTTTATAAAAATGTAAAAATTTCTATGTTTGCCCCTTGCGACAACCACCCGAGATACATAGTTGTTATTCTGGTTACCCTACTTCATAATTTAATTCATGTAGAATGAAAGCTAGTATTTATATTTTTTTAATTTTAATTTTTTATTACAATTTTTTTTGTTTTCGGTTATATTTAAAGTAGAAAATAATAATGTAATTTTTCAGCAAAATTGTAGTCACTGTATTAAATTTTAATTATATATCTATGTATCTGTATCAGTATGTATATTCCAAATAAATAGATGATGTAACATAACATATAATTTTGTTTGTAATGTTTAATAAATATACTTATCTTATTTTAATTCTTTAAGAAGAAATATTTCTATATTCATTGTGCACAGTCAAATTGTTATACAGTTATGTTAGTATAGTTGCATAATTCAGCGAAATGTAGCACAATATTAAACTTTTAAATCGAAAATAATGAAATATGAATTTTAAATCTCTTTGTTTTTCTTTTCAATTAATAAAATTAAAATAACCAAAAATAAACTTGTTAGATTTTTTTTTTGTCAGATTTGTTTAAACAAATATCTATTTTCTTTGTTTTAATACTGTTATTTGTCAATAAACTTGCTATTTATTTTACTAATATAAAAATGTAACTGTTGTAAATTAAACTTAATTTTTTACAGTTTTTTTTAAATATGACCATATATTTTGAAAGTGGTGTAAGTCCATTTTCTCTTGTTTCGAGAAAATTGAAGGTGTGCATATTTGTCAATAAAAAAATATAGGTTAAGTATATTAAGTCTGGCAATGTTTCTACTGATTTATGAATATGGAATTTAATTATCTAAATTTGTTATAGGCAAATTTAACTAAAATAATGTATATTTACGGGCTGCAAATGGACTTACACCACTTTCAAAATTAGGCAATTGTAAAAATCTTTTAACTTATTATTTTAATTTTGTGCGCAATTTTGTACTATTCGTGTTTATTATTATTATTGCTGAAGATGGTATTAATTAATACCGAAATATAAATCCAAACTTTAAACTCAACAATGATTTAATCCATTTTTTTTTCGTCCTATACTCATGACTTTATATACATTGAAATTCACGAAATAAAATAATATTGTTATAAAATAATCTTGATTTTTTTAAAAATTAAGTAACAACAGTATTTTTGAACCATGGTTTTATTTTTACTGTTGTTACTTAATTTTGAAACTGTAACGATTAATTCTTTAAATTGTTCGAATAATAAAATTAAATTAAAAATTGTTCCAATTTTTGCAATTTTATTAACCACGTTAAGCCTGTAATCCATTTAATATTTCAATTTTATAAAATAATATTGATTTACCATTTCTTCTTACTTATATCACTATCTGATGTTATTATGAAATTATCCATTTTGGGAAGAAAATAAAATAAATAACCTAAAATAGTAACTCTCGACACGTGAAGTAAAACATACGTAAAACAGCAGGCCACTGACACTGCTACCTGTCTATGGAAATTGGACTTACCCCACTTTCATAATTAATGGTTACGCAATCTCTTTTACCGGCCAATTTTAAATTGAACAAAGCATAGGCAGTTTTTAAGAAATTAAATACTAACTAGTTATGAATAAAAAGTTTATACTAAATTAAGCATAAATTACGTGATATCTAATTTTTTTCAAAAAGTGGACTTAAACCTCTTTTATAATAAACGGTCCATATGTAAAAAATATTTTATTTTCTTATATGAGAAAAAGAAAGGAAGAAAAGCAACTTAAGCGCTTAAAAAAAGGCTTATAAAAATGAAAATATGCTTCACAAAAAATATGCAGTTATTTCGAAAAATGTCTTATCATGGCCAATATGCAATTTTTGCTCTTATTAATGCAAAATTCATATGAAATTTTTGAAAAAAAATAGATATCACGTAATTTATGCTTAATTTAGTGTAAACTTTTTATGCCCTGAAACTTTTATTCGAAGCTTTTTTGTTTAAAATAATTAGGAAAGCAGGAAATTACAAAATTGTGATTTTACATGTTAAATCCCTATGTTCGAGAGTTGCGTTCACCACCCTGTATATTGTATATATATAAATTCTATTATTGCAAATCAATGGAAGATTCTTATAAAAATACGTCTATAGGTGTCAATGTAATTTATTTATTTCTTTTTATTTCTATTTTCTTTTATAGTTAAGGATAAGTTTGGTAAACTACCTTAACATCAACTCTATTACCGAGAGAACCCTTCTTTTACTATCTTTTGTTTAAATGAGGAATACATGGGAAAAATTTAATGAATGTAAGTTTGGTACGTGGAATGTTCGTGGTATAACTGGTAAAGAAAATGAATTGATGAATGTAATGCGTGTGTATAATGTACATGTTTTGTGTGTCAGTGAGACTAAGAGGAAAGACTGTAGTGAGGAAGAGGTGGATGGAATGTTTTGCTTGTGGTCGGGTGTAGCTGAGAATGAACGTGCAAAGCATGGAGTAGGTGTGCTTGTTAGTGAAAGAATGAAACCGTTTGTAAGGGATTATGATTGTATTTCATCTAGAATTCTTTGGCTGAGATTAAAGGTAGGCTTTCATAGAATCTTCGTTGTGTCAGTTTATGGCCCAACTGAATATGAAAATGATATCGAAAAAGATCGGTTTTGGAATTTGTTAGATAGTGTGATCCAGGTGAGAAAGTTATCGTATGTGGTGATTTAAATGGTTGGGTGGGAGTAAAGAGAAGCATGTCTGGGAATGTTTTGGGTAAGTTTGGTGATCTGAGAGAGAATGAAAACGGTTGGAAAATAGTATCTTTCTGTTTGGAGCGTAATCTCTTTGTTTCCAATTCTGTTTTTAAACATAAATTAGCTCATTTGTATACATGGGAGAATATGCGTGAGAATAGACGAAGTGTAATTGATTTTATTTTGTACGATGAACGATTGAGAAGTTTAGTTATAGAAACGCGTGTGAAGCGTGGTGCTGAATTGGGTACGAATGACCATTATTTGGTGGTATCGCGTATACGTCTGGATAAATGTTGGCGGATGAGGGTGAAAAGTACCGAAAAAATGTTTCGTGTGAAATCCAGTGTACTGCAGAATGAGGATGTTAGAGATAGGTTTGTTGAGAAAATTAATGAATCTTTGCCTGTATGTGAGCTTAATTTTGAATGCAGCATAAATGATGTTTGGTTGAAATTTAAGGATACAGTTCTTAATTGTGCAAAAGAAGTTTGTGGTGAATGTAGATTAGGCTCTTGTCCAAAGAATACATGGTGGAATGATGAAGTAAAAGAAGCGATTGAGGAGAAAAGGAGAGCATATTTGCGTTTTCTAAATGTGAAAGATGTACCTGGAAATTTACGAGATGAATGCTTACTAGAATACAAGAGGTTAAATAAATGTGTTAAGAGAATTGTGAGAGAAAGTAAGGTACGTTTTGATGACTTGATGAGTGAAAGATTAACAAATGATTTTAGTATGAATAAAATAATGTTTTGGTTGAGTGTGAAGAGATTGAGAGGTGGTAATTTAAGGGCAGTGAAAGCGATTAAAAGTGCTGATGGTGAGTTATTGTGGAATGAGTCAGATGTTAGGAATAGATGGTGTGAGTATTTTAGGGCTTTATATGGTAGCATAAATGGTAGTAGTGAATATGTTAGAGAAAATGTTAGTAGTGATGATTGGGATATAGATGAGAGTGTGTTAGTTTTGTATTGATGCGTCTGAAGAATGGTAAGGCTCCTGGGTTGGATGGTATATCGAATGAGATGTTGAAATATGGAGGTGAGAGGTTATTTGACTGGTTAGTTTATTTGTTTAGATTTTGTTTAAAACGGTGTGTGGCTCCTGATGATTGGAAACGTGCTATCATTTGTCCTTTATTTAAAGGCAAAGGTAGTTCGAGTGAATGTACTAATTTCCGTGCGATAAGTTTGCTGAGTGTGGTAGAGAAGTTGTACGGGAAGATTCTTATTCATAAGGTACGAACCTTAACCATTTCCAAGATAAGCGATATGCAAGGTGGTTTTTTGCCTGAGAGAGGGTGTGTGGATTAATTATTTTCTCTTCGTATGATTGTTGAGAAGTCACTTGCTAAGAACAAAAAGGTGTTCTGTGGCTTTCTCGATCTTAAAAAAGCATATGATAGTGTTCATCGAGAGACTTTGTGGGATGTACTTCTACAGTACGGTATAAACGGGAATTTGTTGGGGGCAATTCGTGCATTGTATGAAGGTAGCGAGGCTGCGGTGAGAGTTGATGGTAGATTGAGTGATTGGTTTTGTATAGATGTTGGTGTGAAACAAAGTTGTGGGATGTCTCCGAGGCTGTTTAATTTGTATATGGATGTGTTGTTACGAACGGCGTTGAATGGGGTGGATGGTGTACATATTGGTGGTAGTGTAGTGCCTGCGTTAGCTTATGCCGATGATGTTGTTGTTATGGGTGAATCTGAATAGCTATTGAGAAGAATGATTTTAAGTATAAATGAAGTAGGAAAAGGTTTAAATCTGTTATTAAATAAAACAAAAAGACAAAATGTCTATTGCGATGTGGAATTGAGTTTTAATAAATAAGAAAAAATAGGAAAAAACTAATTTTCCATCACTTGTCTCATAATTCCACAAGGTTTTACAGCACGTTTGCATCAACTATCAGGTCATCAACAAACGTGCTGTAAAACCTTGTGGAATTATGAGACAAGTGATGGAAAATTAGTTTTTTCCTATTTTTTCTTATTTATTGTTATTAAATGTTGATAAATGTAAAGTGTTAGTATTTGAGAAGAGTGATTTGAAGACCGACTGCAATGTTTCGGTGAATGGTGTGAGATTGGGCCAAGTGAATGAGTTTTTATATTTGGGTAGTGTGTTTTCGAGGGATGGACGTATTGATTGTGAGATTGAAAGAAGAGTATCTGCGGGTTGTAAGGTATTGGGTGCTCTGGGAACCTTTGCTCGAAATGTGAATGTATCCAGAGATGCTCGATTGAGTGTGTATAATGGTGTTTTAGTGCCTTCATTGATGTATGGTAGTGAATGTTGGGTGTGGATGAAGAAACATGAACGTCGTATAACTGCTGTGTAAACGAGGTATTTGCGGGGGTGTCTGGTTATAATAGAAGAGATCGTGTCCGGAATACATTGGTGTATGAAGAGTGTGAAATTGAGAAGAATGTAGTTAAAAAAGTAGGTATAAGTCAGTTGAGATGGTTTGGGCATTTAGAACGTATGTCGAATGAGAGATTGGTGAAACAGGTATATGTTGGTGAAATTGAGGGTGAACGATTGCGTGGACGACCTATGAACAAATGGATGAATATGATTGAAGGATTGTTGCGTGAACGAAAGTTTCCGAGTACAAGAAATAAACGTGCTTGTATGAAAGGAATTATGAATGTGGATGAAGCTAAAGTGGTGTGTCAGGATAGAAACGTTTGGCGAAGATTAATTGCGGAATGAATCTGATGATTTAAGAAGTGCAGGAATTTTGATTTTAGTTTTGTTGTTTAGTAATTTCATTAGAGTGTTTATCTGCAATTGTGTGAAATTAACTTTCAAAAACAAGCGCAGAGACAACACTCTCTTCGTTTCTGATCTTTTTTATTCGTTTTCTGATCTTACATTGAGTATTTAACTGCAATTGTGTGGAATTCACTTTCAGAAACAAGCGTAGAGCGACACTCCCTTCCTTTCTTATCTTTCAATTCGTTTTCAGTTCTTACGCTTAGAGTGTTTAACTGCAATTGTGTGAAATTCACTTTCAAAAACAAGCGCAGTGCGACACTCCCTTCCTTTCTTATTTTGTTTCATTTTCAGTTACTGCATTGTCTGCACTTTTCTTTTATATACAAGTGCAGGCTATCGCTTTTATCTTTTCTAATCTTTGTAGATTCGTTGTTAGTTTCGTTATTAGATTCGTTGTTAGGAGTAAGCGTGAGTAATTTGAGATGTTTTATACATATGTTATGTACGTCGAAGAAAGAAGATGAATGATAAGTGAATAGGAATGATGTGATTTAAGGTTTGATTGTGATAAATGATTTCGAGTGTAATAAATGAATGAGTTTATATGGAGTGATCTATGAATGTGGTTAAAGTGTGTGTTCGGGTGGCAATGTTTGACGAGGGCTGATTATTTGATGAATGTAATGATTGAATATTTTATGAGTGATTTTAGGGTTCGTGCTACCCCATTTGTTGGGATATAGCGTGAAGATATGTATGTATGTATGTATGTATAGGATATGTGCTAGTAAAGGAACGGATAGTCTATGTACTGTTATGAGTTAAATATGCCCAGAACACAAAATTAGAGCAAGAAAATATTAAATCAAGACCGTTCTACCTGAAGACAAAAAAATCTTGACAAAGTTAAATACCAGTGAATGAGGTTGTAAACATGCTTTGGCTTTTTTAATGTGGGCACATAGGCAAAGAACCCAGTCAGAACCTACAGAAGTAGAATGCTACTGGAAGAAATTAATATTGCGACACAATAAAGGTGTTACTACTTCTGATTTCGGATGTATGCCGATAGAACAATTATATACATCCAGTTTCTTGCAATGCAACTTGAATATGGCGCAAACAACATCTAAATGCAAATTTTAAAATTTTTCCGCTCTGCAGATGGACCACAATAATTAAGCGTGCATCTTCTTTTTCATATTTTTTTCTAGTAAAAATTTGAACAATGATCAGTCTTTTGAAATGTTTATATAATTTTGTGAAAAAGTAGTGACTGACCAATTATGTAAATATGCTTCAAAAGCAACTATAAAACAAAGCGATAATAAATTATGGTTTGAACAACGTTATAGTAAAATAACTGCATTCAAAATTTATTCAGCAGCTCATTGCACTAAAACTGATGGTGCATTTGTAAGAAGTGTAATCGGTGCGTCCAAAATATTTCAGATGAAAGCATTGAAACGAAGTCTAAACTTGGAAAATAACGTTCGTAAGGTAGTTGCTAAGAGGATTAATATCAAAATAAACTATAGCGGATTGATATTAAATAGTAACTGGAGGATTTCAGATATATTTATTGAATAGTTATAAATATTTCAATTAATTGATAATAATAATTTAAAATAATCGGCTGAAAAAATTAACATTTTTCCATTAAAAATTGTTTTAGAGAAAGTATTCCAAAACCTTTCGTGTTTGTTAACAATTTAAAAAAATTTATGAACGCTTTCGAGAAGAATAATTATAAATGGTGAACTAGTGATTTTCAATTGTCTTTTCCTAAAAGTTATTAGAAACCTTTTGAGTTTGATATCAAATTAAACATTGTTAAGAAAGATTTCGAAGATAATTAAAAAGTTGACCAACTGATTGTTAATTATTTTTTCCCAAAATTCAATAGAAACTCATTCTGTATTATCACAGATTTTAAAGATAGATGTCGATTGAAATGGTCAAGAATGGTGACAGACCGATTGCCATTTATTTTTCACAAAATATTATTAGAAATATATTGTATTTGGATTTTAAAAACGATGTCAAGTAGAATGGATAAAAAAATGTTGACTACTGATTGACAACAGCTTTTCTCAAAAATTATTAAAAACCTTTCGTGTTTGATATCAAATTAAATGTATTGAAGAGACATGTCAAGAAGAAAGTGGGTGAAGAATTTTTAAACAACATTGAAAAATGTGGTTTATTAAATATTAAGTTTAAAATAAAGACCTTTTTCCAGGGTCCGCGGAGTCGAGAGAAATCGAAGCGTCTGCTAGTTAATTTAGTATTACAAGAAGTTATTTAATTTTTAGATCATTTTTTATATATTAAAATTATACCAGAGGTTGTTGCGGATTAAAAAAATATTGTATGAACGTCGATCGCGAAATGTGTTTAGCGCACTAAATACATATATTTAAAAGTATATTTAATAAAAGTAATTATTGTACTTTTCAAAATGGTAGTAACGATATCATGAACAGATATTTTTTAGGCAGTCGGAGATAAAAATCATAATTACATGTGTTTAAAACAGCCTTACCTTCTTGCTAAAATGATGAACACAGTCATTTTATTGGTAAAATTCAACAAAAATGGAAGAGTATCTGAAAGTAGAAAAATTATTATTATTATTAGTTTAAAGCTAAAATATTTAAATTTCGTTATATTTGACAAGTAATTTAAATATTTCAAATTACAGCAACATTTGTTTGCATAAACAAAGTAATTTAACATAGAAAACCGATCCTGTAGCTGGACAAACGGGTTGTGCGAATCATTGATACCTATCGACATTTTTTCAAGATCGAAATATTATATATTTAATCATATCAACATATTGAAATGTGAGATATCGATATTTTAAATATATTTGCAATTTATATATGTATATATATATATATATATATATATATGTCGCAGGGATATGATAAAAACGGAGATTTGATCAAATCCCTAAGAGAGTTGATCATATCACGGGAGATGTTAAAATGACAACTCTATAGGGTCATTTCCCTAGAAATATTAAGTGATATGACCATATCTCTGGGCTGTTTTAGTGAAATGACGAAAATGAAATTTCTAAAATATCAAAAACATTTATTTAGAAAAACAAACATTATTAGATGTAGAGTAATACAACAAATATCATGTAAAACGTAAATTAAATTATTTATTTCTAACAAATCAAACAAACTAGTAAGTAATGGAATATAATATTAAATATAATATATAATATTAAATATAATTATTTATTTTTGTTGAAACACGTTGTAGATTTGTGGCATCTTGAATTACAAAGGACGTCACTTTTTAAACAGGCACATCTTTTTGTTTTGCATTGTACTTTGGATTTTTCACAGAAACATTTCTTGAACCCTTGACCTCCGAATTCACGCAAACTAAGCTCAATCGTTGGGACTGTTCCGGTAAATGTGGTTGTAGATATTTGAAGAGGAAGCCAATTTTTATATTTAATACAACTCCCGTAATGTTATTTCCATCCAGTGGACCTGTATCTACCTTAGGTACATCAACCAATACGGTGGAATTCACTAAAACGTCTTTAAATTTCTTCAAAGAAGTATCTTTTATTTTTTCAACCGATATTTTTAAGAATTTTGCAGCGTCTTCCCTATGATCTTTAATGTTCCCTTCTTTTTGGCATAAATAGCATAGCATTTTCGATCCATATGCTTCTTCTCCTATCGTATTTCCACATATTGCGTGCACTGGATTTTTCCAAATATCGCAAGAATGGGCTCCTGTAAATTCCATTCCACAAACCACACAATATGCTTTTTCTTTGCTTACATTTGCAAGTAATTTAGAAGTTGAAGCTTTGTTGTTAACAAATTCACCTGCTGGTAGGCTATCTAAAGTTAAAGCATCATTGTTGATTAATTCAGCTGCTGGTAGGTCATGTGAGATTGAAGCATTATTGTTAGTTGATTTAGCTGTTGTTAGATCATTTGAAATTGAAGCATTGTAGGTAATTAATTCAACTGCTGGTTGATCATCTAAAGTTAAAGCGTCGCCGTCGTTCATTAATTGACTTATTGGTAAATCCTCTGATGTTGAAGTATT
Organism: Pterostichus madidus; assembly: GCA_911728475.2. Classification (NCBI taxonomy): domain Eukaryota; kingdom Metazoa; phylum Arthropoda; class Insecta; order Coleoptera; family Carabidae; genus Pterostichus; species Pterostichus madidus. Next base: position 18,802,221 of record OU452305.1, on the reverse strand, counting down.
GTCGTATTGCTTTTTAAGAAGCTGATCCAAATCCTCTGCGGTAGCAAGTTTTCCAAGCAACTATTTTGAAATATGAGTAGATTGGAGTCCTGTTTTTGGTTCTATTCCAAATAAGGATTTATAGGGTGATCGTTTAATGGTACGGAACAAAGTAACAACCTATAGCCCAATATTTTGTGCCATTGTTAGTTAGCCAAGCACGTAACATAGCTTCGATATCTTGATTTGATCGCTCAACAGATCCTTGACTTGCAGGATGTCTAGGCATACAATTTACAATTTTGCATGTTGAATACATTATTGTTAATTCTTGTATGACAGCAGTCGTAAACTCATGGCCGTTGTCACTTTGCAGAATATGAGGACAACCCACTTACAAAAAGATTTTTAATAGCTTCATGCTACTTCAGCTGCTCTTTTCGAAGTCAACGGGCGGAGAGAGCTGAATTTCGTCGCGTGATCCTGGCAATGTAATAGCCATTTGTAATTTCTATTTGTAAGTCAATTAAATCGACTTGGCCACGGTGGTTAAAGTCTCTGGATACAATTGGGCAAACGGTGATTCCTTTTCTTAGATTTTTTTTTTTAGATTGGCATACCGTGCATAGTTTCAAAAACTCCAGTATAACCGAAGTGGGTATTAAGTACCTGGATTTCAAATTAGACAGCATTTTATCTCTACCCCCGTGGCCAGTTGACTGGTGCTAATTTAAATTGTTCAATAGCTGCGATAACTTCTTCAATCCTTTCGCGAATCCACAACGGTTTTTCTTTATCTTGACGTTCATTCAAAAACGACCTGATAGTTTCGTTGAACTGTTCTTTACACACAAATTCGGTTTGAGTCTGATTTTGTCCTGTATCTGAAGCCATTTTATAACGGGCGTACAATTAATGAACGTAGAAATTGAAAAAATAATGAGAATGCGCCCGACCTTCAACATGTAATAATTGGGCGCTACTGTCTGCGTCGCCGGCACGGACGGAGGTATTGTTACATACGCAATGTAGTCCTTTGCAAGTCCTGCCTCGTTTATTTCGTCATTTCACTAAAACAGCCCAGGGATTTGATCAAATCACTTAGTCTTTTCAGGGAAATGACCCTATCGAGTTGTCATATTAACATCTCCCGTGATTTGATCAATTCTCTTAGGGATTTGATCAAATCTCCGTGTTTATCATATCCCTGCGACATATACATGTATATATATATATATATATATATATATCGATATTATGAAATTTAAATAATAATGAATTCATAACTGATATTTAGGCTACAAGTTTGAAGGCCTATATTGTTTGCCTAAAGCACACAAAACAGATTGCCCTTTACATACTATAGTGTTTATTTTACATATGCAACAACATTCAATGTATAATTAAATAACTAATGAATTATTGGTTCAATAAATAATTGCAAATATTTGAATTCATCAACATTATTTAGCACTATTAAATAATTTTTATTAATCACATTTTGTTCAATAATTTAAACGATTGAATCCGTAAGCATTATTGAGTGTTGGAGCATACGAGCATTATACTTATTAATTACTCCGAAGATAATTAATAGTACGAAATAGTAGCACATTGCTTGGTTATCGTCTAATTCCGTACAAGTAAGAATTTATGACGAACTTAGTTTATATTTTTGCCATTGTATGATAGGGTTAAGTGATTATCTTAATGTTGCAAGAAATGTTCATTCGCTAGCATCTTCAGCCCTGGCTCAAAGATTATATTAATTTGCTACTATATAAATTCACGTTCTTTCTGATAAGAATGTTGAAGATTTTGTTCGATTAAAAGGTTTATAGTGAAGATTTAATCCTATCTACGTTTTGCATAGAACTTAACTGTATATTTATTTACTTTCTTAGTACAAGGTATCCTATACCTACAATATCTGGAATATTTTAAAAATTTATTTATACAATATTTAATAATTAAATAAAAGTATAAAATATGTATTTGGAAATTTAACTGATTTTGGTGCCGAAAATAACATTTAATTGTGTTATTTTCAGTATGCACAGGCATATTTAAATTTTCATTGAATTGAATCTATTTATTTATTTTTATTATAAAGTACTCCATATTTTTTAACAAGTATTTTTTAAATACTTTAGCAAAGTACTTTTTGTCAGAACTCTGCTCAGTTGTGCCTAGAAGCACTATTTAAAAAAAAAATCTACGATAAAATTTAACTATCATTAAATATTTACATAATTTAAATTTGAACAAAATTATATTTATTTTGTTTTTAACATTTAATAATGGGGAAGATAGCACATTAAAATCACGACCTGTGGATTTAAAAACCCGAGTTCAATTTTCGCAGAAGAACATTAAATCGCATTATAAAATACTCCTGTAGCTGTCCCACTCCCCACCACTAACATTTTTGGAGACCGATAATTAACGATTGGCACCGCACTTCACATATAAACATATTACTTAGCGGAATATGCACCGATAAAGTACTGCACCCAGTAATGGGTAAAAAAACGTGATATACAGATTGTTGATTATTAGATTCGTTGTTAGAAGAATGAGCGTGAGTAATATTAAATGCTTTGAGAATCTGAATCGTACGTAGACGAAAGATGAATGAAATTGTATAGGAGTGGTTGGATGGGTGTGATTAAAGGTTTGTTGTGTGACGCATGAACTAGTATGGACGGAACTATGAATGTAGTTGAAGCGAGCATGGTGTGTTAGGATGAGAATGTTTAACGAGGACTGATTATTTGATGAGTCCGATGAGCGAATGTTTTCTGAATAATTCTAGGGTTCGTGTTACCCCATTTGACGGGATACAAAGTGATGTTATGTATGTATGTATATAGATTACTGACGGCAAGTGCGAACGTACGAATATTTATTTATTTATTTATATTACTCTGCAGAACAGAACTTCAATCCACTTACAATACAGGGTGCAGACTCACCGAGCCGCAGAGTGGTACTTCATGTATTTTTAGTTTGAATGGAAATAAAACTCGGGATCTTCGGATTCGAAAACCGTAACGCTAACCATATTACCGTACTGCTAGACAATTGAGTTTCCATGCCAGACATCTTGATATATTTGAAATACTGTCATTGTCAAGTAGCTGTCGCATAAAATATTTTCCTATATCGAATTTACAAAGTAAATTTTGTACAACTGTTGTTGGGGATATTGTTTGTGAAGTTGTTGAGTTGTGTAGTTGTAAAAATGTCAAACTTAAATCTATCAGCTGCCATTGCTTAGCTCATGTAAAATTAATGCTATATATATAAGTTAGAATCCACCATTCCTGCCAAATACACTAAAAGGCCACGCGCTTCCACCCAGACGCTGACGCCGCAGTATCATATTATTATTTAAGCTATATTATTTCATTTCCCACATTGTAACATTAAACTACCTTAATACTGAACTTGTAAACTTTAACATTGAACATAGTTAGTTAAGAACTGTCTCTTGTACTGATCACATCTAAATCTGAATAAAACTTTGTACTTCAAGATAACAAATAAAAATTCATTTTTATTTACGTTTCTAAATCAAGAAACATAACTGGCGCAGTCAATGGTAGGATTGTTTAAACGAAATATTAGTAATTTCGGTTCGTTTTAACGATTTATTAAACAACGAACAACATAGAAGATTTGTGCTCCATCATCAACCAGTGAACGTGTAAGAAGACAACTAGAGGCCGAGCGAACATCGTACTCTATTGTCCAGGCCCTGCTGAACACAGAGCTCTGCAATTGCCGTCCACTTCATCATCAGCGAATCGCCGCAGATCGACCGATGGACCAACTGATCTTCATGTTCTTGTAAGTACCTATGTCATTCAGAGATAATCATTTAATAAATCTAGATACCGAATCAGATACAGATTCAGATAGTTCCTCTGACTCACAATTAAATTACACTATAAATAGTGATCCTATAGATTTAACTCTTATAAATCAAATCAGTCAATTAAACTTAATTAAAATGACTACTCCCGTTTTAAAACGAGAATATCTGGACATGATCCCAGAATTTTATGGTGATAACAAACTCTTGCCCCGCTTCGTGCAAGTATGTGAAAAGTTAGTAACCAAATTTTACAACACAACCGACACGAATGATTTTCAAAACGAATATTTGATGTCGAGTATAATGTCTAAAATTAAAGGCGAAGCAGCAACTAATATTGCTAGTTGCACAGTAAATACATGGGCAGACGTTAAAGCCGCTCTGCTCAACACTTATTCAGACAAAAGGGATTTATATACCCTAAACATTGAGTTAACCGAACTAAAGCAAAGTCAGAATGAATCTGCCTTTGACTTTTATAACAGAGTACAGGACGTACTCAATTTTATAACATCGTACATAATAAATCACACTGCTGCTGATAACGAAAATGAAGCGATAGTTTTAAATCAATTCTTTAAAAATCAGGCTCTTAGAAATTTATTACGCGGATTAAAAGAACCGATTGGTACTTTAATGCGGACAAAACAACCACTAGATTTAAATAGCGCACTTAACATGCTCACTAATGACTTCCAGATTGACACTATTAACCAAAAACAATCAAATTTTCCACAAAAACATAAACAATTTATTCCACCACACATAAACAGACACCAACAACCACAACTCAGATACACACCCACACCGCAATCAACATATAAACCTAATCAATATTTTCACAATCCAATAAATAAACCTTTTATTCAAACTCAGACACCTACACAAAATGTCTTTAAACCAAATCCTCATGCACGGTTCCCAAAACCTACCCCAATGAGCACTAGTACTAGACAGTCATTCATGCCTAGACCAAGTCAATCAAATTACAATAATCAACCTAGAACACAACAATACACACGACCATTTCAACAGACACAAATAAGACCGAACGAAGAATTGCATAATACAGAAATTACGGAATACAACGAGTCATATGACGATGAAAATAATCCTTTTATTTACGAACCCGACTTAGATTATGACAATCATGAAATTGAACAAGAACCGGTCTCGAATCATTTTTTAGAATTACCAGCCCCGGAAATGAATTTGAACTAATGAACTTAACTAACAACCTAAGCGAATTACCGTATATTATTTACCCTGAATACAATTTGAAAGTTTTGCTTGATACAGGCAGTACACGATCTTTTATTCAACCTAATATCGCATATAAATTCTTTAAGAACAAAATTAAAAATGATCCTTTTAAAATCAGTACCGCACATGGTTTATCTACCGAAAATTTTAGTTTAATTCTACACTGTTCAAAATTATTCGAAAAACAAAATATAATGCTTAAATATCACCTGTTCAACTTTCACGATCAATTTGACATTTTATTAGGAGTTGACAATCTTAAAACAATAGAAGCAAACATTGACCTAGTAAACGATAAGATAACGACCCCAGCATGCGAGATAAGAATTCACTACCATCAGCTAAAGCCGCGTCCACACTACGTGAGCGTAGAACCGCAATCCGAGAAAATAATAAAGCTTCACACTAATTGCATTGACAATGGAGAAGTATTTATTCCAAAATCACAAATTTCTGACATTATAATACCAGAAGGTATTGCAAAAATTGTTAATAATTCCTTTTATTACCCAGTAATAAATCCGAATGAATCAGAGTCAATTATAAATACTATAGATAATAATATTCTAATCGAACCATTAGAACATTTCGAAATTAATAATTTAAATTTTAGTAATCAAAATTTAAAAATTCCTTTTGACATATCACTAATCAGAACCGAACATATGAACTCGGAAGAGAAATCTGCCATCACTAAATTAATAAAAGAACATGCTGACGTATTTCACACTGAAAACGATTCTTTACCATTCACTAACAACGTTAAACACCACATACGGACTAAGGACGAACAACCCATTTATACTAAAACATACAGATACCCCAAAATACACTTATCTAATATAAAGAGACCAAGAAAAAGAACTAAAGACCCTAATTTTCCAGGTCCTTCTACGTCACGTCCACCGTCGGACTAAACATAAAAGACATTACACACAACCCTGGACTACTGACACTCAATTTGGGACCAGCCAAATTACAAAAGACTAAACACACATTCCTTCATTATTATGATTTACAAATACTTTTCAACCAATACCATAGTTTGAATACACAGTACAATCAACTTAAACAAACAATCACAAATGACACAAAGAATGAGTTCGAAAATAACGATAAAATTATAAAATTTATCCAAAATTCAATTGATGACAAAATCAATCATTTAATTCTTAACCCCGAAAACTCACGTTACAAACGAGGTTTAGTAAACGGACTAGGATCTATAATAAAAGCAGTAACCGGTAACTTGGATGCTGAAGACGAAAAACGTTATTCAAAAATTCTATATCATTTACAAAATAATCAACAAAAAATAAACAACCAATTAAAGCAACAATATTCAGTCAATCAAAAGTTGACAGAGCAGTTTAACAAAACCCTAGAGACAATTAAACAAAATGAAAACATTCTCAAATCAAAAATCGAGCAACTATTACATATCGTTGTCAGTGGAGCCCTTAATCAAAATAAACTATTCATCCACGATATTTATACTCAATTCAACACGCTATTTACGATGACTTTAAATGTGTTACAAGATATAGAAAACTCACTAACTTTTTGCAAACTCCACGTTATGCACCCTAGTATAATTAAAACTCACGATCTTTTTGTAGAGTTAAACAAAATTTATAAATTTTATAATAATGAACTACCCCTTGAACCAATTCCTAAAAATATGCCCGAATTAGAGAAAATGATAACCGTAAACTGTAAAATCGAATCAGATAAAATCAATTATTTTATCGAAATTCCTATTAATTATGAAACAGAATTCAACTTATTTCATATTTTACCTATCCCCACAAAATATCAATCTGAATTTGTAACAATAATTCCAAATAAAAACTATTTCTTAAAATCAGAAAACGGTCATATGAAATCTCTGAACGACTTATGTACAAAAGGGAACAACAATTATCAGTGTCCCAATAATATCAATGAAGTACCAGATGACTCTTGCGAAAGAAACATTATTTTGAAACACGACAACAAAAACTGTCAATATATTAAAATTAACATAAAAAGAAATCATATTGAAGTTTTAGAAGAAGCAAACCAATTCGTAGCCGTATTCCCGACATCCGGAACCATCAACGCGTATTGTAAACAAGGCGATGAAGTTAAACATTTACAAGGAATATTCCTCATTCAAGAAGACGATTGCAAATTAGAATTTCAAAATCAAAAATTAACATTCAACAACGAAACTTATGGCAAGCCGATCATTCTCGAAAATTATGACATTCAGCTCAACATGTCACACGTACCAAAAATAACAATCGATTTAAATACAATCCAAGAATTGAAACTACCAATCAACAAATATGAAGACATCACTCAAGACGAAGTTACCAGCAACATAAACTACCCTATTATTATTTTATATGTTTTGCTAATCATTACTAGTATTAGCCTGTTCGTAGTTTATTTGCAGAAAAAGATCCGAAAGTTTAAGTCCAACCAAGGCCCACAACCAAGGTCTTCAGTCGAGCAGTCCACCCCGAAACTACCCGATGAAGCCCAAATTTAAGGAGGGAGGAGTTAGAATCCACCATTCCTGCCAAATACACTAAAAGGCCACGCGCTTCCACCCAGACGCTGACGCCGCAGTATCATATTATTATTTAAGCTATATTATTTCATTTCCCACATTGTAACATTAAACTACCTTAATACTGAACTTGTAAACTTTAACATTGAACATAGTTAGTTAAGAACTGTCTCTTGTACTGATCACATCTAAATCTGAATAAAACTTTGTACTTCAAGATAACAAATAAAAATTCATTTTTATTTACGTTTCTAAATCAAGAAACATAACTTATATATATATATATATATATATATATATATATATATATATATATATATATATATATATATATATATATATATATATATATATATATATATATATATATATATCAGGGGCAGCGCTAGGCTCTGAAATCCCAACTAAATTTACGACTCACATCAGTCTATTACAACACGTCAAAAATATAACACGTGAAATAACACAAAATCGGCGCTTTTTACAATTTTTTACAAATTTTTACCAAATTATAAATGCATTCAAATGCTTGCTTATATTGTTCAACGAATGACAGGAACTCCATGAGTCATTTAATATTTTTATTTTACTCCCTACACAAAATTTTCTTAACTAGCGTTATTTCTGAGTCTAAACAATCACAATTTATGTTATAGTGTTCTGCTAATTTAGTTAAATGAATTTTATTGAGGAATAAATCATCTGTGCGGTCAGAAGCTTGTAATGATTTTAAAATACTATAATTTTTTGTAAATCTTTCTTTTAATTCAATTATAATTTTATCTAGTATAGGGAAGTATAACTTAAGTTTGACAACATCTTTCTCATTCTTTACTTCTATGTCTACAGAATCATCTATTTCACAATCTACTATAAACTCTTGTAACCTTTTTGGAAGAGATTTCATTCTATTTGGTTTGTCAAAAAAGTCTGTTTCATCTAAACCAAGAGTCAAAAAAATATGATTTGCAGATTTCCATATAGAATTCCATTCATTGTCATTGTTTCGTAAGTTTTGAAATTAATTAATTGTTTCTTGAACTAAATTTAAACCATTTACATAATTTATATCAGGGGATTGGAGATAGGTAATTAGAAACAGTTGTAACTAATTTTAAAAATTTTATAAAAATAAGCAGTAAAACTAAAAATTCTTTACCAATTTGTAAAAGTAAACCTTTTGCTTCACATCTTCTATCCTTTTTTACATCAGTTTTAGAAATAAGATTGTTTAATGTTACAAACATAGATTCAATTGTTTCTAAAACAGTCTCACATGCTCTGAACAGAACAATCCATCGCGTATCACATATCCTTTTTAATTCTCGAGTCTGATTTGTTTTTGCGTATTTCAAAATAGAGGATGAATTGTAGAGTATATAATTTTTCAAGATTAGAAAAAAAAAATCGCCGACTTTTTCAAACAACCAACAACAACTAAATTTAATTTATGTTTAAAACAATGAATATATACTGCTTGCGGAACAATACTTTTAATATAATTTTGCACGCCACCTAAATGACCACTCATTACAGCAGCACCATCGTATCCTTGTGCTATACAATTGCTTAATGAAATATTATTTTCATCTAATATTGTTTTTATATAATTTGCAAAACTAGCAGCATCTAGCATACCGTTTGCACTTTTAAATCCTAAAAACCTCTCCTGAATTGCATTTTGATGCAAGTACCGGACTATATAACAGTTATTTGTTCATCTTTAATCAAGTCTTTTGTTTCGTCAGACATTATTGCAAAAAATTTTGATTCCTTTACATCGTCTGAAATATTTTTACGTACAATGGTCGCCATAAAAGAAATTAATAAATTTTGGATATCATGATGTAGGTATTTAGCATTATTTGAACTATCCTGTAACTTTATTTGTACAATGGTGTCATGTTTACTTATCAATAACATTAATTCTCTTAAATTACCTTTATTTAAATTTAAAACACTTTTATCATGACCACGTTGAGCAATATCTTGCGTACATGTAAATAATAAACACTCACATAAAGTTTTAATGTAGTGTCTGTTTTCTGTAATTTCATTTTGGTATTAATCATTCACCATTTGTTCAATATTTGTTTTCTGTTTCTTTAATTTCATATAATTTAAATATTTTATAACACACATTTTATATTGTTCAGATTTATCATGTTTTACTAGTCCTTTACTTGAATCAAATGCATTCTTCCAGTTGCGAAACCCTTCATTCACAAAAATGTTTGCTTGATTTACACCATGGAAAAATCGGCAGTATAAACAAAAAACACTGTCTTTTAAAACACTACACTCCAACCATGTAAATTTTTTAAACCACGTTGATTTAAAGCTTCTCATTCTTTCACCTTGTTTAACTTTTGGATACCGCGATAGTACCGGCTGACGTGGTCCTTCTTCAGGAATCTGTGACAAGTCGCTAGGTCCAGAAACAGTAAGATTTGTTTGTTCTGGTTCAGGTCTCACTGCTGGGGTATGTACGCCAGTTTCATTATCATCACTTATATTAGCCTCACTAGTTTTATTTTCACAAGAAGTAGACTCACTATCACTTTCTTCAGTAGCACTTAAGTTACAAGATGTCACCATTTCATTCGTTTTTAATATATTTTCTAAATTTCTGCTTGTACTGCCGATACTGGTCGAAGGCAGGAAAGTATCAGTTTTTAATTTTTGTGATCTGATTCTGATAAAAAATAATTTTTAATATTATTTGTGCGCTTCATATTTATTTTTACTTTACTCTTTGACCACAAAATAACGAATGAGCATTGAGATTTTCATCAGTCGTATAAATACCAAAATTTGTAAAACATGTTTGAACTTGCTGAACTATGCACGTGGACGAGAATTACACAAACAAAAGATAATAAAGAATCCCTTAGGCAACTTAATTAGATAATTATCACAGAATTTCTCGAGTTTAATTTTCTTAAATGGCATGTATTCACCTTCATTTCTATGCAAATAATAGTATATTATACATTCTCTCTAGCGGTTTTTTCGCAACCCAAGTACGATAAAAAACGAAAAAAAATAGTTACAAGAGCAATTTATTTATATTTTTATTAACATTTATTAATTTTCATATTATTTTTTGTTTTTTTTTTGTTTGTGGCTTCTTTGGCGGACCAACTACCAAGGTCATATGCCGCCATTACGCCCTGATCTGCGTTTTAGGTGTTATGGGTCAACAGCAACGCGAGTTTTCTCTGGACGGTCAGCCATCCAAATACTACCCGCGCGCAACGTTACTTAACTCGCGTTATCGCTTAGATCAGTACCAACGAGCGCAGCCATGGCCGTTGATAAATTTCATATTATTAGTATTGTTTATATTAACAAGTTTGTTAATGTCAAAGTACATAACATATCTAAACTGAAATACCAAGAATACAGTGAAGAACTCTAGGATGAATACCAAAAGAAATTGTTGATAAAACTTCTGCGGCTGTTCTAAAATTATTAACAATGAAATCTAGTAAGTTGTACGATGAAGTCTATAATCGCTTTCTGAGAATGGTTTGCCGAAAAACAAATTTATACGGAAATGTAATGTAGACGTATTTTAACGAAAAATTTGAAGATTGCAAATCCTCTACATTATTTATTTATTTAGTTTGTTACTCCGCACAACAGGAAGTAAATCTCAATTACAGTACAGGAGGCCTACAGCTTAAAGTGGAATCCGAACCATTTAGACACAATCGTATTTTTATGATATAACTAGAAGTCAGTGAGATTTGAACACACGACCTCTTGCTTGCTAATTATGAAACGCAAGTTTTACCTCGCTTTACCACTGAGCTACGATTACCTGTAAATTATAGGCTTCATGGCAACATACTTTCTTCTAGTCAACAACAACATTAACATAAGCAAGTATCCGACTAATATTCACTTAACTAATTTATTGTGCATCTGTATCTTTTACTATGAATGTTATAAATAATGTAGTTCGCTTATTTCACTCAACATTCGACTCTATATAACTCTTCTTCAGGAAGATAAGTAATTTAATTAACATCGGCATGTATGTATGTAATTATTAATAAAGTCATTAATTTGGTGAACGTATAAAATTATTTTTTATACATAAGAAATAATTTTTTAATTGTGCGAACAATTTTCCTGCAATGAAAAAGCGAGACATTCCTTTATTTCTTACCTTAGATCTTATATTACTGTGATTATAATAATATTTTATATTATCTACACTTTCATTTTTTCTATATTGTTAGTGGGATCAAGTAACGGGAATTTTTAATAAAAGATTTCCTACCTGCTATAGTACAAATACACGTACCAGTTTTTTATTTGTTAGTGTACTACTGACGATGCCTGCATGACAGCCGAAATGTACATTTAGTATAATAAAACGTCCCTGTGAAGAACAGAATATTGTGTTTTTTATTAAAATACAAGGCAACCTATACTAGCAAGCGTCGCGCAACGATATTTGTATAAATTGTGTTTTTATTTTGTCTGTTGCCTAGATATTTTTTGTATTTAATATAGTTATATCAATCTATGATAATAATATATCACCAAAAATCGTTTAAGAATACAGCTCACTCGAACATCAATATGAGTGCAGGAATATGTCATCCTAATACCGAAGCAGAGTAAATATCTTCTGCAATATATCACTGCGTTTATCAAAAAAATAGTACTCGTACTTTAATATCGTGAAAATAATGAAGTAAAAAAATTAAATAAATTCTATAACGTAGTAGTCTATGAAGATATTATATTGTTTTATTGTTATGATTTGTAATTACATAATATTGGTAGTAAATATTAAGGCTTTTAGACGAGTAGTTCTCAAAATACGTGATGTAGGAACCTTTTTTATTTTAAATGGGAACCTGTTTTTTATTTGCTTATTCAATTCAGTATTTTTTCTAAATTCAATGAATACAAATTTCAATACATTCACATTATAAATATTTTGAGAAAAATGCATATTAAATTGGGATTAATTTAATTTAAATTGCATAGGAATCAGCGTGCTATGAAAGAAACAAATGTATATAAAAATTTATTTAATGAAATTCTTTACAAAATACACTGTTCAATAAAAAAAAAACCCGGACACTTTTATTTTTGAAGATTGCCATTATATTTTTCTAGAACGGTTAACTTAAGCTTGTGAAAAATATGAAGAACAACAAAATTGAAATTTATTAATTAATGAATATTAAAATTTTATTTTTAGAAACGTGAACAAAGATCAAAAATGAAACTTACACAAAATTTAAGCAAAAGAATAAAAACTTCATTGATAAAAAAATATTTTTACACAATATAAAATTAAATTTATGGTTATGAATAGTAAGTATTTCCTCCTGGAGCCTCAATGTCAACTTCTAATCGTCATGGCATACTTAGAATTCACATTTTGTTCGAAACGTCCCCATTCTATCTGAATTGCTTGTCGCACTCGTCAGTTGTTTCTGGAACGTTTTCACACTCTGTGATACGCCGCTTTAGTTCGTCCCAGTTTTCTTTTAAACCATCCTAGAAATTTTAAGTGGCGCATCATTGCTATCTTGAGAAGTATAGGAACTACGAAGTCGGTTAAATTAGCAAACAATTCCTATTATATAAGACAACTTAAATGAGCGAAACAAAAAATTTTAGACCAGTGGTGCTTAAAATACAGTATAAAATTTATAACAATTTGAGCAAAAATCGAATATAACGGCTTGAATTTGTGGAGCATGTGGTCTACGGGTTTAAGGTTTGTTTATTAGAAGTGCGAGCGAAGTGAACCACGCCAAGAATACGTTCTAAATAACTGATAAATAATACAATTTTCACAACCTAATCTATTTGATTTGAAATACTTTTTAATATGACGTGCTTACACTAAAAACAAAATAATTTGTAACATTGCAACAGAAAATGCGTCATGATATGTAGACCGACCCCCGAAACTAAGCTGTCTTGGTTTCATCTCACAGTTTAATAGTATAATAAATAAGTGTACATAACTTGGATACAGTCACACAACTATGTACTCGATATTTCAAGCCGCGCTGTGCTGATTTGCATTACTGGGTTCGACCTAGCGTTCCTTATTCATGCTGTCATTAGTAATGCGACTGATTTTACGTCACACACTTTCATCGACCAACAGTTAGGAAGAAATGATTAAATGAGCCAGAAAACATTCACTTTCGTAACTGTACATTTGCCTTGAACGCTGAGCGCCAATCTAATGGTTAGTGATATCGAACAGTCAGCTGTTTCTGGCTGACGTATATACTGGGTGTCATTCAGAAATCAGGTTATTTGTAATTCAATATATTATACAAATTAATATACATGCTAAATATAAGTCTCATTTCTTTTTTATATGAATGCAACCAAATTAATTGTGATAAGTAAGAATTACCTACCCAAAAGAGATTAGAAATGAGTAGTTATGGATGATTATACATACAATAAGATAATAGGTAATCAAACGTATTATTATGTTCCAAGTATTATAATAACATAATATATATCTTTGGTAGTTATCGGGAAGTTTATCCGGAGATGGAAAAATCGGCCCTAAATTAAATTAAGTAAACTGGACAAATTCAATAAAATTTCATTTTAAATAACTTTTTATTCTCGAACTTTTGCTCTAAAATGTATACAAGAATCAATTTCCACAGAATTTAAATTCCTATTAATTCTCCTAAGGTTCTGCGTTTCGCTGTACACATTGAATTTATATTTTCGAATGTATTGTATACAGCAAAAAGTACGAGAATAAAAAGATATTTAAAATAAAATATACTTTTAAAATACATATTTAAATGTAACGTAGTAGCATCTCCTTCGTCAAGAAGTAGATTGCCATGGTATTAAAATAAATAAAACAAATTTTGGTATAAAAGATTGACGACCATTTTGCTACAACTTAGTACTAGCCAGTATATGTTATATCATGTATCTATCATTCAAAAGAAATCGTTCATTAATTTAAAATCATGTATTAATAGAGGTCATTAATGTATGATTTTGTATATATTAATTAAACTCATTAATAAACGATCAACGGAAAATTATTTTGATTTAATATGGATATTTCGATGGTTAATCCATCATCATCAGTATTTTACCTTGAATATATAAAAAAATTAATTCTTATGCAACACCAATTTTCAACCACCAAAGACGTGTTATACAAAATGGCCGACAAAAACTAAACTTCAACCGCGGTCAGTTACACTATGATTTTCTTATTTAAATTTCGCAAAGAACATACATTAAATGCGAGATATATGCAAGCTACGGTACCTACTTACAAAAAAACTTGTTTGTAAGTATTGTAATGTAATTAAGATTCTCATTGGTGTTTTATAAGATTTTAATTCATCCATAATAATTAAAAATAATTAAACTACAATTGATTGAATCCTAAAGCCTAAAATTCCTATTCAAAATAAAATTTTATATCTCAATTAAGATAAAAAATGCTTGAATATTTAATTTTAAATTATAACAATGCAAAAACAATAATCATATCGAAATTTTGTTATATTTTCACGACTATCTAATTTTTGACGAAAATGTTATGTTTTATTTTCCAAATACCTACTGATAGTACTACGGAAATGCTATTAAATAGAAAAAAAAGATAGAAGTCAAATTTTATATTAATCATGCAATTTATTTACGAGGGTAAGGTGAAAAGTTCTCGGTCTGCCTCACACATAGATGGCGTTCCAATTAGCAAAAATTTGTGTTTCCTGCCTGGGTGTACGTGTCATTAGTTCGTATGACAAGTTCAACTTGTTCTCTCAAGTAGTTTGTTTACACGAATTTTTGAAGTAGTCTTGCGTGTTTTAAAATGGATAAACTTGAATTTCGTGCGGTCATAAAATTCTTCGTTTTGGATGGATTAACTCCTAGGGAAATTCATCCGAAGTTGAGAAAAGTTTACGGGGACTCCTTCCATGTCAACCGTTAAAAAATGGGCAGCTGAATTTACACGTGGTCGCACGTCCCTCGAAGATTACCCACGTGAAGGATGGCCAAAAACCGCCATCACACCGAAAATCATCGAAAAAGTGCATGATATCGTGTTGGATGAGCGAGTGAAGGTGAGTGAGATAGTTGAGGCCGTGGGGGATATCGGAAGAAAGAGTGCGAAATATCTTGCACAAAGAATTAGAGATGCGAAAGCTCTGCGCAAGATGGGTTCCGAATTTGCTGAATGCCGATCAAAACCAAATGCGCAAACGATCTTCCCAGCAACATTTGGACCAAGTCAATAGGAATCCGACCGATTTTGTTTGTCACCATGGATGAGACATGGGTCCATCACTACAAGCCAGAAACGAAACAGCAGTCCAAGCAGTGGGTGGAAGCCGGTGGTTCAGCGCCAAAGAAAGCGAAGTCGATCGCATCTGCTGGAAAAATCGTTGGCCAGCGTGTTTTGGGATACGAAAAGGATCCTGTTAATTGATTACCTTGAAAAATGCAGAAAAATTACAGGCGAGTATTACTCCAACCTTCTTGACCAGCTGGATACCAAAATTTGCGAGAAGAGGCCTGGCTTGCAAAAGAAAAAAAACATCTTTCACCAGCACAACGCACCTGCACCCAAGGGTGCGTTGGCAATGGGAAAACTGCGGGATTTGGGGTACGATTTGCTCGGCCATCCCCCATATTCTCCTGATTTGGCACCCTCAGACTTCTATATGTTGCCAAACTTGAAGAAATTTATTTCTGGGAAGTGCTTCGCGTCCAATGAAGAAGTTGAGAGAACCGTAGATGAATATTTAGACAGCCTCCCAGACTCTCACTTCCGGGAAGGTATATTGATGTTGGAGAAACGCTGGACCAAGTGTGTTGCAGTCAAGGGACAGTATGTAGAAAAATAAAATAATTTTTTAACTGAAAATCGCAATCTTTCATTGTCAGGCCGAGAAATTTTCACCTTATCCTCGTATGCTTCTCTGTTCATTAGGGGCTTAATCCCAACTACAAAATAGGATCCGGACTCACCGTACCGCTTTGTGATAGTTCATAAAATTATAGCTTGTTTGTGGTTTGAAGTCGAGATCTTCGGATTCAATTGTCGTAACGCTAACCGCAAAACACATAACCGTACTGGCAGACAACTTATTCTTATATTTTTTACTTTAAAATGCACAGGGAGCCAATTTTCGCAAATATCTAAAAATCCCATACTAAAATCCTATGTCCGGCGTTTAGTTACACATACTCTTTTTTTTCGCCATTGCTTGATAAATTATTTTAGGGAAAAGTGCTTCAAATAACATTTGTAGAGATTAAAATTCTAAATCCAAGACAATCAACAGAAATTATATTTAAAAGTTACCAAAGACTTTGTAGCGAGGAAAATATTGGTAAATGGAACGCGGTTAGAAGCTATCAACTCACCTACAATTTCCGAAATTTGTGTGTAAATCAACTGACGGCTGTGAAAATTGAACTCAAATTCACAATTCACAGTCCAACATGTTGTTGTTCAGTAGTTTAATTGAGTCATATACATAATTTTTTATTTGTTTCAGTAACTTTTGTGCGGTTTATAGCACATTATATTCATTTGATGCAATTAATGACCATTTACACCAACGAAAATTATAATTTAAACTTGGTTTAATTTAATAAAAACAAATCTAAGTTACATGTCATACGGAATAAATGATATTGCTGTCAAACATTCGAAATGCTTTCATTTATTTAAGGAAAGTGTAAAAATTGAGTTTGATTGGTGTAACAAGTTACATGCAGCGAATGAAAATTAAATTTATTTAAAATTAAATTTGAAATACTATTTAATAGAAAAATCATTTATAAACAACTGAATTTATAATAATTTCGAAAACTTTTTGAATTTATGTTAAAGTTCATTTTACTTCTAACGGAATAAAGTTATGTTCTTTTTTATCTCAAAATCGATGAAAATCACCATAAAAATACTTCCTTAATTAAGTCGGTGAAGTTAAAAAACAGTCAAATATAAATTGTATTTTGTTAAACACAAAATTTTGTATAGACAGCGGAAAATCCTAATGTGTAGTGTCAAATTTTATTACCGCATACCATATTGCCACATGTCAAACGAGAATAGATGGGGTTTTTAAGACGATTGCACTTAGGACCTTGTTTCTCAATACTGAAATAAAATTGCAGATAATTTACCTCTCAGATACGTGAAAGAATATACTATAAGAAAAAAATAATAATAATATTCATTTGCAAATAATATAAAATCAAGGCTTAAGGAATCAAATATATTTTTATTTTAAAATATTTGACGTTTCGAACTAAAAAAACTAGTTCATCATCAGAAAATCTCAATAAAACGTAAAATATTTATTTTATGATATTTTATTTATGTTATATTTTACGTTTTATTGAGATTTTCTGATGATGAACTAGTTCTTTTAGTTCGAAACGTCAAATATTTTAAAATAAAAATATATTGGATTCCTTAAGCCTTGATTTTATATTATTTGAATAATTTTTGGATCCACCTTAAATATTTATAAATATTCATTTGCCATGATAATTATGAAATACTATAGGATTGTCGCAATAATTAAATGCTTAGGAATAAATTTCTAAATTTAAATAACTACCATCATTTAACTACCGTTAAATTTATAATTATTATTTATGTATAGTCCGTAGAATATTATACTTTATGAATAATTAAATATAAGGTAAATAAAACTATGCTGTCTTTGAACCAACGTTTTAATTTTTTTATCGACCGATTGTGTTTTTTTACAGTTAAACTATCTACAAAATTAAAGACAAACATTTAAAAATTAAAGTTAACAGGTAAGTTCAATGTAATAGTATTTTGTGCATCAAGGGTGTTAAGTTCATGAGAACGCGCAGAGAGCGACGAAATCCAACCCGAGGGATGGATGTCGCCAGAGGTCATTATCATCGAGTATGAGAATATGTAGAATTTATAATTGCCATCATGGCTGATTATGTTTCTGCATTACTTTTAAATAAGGTTAAGAGAGTTGGCCAAAATGCAGTATAACACTTTTATTTTTAAAATTCGGTATTCATTTTTGAGGTTGATTTTTAAAAAATCGGAAAAAAAATAAAAAGGCCTAGAAAAATTAGGTACCCACTATGATATGATTGCGACCAAATATGGTTACATGTCAATTTGTCGTAACTTACGCGTATTACGGAAGCGCGAAACTGACTGGTTAATTTTTGCACCAATGGGCATATACATGCACTGAATTCATATTTTGACACACATGTTTGTGCTTTATTCGAACGTGTATATACGCTTTGTTGGCAGTCATTATTATCTCGTCCTATTCTTTTTTTTCATTGACATTTCGCGCTCTTCCGCAAGCCTGTTGGACGTCTTTGATATGACTACCTGTGTTAAGTAAATACCTGCTCGGAAGGTACAGCATTAATGTCTTACATTTAAAAAAGGCGCGCTCTAGCATTAAATTGTCGCTGAAAGAAATTGAGGAGGAGTATTTGAACTTGGAAGGGCAGCTATATGGTCCTGACAGTGCAGATTAGTGATAAAAAAACTAAACAGTCATTATTTCCCATTTTTTCATGTCTATAACTCATATAAAAACTTTAAACACGTTTTTCTCGAAACACGATTTTTCAAAACGGCATGCAGCATAACTCCAACGGTTTTTAATATTATCATTTGAAATTTTAACCATATCTTTAAAACAATATTTTGAAACGAAACACGTATGGGATTTTCAATATGTTAATTCTAACATTTTTTATAAATAAATGATTGATCCTTTTTTGGTCGAAAATCGAGATTTAAAGTCAAGTACTCGCTAACCACACAAAAATAAATATTTAAAAAATTCCATATGTACTTCACTAGCTATATTCATGTAGATTCAAAGAAAATTTCTTATTTTGTTGCAATTTAAAATTTGCACCACCTACACTGCATGCGGTGAAGCGCCTCAAATTCTACATGACTTGAGAGAATGGCTCGGACGCCGCCATTTTGAAATATTTGTAATGAAAAAATTGTTTCTTTTATACTTCAATATATGCCTAATAACATACTTTAATAGTATTTTCTTACAACTTTTCCTTGTATAAAAACAAAATGTCAAAAAAAGTTTTTACCGACTGTTGCAGTAGTGTAACCCCTTAATCTTACATCGAAACGATTTTGGCATGTATGTGACAATGATAAACTGAACAAGAGTAACAAATTTTCGAAGATGTCTTCATTCAATAATATCTTGAACAAACGGTATAAGCAATTCGTTATTTTCTCACTTAAGTTGTCAATCGACGAACAAATGATTGCATATTTCGGCAAAAAGTCTTGCAGAATGTTTATTAGAGATATGCTGATTCGTTTCGGATACAAATATTGAAACATGTGTTCGGCGGAAGACTATTTGTATCAGTTCATTCCGTATGCAGAAGCATCTTCCAAAACTGACTTCGAGTATTCATTAGGTGAAAAAGTTGTTATACAACTGCTGTCAATTCTTGAGTTTAAGAACCAGCATTGTGTGGTTTATGATATCATCTTCACATCCCATAAGTTATTGAAGAGACTATCTGAAAAGGGCTATTTTTCAACTGGCACAGTTTTCGAAACTCGAACGAGTCATGTTAAAGTAATAATGATATCTTTCTTCTTCGATGGAACGACAATGCTGTTGTGACTCCCGTCCAAATGCCGCAAATTGTGCGCCATTACAACGCCACAATGGGTGGTGTAAACTCCATGCCCTGTATGAAAACGATTACGTCATATGTGGACGAGGTTGTCATAGGTACTATGAAATATAGCTATCTTTTTTATTAATATTATTCGTATACTCTATTCCCTGTATGAAAACGATTACGTCACATTCGGTATCCATGTGATTCAAGATTTTGTGCTTAAAACGTTTACATTGGTATTGGATTGACATTTTTAAAACATAACCTAAAAATTAAATGTCAGATTAAAATATTTATTACTTTATAAAATTTAATTAGTTTATAAAAGTAACCAAATATAAATTTATCTTAACTTACGAAAAATATTACCTACCTTATTGAAATGTGTAATTTTGTAAAATAATATACATTTTTATATGTATTATTATTATATATAAATAAATAATATATGACAATACAAAATACAATGTACATTCCTCTTGTACTACAGTTAAATTAATTAAAGATCCTCGATTCTCTAACTCCAGCGCAAAATAATTATGAAGATGACCAAACGCATTTCTGCATTTGATTACCCAAAATTTTTCTAGTCATTTCTTATTTCTCATTCTGTATTTATGTATCAAAAATGTCACAAACTTAGAAATGACAGGTGAAAAAAATAACTAAATCATAGCCCATAGGTCTCTATTTTTATTTTATAAACAAATGTGAACAAAGTAAACATAAATTTTCGTATTACTAAGAACTGTCATACGTTTTCATTAAAATAATAAATGTGATAGAACGTGAAAAAACATGAAACGTGTATCAAGTCGTTCGGTCGACACGACGACGGCAAGAGTCAAAATATCTGACCGAACTACTTATTAACAGTTAACATTAGACCTAACCTGAATCGTCAAACCGAAAGTATTACTTGCGTTCGGTTTTCAAGTGTGTTCCCCGTATTTTCAAGTCGTTTTGATACACACATAACATATTAGCCAGGTCACGATGCGAGTCCGGTTGTTTTTATACGTTTTTTCAATGATTTTCGTGGGCGCGGAACCGTTTTTGTCAAATTCGCTTGTCTTCAGATTTTGTCCATCACAAAAAGTCGCCGCGGAGGGCAGCACCTGACGGGTCTTTTAAATGTCAAGAGTGAGTTTAGCGTAACTACTGCTTAAATTTTATTTTCGTTGCACAGATTAATTTTAGGTCATTGTTAGTTAATACTAGGATATTAGAACTAATTATTTTATGACTAAAAAAAATTCATGTGAATTCTAGTGACATTTAGTAGAATATAGTGATTTTCACTGTCAGTCGCGGATTTTACTTGTAGGTTATTTACATAATAGCTGTCAGAATCGTAAGTTTCATCATATTTTCTTGTTATGTTATTTAAGTTATAAATTAGAAATATTTTGATAATGGTAAGTCAAAAATAACTATAATGTAAAATATATGTTTTATTTAGATATTTCTATAGATGGCTAAAAAAAGATCAAGCCAACCAAATTATACCAATGAAAAAAATGACATTTTAAACATTATTGAATCATACAAATCCATAATTTTAAATAAAAAAACTGATCATACCATATAGAAATATATAAAGAGACAGTGTGGGAAAATATTGAGAAAAATTTCAATGCAATATCTCCTACTGGTTAATATAACAATTTTTAATTAATACCACACAATTTTAAAATATCGATTTGTTTTAAGGTGTATATCGATCTGCAGATCAACTAAAAACTTATTTTAATAATATTAAAAAAAAAAACAAAATAATGCTGTAGATAAAGAAAAAACAGGATCTGGTCCTCTAGAAAGCACAGTGGAAGTTTTGGACCCTGCATTTGATTTAACATTATCCTTGTTGAATGAAAAAATCGGTTATGGATTGCAAAATCAATTTGATTCTGACAATGCTGCGAATTATATGGATCAACATATAAATAATGAAGAACCATATAATAATACTTTGACTGGAAATATGATGCAAGAAACAAGTAGCAACATTCAGCAACAGGAATTACTAAAGATGCTTCAGAAAATATTAAAGAATGGACAAAAGCAACTAAACCTACCTAACAATATTGAATTTGGATACATGTTATTTTCAAAATTTCTTAATATACTGTCATTAAAAATTGTGGAATCGTGTATTGAGCCTGGCCAACGTGCTACTGAATTAATTATTTCGTAATTAACGTTGCCTAGTGTCTGCACGTTAATAGAAAAATAGCCTTTCCTATTACGGTATATTTCAGCATCATTTTTACCAGGTGAAAATAAAATAATCGTTACTTATATATATATATATATATATATATATATATATATATATATATATATATATATATATATATATATATATATATATATATATATATATTAATGGGGTACGTGGCTCAGTGGAATCGAATTAGTCTGTGGATTTTTTATCTAACAAACTTATTACACCTACAACTCTGGAAAATGAAGCAATGGCATAGAAATAATTTTGAGTGTCTTTTATTTGATCGGGAGTTGATGGAAATAGTATGTATTCCGGCGCTAACTCAGCAACAGCTTCTGCAACTCTACGGATGATACTTGATACTGTTGTCTAACAAATTGAAATTCAAATTTTTTTACTTCAACCTTACGGTTGTAAAATATTATCTTATCATGTAAATTTAAACTTATAACAAGGCTTGATAATGACACTAATCAGTGTCGAAACGTCGTCGTTTAAAGATTTACTCGTATATTGAAAAGCCTAGTAATCCACTATTACAATAAATCATTATCCTTTCAGCTTATTAAAAAAATCTATCATTGTCACTGTACTTCAAAATCATTCATATGACAAAAATTTAAATTTAATGTTAATTTAATTAATAAATCTCGGATAGAAGCAAATGATTTTACAATTGCCAAAAAAAGTTGGCCGAGAAATTCCTAAAATGTTTACTTAGTAATATTGGACAACACTACACTATAAATATTTTTTGTATCAACAAAAATAAATGATATCTAAACTCAAAACACAACTACATTGTAAAGAGTTACGGCAAGAGTTCTGCAGCTGCGTTTGAATTATAACTTAAAACATTTCCCAAATAAAAATGAGTGATATCATTTGTAAGCAAGAAATAAATTTTGATAAATCAAAACGTCACGAACGTAATAAATTAAAATAAAATCGGACAAAATACTAAATTAAATATATTTTTTTAAACTATCATGATTAAGTTATTGTTTCAGTAATATCTATCCCATCAAACCGTAACCATCTCAAATTGCATTGGTTGACAAGGTATCAAACGTGCACAACTTGAAATTAGTTAGTTTTGTTAAATACAGAAATAAAGGGTATGATACAATAAAAAGCCTAAACAAATTTTAATAAAACAAAATTGGCGTGTCCATTTATAATTAACAAATCTTTTCTTCATATTTCGAACATAATCGGTCCACTAATGTTAAGTAATAATACGTTAGATAAGAGGACTGGGCGTCACTATTACATACATTTTATTCTAAATAAAAATAAAACAAAATTGGCGTGTCCATTTTTTACACAACATTTAGAATAAAATGTATGTAATAGTGACGCCGAGTCCTCTTATCTAACGTATTATTACCTAACATTAGTGGACCGATTATGTTCGAAATATGAAGAAAAGATTTGTTAATTATAAATGGACACGCCAATTTTGTTTTATTAAAATTTGTTTAGGCTTTTTATTGTATCATACCCTTTATTTCTGTATTTAACAAAACTAACTAATTTCAAGTTGTGCACGTTTGATACCTTGTCAACCAATGCAATTTGAGATGGTTACGGTTTGATGGGATAGATATTACTGAAACAATAACTTAATCATGATAGTTTAAAAAAATATATTTAATTTAGTATTTTGTCCGATTTTATTTTAATTTATTACGTTCGTGACGTTTTGATTTATCAAAATTTATTTCTTGCTTACAAATGATATCACTCATTTTTATTTGGGAAATGTTTTAAGTTATAATTCAAACGCAGCTGCGGAACTCTTGCCGTAACTCTTTACAATGTAGTTGTGTTTTGAGTTTAGATCTTAACTTATTAAGACATACGTTATGTCATTCGCATAGGTACGAATAATATCATTAAAAAAGGATAGCTATGTTTCATCGTATCTATGATAACCTCGTCCACATATGACGTCATCGTTTTCATACAGGGAATGGAGTATACCTATACGAATTGCATTAACGTATATCTTAATAAGTAAAGACACATGTTGCATGTTTTTTCACGTTCTATCACATTTATTATTTTCATAAAAACGTATGACATTTGTTTATAAAATAAAAATAGAGACCTATGGTCATGATTTTGTTATTTTCTCGCCTGTCATTTCTAAGTTTCTGACATTTTTGGTACAAAAATATAGACTGAGAAATAAGAAATGACTAGAAAAATTTTGGGTAATCAAATGCAGAAATGCATTTGTCATCTTCATGATTATTTTGCGCTGGAGTTAGAGGATCGAGGATCTTTAATTAATTTAACTGTACAAGAGGTAATGTGATTGTATTTTGAATTTTCATATATTATTTATTTATATATAATAATAATACATATAAAAATATATATTATTTTGAGTTTTATTTTACAAAATTACATTTTTCAATAAGGTAGGTAATATTTTTCCTAATTTATATTTGGTTTTTATTAAATATATGCTGAATTTGGTTTCTTTTATAAAATAAATAAATAAATAAATATATCATCACGCCTTCTACCCATTGCTGGGTGTGGCACTCTGCTGAAGCAGATCTCGGTAAGTGATATATTTTGCGCGTGAAGTGCGGTTACCAGTCGTCAAATCACGGCCTCCAAACATGTTAGTGGTGGAGGAGCCACAGGGATAGCTTTTTCAAATTATGAAAATTTGTCGCCTGTGGGAATCGAACCAGGGACCTCAGGATCCACAGGCCGACTTCATACCACTGTGCTAGCCATCTATAAACTAATTAAATTTTATAAAGTAATAAATATTTTAATCTGACATTTAAATTTTAGGTTATGTTTTAAAAACGTCAATCTAATACCAATATAAACGTTTTAAGTACAAAATCTTTGTTTGTGCCGCAAGCACATCGAAAATAAGCCAACTGTGTATCATTCAGATTTTTGCAGCTGATGTACTCCATGAAGTACGTCCGGAAGTACGAAATGACAAAACGGATCACCTTGTCGAGCGATCTACCGAATTGCGCAGAATGTTCCGCCATAAACATACATTTTTGTTGTCATGACAGTTTATCATATTATATATATATATATATATATATTCAGAAATGTCAAAGAAAAAGACATGTTGGTATGCATATTCAGGTGCATCCGAACATATGTTTAATGACCCAAAATATTTTATAAATCTACGTCCGATAAATTCAGAAATGAAAGTAGCCTATAACGGACAAAAAATGTTGGGTACACATATAGGAAATATAAGATGTACATACACGGTTAAAGGAATTAAAAGGTCCTGTATTATAAAAGATGTTTTGATCATTCCAGAGTTAACATATAATTTGTTTTCAGTAAGAAAAGTAGAAACTGCTGAAATGGAAGTAATTTTTATTTCTTGATTAGTAAAGTGACACTTTACAAAATTCTTCAACTACAATTGCACGAAAGAGCATGAGTATTCGCCGAGTATTTGTAGCTCAATTGGTTAGAGCAGTCATCATGCGAATGAAAGGTTCTGGGTTCAAATACCGGCGAGCGCTCATAGCTTTTTCAAAAAAATTATTCTCAACAATTACCAATTGGTCGTGTGTCACTAAATTATTTCTTATAATATTACGAGTTTCTTCTTGGGATTTCCCATTGCAATCTAAGTTGTTATTTGTAACGAATTGACGCAACCCATGTCACTTTACAAATTTCTTCAACTGCAAATTGCACGAAAAAGCATGAGTATTCGCCGAGTGTTTGTAGCTCAATTGGTTAGGGCAGTCATCATGCGAATGAAAGGTTCTGGGTTCAAATCCCGGCGAACGCTCATAGCTTTTTCAAAAAAATTATTCTCAACAATTACCAATTGGCCATGTGTCACTAAACTATTTCTTACAATTAGTATTCGTTCATAAGTTTAACGAAGTATATGACATCTAAAAACAATAACCTGCCAATCTACTGTTATTGATATGAGAGTATGCAAAGCTCAAAAACAGGCAGCAGAAAATTATATAGGTATCCATGGGACTATGTTTATAGTTGGACTTCCACCTAAGGAATGGCGCTAATAGTCTTTATGCGCAGACATCCATTTTAGGTAACTACAATATCGGCAAGCATTGGCTAATAGATTGTTCCTGTAGTTGTCATTTGTATATATTTCAAAATTTTCAATCTGTCAAATATCCAATTAATTTTTATTTGTAAAATAATTTCGAGTTCAATTCTCACTCAAGCTAGAAATTATAATTACAACCACTCTGCGGCTCGGTGAGTCCGGACCCTGTACTGTAATTGGAATTCAATTCCTGTTGTACAGAGTAACATAAATAAATGTCATCAACTAATATCAATTGTTGTGTAAAAAACTGCACCCCTACTGGTAAGTAAGTGATCATATAATAAATAATATTTAGATGAGGAAGTCATAATATATTTTCAAGTTCACAAGAATTGGATAAAACTGCAATTGAAACAGTTCAAATTATAAATAAATTGTACACACGAGGACATTTTAATAAATGTTTATATTGTATTTATGAATTTTTATTTTATGTAGTTTAAATAAATATAAAATAATAATAAAAATTACAAGTTGCGTAAATATGCATACCGGATTGCCTATATACACGACTTTAGTTAGACTTCCACTACTCAGATGACGTAAAATACAGTCCCAGTAGGTAACATGGCAGTTTCTTATCTATAGTAGTATATTATGATCTGTGCTCAAAAATGTGAAATGATTGCAGGATCTGTATAAAGCGGCACTACGATTATAAATATTTTACTATTAGTGTTATACGTAATACATGAACCGCTCTGCCGAACAATACTAACTGTAATAGACCAGTGGAATAAATACAATTTCACAGTGACATGATTAAGTGAATTACTCTCCCTTACTCCTTTGGCATTCTCTCTAGGCAACGTATTTTAGCCACAGACGCTTATGGAAGAAGAAGATGCGGTGAGCCAGCGCTGGTAAATATGCAGTAGTATATTTTGACGTTTATAAACATAACCTTAAATTGCAGTATATCTAATCTGTACACAATTAATAATAAGAACCGAACAAAGTAAAATATATCGATAAATGGTTATATTTAAAGAGTAAGTGAAATACATAATATTTATTGTTTGTGTACATTAATAACACGTTATTAGTGTTGCTTATATTGATATAATGTGAAGTGGAAACTTTTGTACTGTCTAAAGAAACATTGATTTCTTCCGTACCTGGTCATATTATTAACAGTAATATTAATGACAACAATTTCGGAGGTTCTGGAAGTACTAGCAGCAGGTTGATTGTCATTGTCAAAAATAGATCCAACATAGCATGATCTGGGGCTTCAATTATTTTTGGAGGTGTTCATGACAAAAAAGAATCACTCAGTGTAGTATTACAATCTAGACGATTTTGAAGAAATTATCTTTAAATTAGTGACATATTTTTATATTACGTAGAACAATGTGCAAGCAATCAACAAATAAACCATAGCAACGCCGTAAAACTTCGTTTTCGTGTAATATCATTAAATTTTTTTTTTGATATTTGAGTGATTTTCTAAATCGTACAGATGTAGGAAAAAATTTTGTTTATAACAAGTGCCGAAAAAGGTGCAGTGGTTGTGCAGATTTCCGCACTCGGCCTGCATTTGCAACGTAACAAGCCTTTTTCGGCACTTGTTATAAAAATAACTATATTTTTAAATCTATTACCTTCATATTATATTTTTACAAACTAATTGAAAATGAGTGTCAAACTACAGAAAAATTTAATAGTATATACAAAGTTTGGTTTAGCTGGAAATGACATTAACTTTCTTATTTTAAATAGCTGGAATATTTTTAAAAATTTGAGTTCTATATGAAATTCTGAATTCAGTAATGTATAATAAGTTCATTTTCCATAGTGAACGACCGATATATAATAGCGAGAATTAGTAAAGAACATGATAAATGTGGGAATTGTAAAGTTGAATTTGACGATGGAAAAGTAATTGGGTGTTATGGAGTTTATATCAGTTGATTTCACATTTAATATAGTGGCTTAACTAAAGATCAATATCAAATTCTAGATAAGTGTAATTCTTTAAAACGATTATGTAAATCGTGTTTGTCAGATAACATAAACACAACCAAATTACACATTGGCCTTGACAGATACATTAGAGCGAGCGCGACGAGTGATTAGTAAAAATGAGTTGGGCGCACTTATTTCAAATATTGTTAACTCTGCTATCATCAAAAGTTTCTTATGCAGAAGAAATGAAAGTAATGGATATAATAAATCAGTTATTGTAGTTAAACCAGTTAAGGGACTAACCGAATAAGAAACTAGAAATGATATTACTGAAAATGTTTCATTCGAAAATATTGCAATAGGCTCATCGAAATTCAAACAGGTATCTAGTGGTGCAGTAGTAATTGAATGTGATACCATGGGAGATAGAGGCAAATTAAAGAAAGAGGTCACTGCGAAAATTGGTAATAAATATGAGGTAAAAATACAATCCCAATGAAATCTAAAATTAAGTATGAGGGAACGATTTTGATGTATAAATTAAAATATGTTTCAAATGTTAGGAATTCAATCACACTGATGATACGTATAAGTTAGAGGTAGTATGATCCAAATGTGTGGGTAAACATAACGTCGTTAAATGTAATCTAATAAGATAGAGAGCATGGGCGCTCGCAGACTTTTCAAGGTGGGTCGAAACTGGTAAATTATATAGGTACTGTAAATAGAAAATATTTTTACTATTCTTAAATATGTTTCTTAAATATTTTAATAATATAATCAGTGATAAATTATCAAACATGAGCAGTAGAAGTACGTAAAATTAAAAAAATAAAGAAATTTTAGATTTAGACCTATTGTATACAGGTTGTTTAATTTAGGTGTACCACCATTGCTATCTCGAGAATTATAAGAGCTACAAGGTTCTTTAAATTAGCAAATAAAATACCATTTTATAAGTTTATTACAAAACTATATACAAACATTTTTTACTACCAGTGGTTCTGAAAATACGAAGTGCAACTTTCATATTTTAAATAGGAACCTATTTTTTTATTTACTTGTTCGATTCAACGACTACAAATTGCAGTAACTGCACATTACAAAATTATTGACAAAAGTTGACATTAATTTAATCAAAATAGCATAGGAATCAGCGTGCTATGATAGAAGCAAATGACTAATAAAATTTATTTATTTATTTTTTAACAAAATAATTATATTGTCGTAAAATAATGAATCAAACAAACAAAAATATTATGATTTGTTTATTTGTTTCTGTCATAGCACACTGATTCCTATACGGTTTTAATTAAATTAATGTCAAGTTAATATAAATTTTTGTCCAAAATTTTGTAATGTGAGGATGTTGAACTTTATAGTCGTTGAATTAAAAAAAAATACAAAAAAATATAAAAAATAGATTCCCATTTAAAATAAGAATGTTGCATCCAGTACTTTGAGAACCACTGGTCAAAAAAAAGAATTTCCTAATTGCTTAAGATAGTCGCCGGCGCTGTCCTCATAATCCCTAAATTTCCAGCACCCTGCCGGGTTCTTGAATAAGAAACTATTATTTTGTCTGATATATTTGGTCTCTACATGGCCTTTTCATTATTTCCGTTCACTACTTCGAACACGACTGATGAAAATATCTGTGCTTCAGTTTCTGTTCTGTTCTATTACAAGTTTTAAGTCTGAATTTTATTTTGTGCTCTGTTTTGACTTTACCAAGTCCGTTTTGTTTATTGGTTTATGAATAAAGTGCAACATTCAATATTTTATTAGGTAAGTGGCATATTATTATTTTGGATTATAAGTTAATACATTAAAGTTCTAGGAATATTAAAAATACTTTTCTTTTGCGACTATGAAAAATATTGTCTACATCTTGTGACTTATTTTGAAGATACAATTATTTGTGATTTTTAATTTTTCTAAACATGCAAGAAAAATGGTTCATGTACACTTATTTATATCATTAATTTATTCCCAGGTAAAATGGCTTCAACAAAAAGAAGTATTGTGTGGAACTAGTTTCAGAAGAAAGTTCTAACGTAGTATGTACGAGATATAAGAAACATATACGCAATAAAGGAAATACTACAAATTTAAGGAATCACCTGCGCGCCCATCTCCCATACGTATATAGCGAAATGCAAAAATGTATAAATCAGCCTGAACCTGAACGACAATGTGAAGATATGATGTAAGTATATTGAATTTTTCTCCATTTATGAAGGGTTCAGATTTTTTTTCTTAAAGTTTAATTTAATTTTGAATATTAATTCATTACTATTCGAATTAGTTGTTACTAAAAGTTAAATACAAAAATTTAAAGGAATGTTTAGTATAATTTATTCTGTTTTTAATAGTTTTATTTTATATACGTCTAATATTTGCAATTTGTAAACATATTCTTATACGATGATTTTTTTTTTTTTTTAAAGTGCAATTTATTTATAATTTATATACCAACTACGTTCGACAAGAATGTGAACATAATTTTTTATATTTAAAAATAATATTACAGATTGGAAAACGAAAACACTGATAAAACTGATAGTCTTTCACAAGCCTACTCTCAAATATCATCGAATAAAACAATTCCCCTTTCGATTTCGTCGTCACCAACATCAAGTCTTCTGTCAACGGCATCAACTAGTTCTCAGCAGCAGAAAACACCGTCGCAGTCGCAGTCGCAGTCATCAATGAAAAACTTCACATTGAGTAAAAGCATGCAAGAGAAAATTAATAATAATTTAGCGTATTTTTTTGCCGTTGATATGTTACCATATCATAAAAAATTTGCAGAATCACTTAATCCAAGTTATAAATTACGAGGAAGGAAAACGTTAACTGAAACAAAAATTCCCAATTTATTTAAGGAAACTAAAACAGTAATAGAAAAAATATTAACACATATAAAATATTTTGCGTTCACTACTGTTTGCTGGACTTTTGCGAACCAGCCTTTTATTTCCTTGATATGCCATTTCGTAAATAATAAATTCTAAATCAATAGTATTTATTTAGGTTGTTATGAATTATCAGAAGACCACACTGCAACGAATATAGCAGACTATTTAAATTTAGTTTTATTGGAGTGGAGTTTGTTTGAGACTGAAAAACATACGGCATTTACAACAGACTTCGGTAAAAACATGGTCAATGCCATAAGTCAGACGAATTATAAACACCTGTGTTGTTTTGGCCAATATAGGAGTAAATAGTTGCCACAATTAAATGTAGTATTAGAAAAAGTCACAAATATTAGAAATATATTCGCGCATAGTTGGAAGGCAACACGTGAGTTGCATATAATACAAGAAAGATTAGAGCTTAGAAAAGTAAAAATCCCTTCTTTTTGTAAAACCAGATGGTAGCCGCTATTGAAATTAATCAATGTTATTGTTGAGCAGAAACATGCTATAATTTCATTTTTAAATAACTAGAATAGCGGTACGTACTGTCGGTGCAACGACTCCCAAATGTCGCCGACATTATAAATACTTGTATGTTTCTGATCAGAGGTAAGGTAGCGAAACAGAAATAAGGATGCGGACTTCTATGCTACATTTTTATTTCCACTACGAGTATATCTACATGTTGGGTTCGCTTATTCTAAATATATTATATACACTAATTACATCGTTGCCGACCCTCACTTCAGGTGCGGACGGCCTGTCTGCATGTGTGAAGGGAGCATGGATGACCTGTCGCTGGAGGGGGGGGTGGGGGTTGGTGTGTTTCAATTTGCAATTACCAGTAATGAATTTAGTTTATTAAAAACAATAACAAAGCTCTTAAATCCAATTTGTCGGCAGAAAAATATGTTACTGCATCCATAATAATACCAATTAAAAATGAAATTGAAAAACAGCTAGTTACGTGTGAAAATAAAGTAGACAATGAAGAAAATGAAATTGTAAAACAACACTTAATTCATTCTTTTACAACAGTTTTAAAAAACAGGTATGATAATTTAGAAATAAAAAACGTTTTAAATTTGTGTACTATTTTACATCCCCGCTTTTAGCAAGTATTTATAAGTACTGATTTCGACATTGTTAAAGTTAAAATAATTGAGGAATGTGAACATGTATTAAGAGAAATTGTTGCAAGCCCTGTAAAAAAAAAGAAATGTGGTTTGGGAGCTTTTTTGTCCAACACAGCTATAACAACAGAGAGAGATAAATGTACTGCTGCGGAAAGAGAACTAAATCATTACACTCAACACCTAAACATATATGTTCATGATGATTCTCTTGCTTGGTGGTATTGTAATAAAAATATGTTTCCTATTCTTAGCGAAGTAGCCAAAAAATATCTTTGCATACAGGCAACAAGTGTGGCATCTGAAAGAGTATTTAACAAAGGTGGACACATTGTATCAGATTTAAGAACTACTTTAACTAATGAACATATATCATAATTAGTTTTTTTTATCTTCCAATAAAAAATATGTAACTATTAAATAGAATAAATAAAATATTGCTAAATGTTATTGTTGAGTTTTATTTCAATTCAGAATTATCTAATGAAACTCCATATAAAGCAAGAAATAATTCGTTGTAATTTGAATAAACGACGTATTATAATTTTTCTATTAATTAAGTACTTTTATTTATATAACTGGTCTAAAAGTCAGCAAGATTTTATTAACTTATTATTGAAAGATTAGTTCAATCAAAACACTCTTTTCTTAGATTTTTCTTATTTATGGAAAATAATTAACCAATATTTTACTTCTTTTACATGAAATTTCATTAATAATAAGTTCTGTTGTCATGAATTAACAGGCGACGATTTCACTGCACTGAAATCGATTATTTTGGAGTAATCGATAATCGATTATTGAAAAAAATAATCGAACAGCCCTAGTAATAACTACAGAGTGATCAAAAGGAATTGTTACAGTTAGCAATAAAAAAAACTACTTGAAATTGGTAAGCCTGATACATAAATTCATTTCCTGTTGTTGATAGTGACATTTAAAATTTAAATTTGAGTACATTTATTATTACATTTATTTCTAAAGTATTTCTATTACTTAAAAAGTCAAAATTCTATTAGTTGTCAGACTCCTGACATAACATATTTGTATTTATTAGAAATGTCAAATAGCATTTCCGCCTTTATCTGACGTTGCGCCAACTGTGGAATAAAAAGATCTGCGGAATTGTATTGCCAACTATAACAATTCCTTTTGATCACCCTGTATATAAGTGCAATTAACAAAAATATTTGCATTTAAATGTTGCAACTGATAAGCAGAGTCCATATAATACTATGATTTTTAAAGTGATTAAAAAAAGAACGGAATACGAATTATAGCAATTAGAGAATAAATATTTATATCAAGAGACACGGTAGTGTCTCTGGCCAAGTACAAACGACAGTGGCCAGACACTACAGTCTCTTATCCCGAGTGAACAAATGCCCATTTTCGCACTAAAAAATGAAGCCCAAGCGGGTAAAAAAAGTATGTTTTGACTTAACCACCGTGTAGCCCGCATAAAACTGAGTAGGAATAAAAAGTTTCATGCCATTGGGTCCATCCTTTCCAAAGATATGGATGTTTGAAAAGTGATGTTTTTCAAATTCGTCGTCTTCTCCTTGTTCAGCGTCCGCGTGTGACGTCGTCACATTACTACGACTCATTCCGTTTCGGCCCATCCCGTTTCGACCCATCCCGCACAAATGTCTATTTCACACTAAAAAATGAAGCCCAGGCAAACAATCTTAATATATAGGTATAATAAAGCTTCAGTCCGCCATCTTGAAACAAAATGGCCGCTAGCTATCTTGAAAAGTAATGCACTGATTCGATTCAAATTTGGTATAGACATAGACGGGAACCAATCTTAACATATAGGTATAATAAAGCTTTAGTCCGCCATTTTGAAACAAAATGGCCGCTAGCTATTCTGAAAAGTACTGCCCTGATTCGATTCAAATTTGGTATAGGTATAGACGAGAACTAATCTCAACATACAGGTATAATAAAGCTTCAGTCCGCCATCTTGAAACAAAATGGCCGCTAGCTATCTTGAAAAGTAATGCACTGATTCGATTCAAATTTGGTATAGACATAGACGGGAACCAATCTTAACATATAGGTGTAATAAAACTTCAGTCCGCCATTTTTAAACAAAATGGCCGCTAGCTATTCTGAAAAGTACTGCCCTGATTCAATTCAAATTTGGTATAAGTATAGACGAGAACCAATCTCAACATACAGGTATAATAAACCATCAGTCCGCCATCTTGAAACAAAATGGCCGCTAGCTATCTTGAAAAGTACTGCACTGATTCGATTCATATTTGGTATAGACATAGACGGGAACTAATCTTAACATAAAGGTATATTAAAGCTTCAGTCCGCCATCTTGAAACAAAATGGCCGCTAGCTATCTTGAAAAGTAATGCACTGATTCGATTCAAATTTGGTATAGACATAGACGGGAACCAATCTTAACATATAGGTATAATAAAACTTCAGTCCGCCATTTTTAAACAAAATGGCCGCTAGCTATTCTGAAAAGTACTGCCCTGATTCAATTCAAATTTGGTATAGGTATAGACGAGAACCAATCTCAACATACAGTTATAATAAACCATCAGTCCGCCATCTTGAACCAAAATGGCCGCTAGCTATCTTGAAAAGTACTGCACTAATTCGATTCATATTTGGTATAGACATAGACGGGAACTAATCTTAACATAAAGGTATATTAAAGCTTCAGTCCGCCATCTTGAAACAAAATGGCCGCTAGCTATTCTGAAAAGTACTGCACTGATTCGATTCAAATTTGGTATAGATATAGACGAGAACCAATCTCAACATATATGTATAATAAAGCTTCAGTCTGCCATCTTGAAACAAAATGGCCGCTAGCTATTCTGAAAAGTACTGCTCTGATTTGATTCAAATTTGGTACAGGTATAGACGAGAACCAATTTCAACATACAAGTATAATAAAGGTTCAGTCCGCCATCTTGAAACAAAATGGCCGCTAGATATCTTGAAAAGTACTGGACTGATACGATTCAAATTTGGTATAGACATGGACAGAAACAATCTTAACATATAGGCATAATAAAGCTACAGTCTGCCATTTGAAAACAAAATGGCCGCTAGCTATTCTGAAAAGTACTGCACTGATTCGATTCAAATTTGGTATAGGGATAGACGAGAACCAATCTCAACATACATGTATAATATAGCTTAAGTGCGCCATCTTGAAACAAAATGGCCGCTAGCTATTCTGAGAAATACTGCACTGATTCGATTCAAATTTGGTATAGGTATAGACGACAACCAATCTCAACATACAGGTATAATAAAGCTTCAGTCCGCCATCTTGAAACAAAATGGCCGCTAGCTATCCTGAGAAGTACTGCACTGATTCGATACAAATTTGGTATAGGTATAGACGACAACCAATCTCAACATACAGGTATAATAAAGCTTCAGTCCGCCATCTTGAAACAAAATGGCCGCTAGCTATCTTGAAAAGTACTGCACTGATTCGATTCAAATTTGGTATAAACATAGATAGGTACCAATCTTAACATGTAAGTATAATAAAGCTACAGTTTGCCGTTTTGAAACAAAATGGCCGCTAGCTATTCTAAAAAGTACTGCACTGATTCGATTCAAATTTGGTATAGGGATAGACGAAAACCATTCTCGACATACATGTATAATAAAGCTTCAGTCCGCCGTCTTGAAACAAAATGGCCGCTAGCTATTCTGAAAAGTACTGCACTGATTCGATACAAATTTGGTATAGATATAGACGAGAACCAATCTCAACATACATGTATAATAAATCTTCAGTCCGCCATCTTGAAACAAAATGGCCGCTAGCTATCTTGAAAAGTACTACATTAATTCGATTCAAATTTGGTATAGACATAGACAGGAACCAATCTTAACATATAGGTATAATAGTGCTTCAGTCCGCCATCTTGAAACAAAATGGCCGCTAGCTAACTTGAAAAGTACTGCACTGATTCGATAAAAATTTGGTATTAGTATAGACAGGAACCAATCTTAACATGTAGATATAATAAAGCTTCAGTTTACCGTTTTGAAACAAAATGGCCGCTAGCTATCCTGAAAAGTACTGCACTGATTCGATTCAAATTTGGTATAGGTACAGGCGAGAACCAATATGGGTATAATAAAGCTTCAATCCTATGCCATTTGCAATGACCATCAACAAAGCACGGGGCAATCGCTATAAGTGTGTGGACTAAATTTGGAAAATCCATGCTTCTCACATGGACAGCTGTATGTGGCATGCTCACTCGTCGGAAAACCTTCTGATTTATTCTTGTATGTTACAAAGAGAAAAAAAAATATTGAGTATCCAAAAGCACTTCAATAAACAGAATTAAATACAAATACTTTCTTTCTTTGAGTTGCATTACTACGCATGTCAGGTACTCGCATTAAATTGTAGACCACGCGAACCATGTCGTGGGTAACAGCTAGTAATAAATAAATAAACAATATTTTAATAATTTTGTACGTTATTTTGCTTTTGCAAGTTTTTTAAAAAAATTTAAAATTCTTTTCAATTTAAAAAAAAAATAATTTCTCAAATTTTTTTTTTTTACTTTTTTAGAAAAGGAATGTGATATAACTAAAAAAAATTCAGTACAACTGATAAGTTCAGGCCAAGTACAAAAACATTTTCCCTTACAAGTCCTAATGTTTTCCGCGTTGTAAAGTTCTGATATAAAAGGTGGGCTCAAGTACATTCTTAGAAACTAAGAAACGTAAGATATATAAAGTTTAAACATTGAGGGTTTCTTTAAGAAGGAGAACCGAAAAATCCTAATTACATCTTTGTCAAAAGTTTCTGATATAACATATGGGCTCAAGCACATTGTTATATTCAACATTAAAACATGTCTTTTCATACAAAAATCTGAATTACAGAAGTGTCTAACCTCGTAACAAAAATGTAAACTACACAAATGTTCAAAATATCAATATAAAAAAAACTAAAAAAAAGTACTTGGCGGCGTTTTGTGAACCTTTGAACTAAGAGGAAACTGAGTGTTGGTATAGCAATTTAAGTTGTACCCCTGAAACCCTCGTGGCAACTGCTGCTATGTTCGGAAACGTTCGTGAGCAACTCGGATATGTTCGGAAATTTTCGTGGGCATTTCGGCTATGTTCGGAGAATAGGCGGGTACCGTCGTGGCCACATTCAGTATGTTCCGGTATGGTCGGAAACCAACATTCATTTCGAGTCTGTTCGTGTAAGTTCGGAAACCTTCGTGGAAAGTTCGGGTTCACTTCTAGGTATAATTTCTGTAGTTACAAAACGCCGCCAAGTACTTTTTTTTAGTTTTTTTTATATTGATATTTTGAACATTTGTGTAGTTTACATTTTTGTTACGAGGTTAGACACTTCTGTAATTCAGATTTTTGTATGAAAAGACATGTTTTAATGTTGAATATAACAATGTGCTTGAGCCCATATGTTATATCAGAAACTTTTGACAAAGATGTAATTAGGATTTTTCGGTTCTCCTTCTTAAAGAAACCCTCAATGTTTCAACTTTATATATCTTACGTTTCTTAGTTTCTAAGAATGTACTTGAGCCCACCTTTTATATCAGAACTTTACAACGCGGAAAACATTAGGACTTGTAAGGGAAAATGTTTTTGTACTTGGCCTGAACTTATCAGTTGTACTGAATTTTTTTTAGTTATAATATAATATTCTGTATGAATATACAATGTCTACATGTAAATAAAAGGTATTTACGGTCTTTTTCTTTTTTTTTTAATGCCTGATACTTACTTGTCAAAAGAAGGTGAACATCATAAAAACACCTTAGTAAAAGTTTTATAATAAAAGAGATATTTTTTTTAGTTTTTATAAGGGCACGATAAATTACACGGCCATACAAAAAAATAATTTTCAAAACAGTGAACCAGACCATCATATTTCCATGTATGTTTTGACGCTGAATCC
The DNA here is from genome assembly GCA_911728475.2 of Pterostichus madidus. Classification (NCBI taxonomy): domain Eukaryota; kingdom Metazoa; phylum Arthropoda; class Insecta; order Coleoptera; family Carabidae; genus Pterostichus; species Pterostichus madidus. Next base: position 18,763,608 of record OU452305.1, on the reverse strand, counting down.
GAATCCGAGTCAAAAAATACCCCCTGAATAGGGAGAAAATAAAATCAATTTCCGAGAATTGTTGTTTGCTGAATTTTAAAGTTTATCACAGTAAATTGAAGGTCCACATCAGCGTCCATTCAATATTAATTGAAACATACCCCGCCAGAAAGGGTAAACGACCCCCATATTTTACCAAACTGATAAAAAGCAATAATGTCTACTGAAAAAGCTGAAAAAGTCGGAGTTTTTCAATCGAATAGGATTGACATTTTTATGGATGCCACGTTTGGCCAAAGTTTCGTACTGCTATGTCTTAGATATGTAGTCTCACGTACTACCAACGTAATTTTAGACGCCTATAGAGAGGGTGAAAACTACCTCCAGCCTTTGACATGTGTCAATAAAATAAACAATATATGTATCATTGTAGGAACAACATATTCATCAAAATATGTTATTTTCTATTTATTTATTTTCTTTAGTTTCTATTGCTATATTTCATGAGATAAAATAATCTAAATCTTATAAACAATTTAATTACATATTCTGAAGAAAATTTTGTACAAGAATGTTGAATCTACCTTTCAAACAAAAATGGCGAATTACAATGATGTACTGCTACCACTGGCACTGCCACTGCAAAGCCAAAACTTGTGCATTTTTAAATCAATAAATCACTTATGACATTTCAAATGAGGTCACAAAGAAGAAACGAAACATCGCGATACTACCCGACTGGCCCTTTAAATTTGTTGTAACATTCTATTTCTCTCTAATTTTAGGTTTCTCTTTCTGACTTTCTCTTCGGATAATATTTTGTGGTCGCAGTAAGGATATATTGCGCCTATGGCCAAAATTTTGCACCCCCATACCAAAAAATAAAAAAAATTAAAATACAACCAGATATTTATTATCTCAATTTTTTTTTTAAGTACACAATCAATGATGACTATCATTAATAATGAAAATAAAAAGAATGATAAAATGCAGATTTCTACCTATCAAAACAAATAACTTCACTTTCGTAGCTTTCAACTGAGCAAATTTATTATTTAAATCTTTGTAATTTGCATTTGTAATTGAACCCTTTTGCTATTGTTATTTCTATTGAAATTAGCGCCAAATGTCAGAGTCTTTCCTAACTCATTGAAGATGGTAAATAATCCTTTACGAGCTTTACTTTATTGAACGACCTTTCACATGATGCTGAGGTTAAGGGAATTGTTAAAAGAAAGTATAAACGCTATCTCCATGTTTGGATAGTTTCCCACCAATTCGAAATCTTACAATATTTACAGTATCTCTAGATAAGGTAATTTACTAACATTTTTATTTATTGCTTGTTGCATGTGTTTCGCACTTACTACTTCTGAAACTAATTCAGCAGCATTCGAGTCGAAATAATATTTAAGAGTTAAATCAGAATTATGTTTCACTAAATCTGCACCGAATATCGCCCCCTTGGATACGTTCATGGGTTCCGATCATAAATTTTTGTGCACAACAGATTTGTGTCAGCACGTATTGTTATTTTTGTCAGTAAATCTTATTACCTGTACTACAATCATTATTATGAATATTAAGGTTATAAAAATATCGGCGCCCCTTTCATTACTGCGACGGGGACCGTCGCTCCCCTCGCACCTCCCTTACTGCAGTCCTGTATATAAACTATTTGCAGACGATACTTTAATTTATGTAGTTAGTAATAATTATAAAAATGTAATTCAAAATTCAATGCGAAATAGATTTCCGAAAAATTTAAGTACATATTTTGAAGTAAACAAATTGATATTAAAACATTTAAAAATGTAAATGCATGATGCTGTGTAAAGAGAAAATATATAAAAATATGTTAAGTGATAATTTAACAGAAACTGTTTATAGTTCGTATTGATAATTTTAAAATAGAATTAGTAAATAAGTGTAAGTATCTGGGTGTGATATTAGAAAGAATTAAAATTTAAAGATCATTATTAAAAAAAAAACTAAAATTTTTTTCTTTTTCAATAAAATTAGTTTTAGATATAATTTGTCAATATATACGAGAAATTTAGTAGTTAATACCAATATTTTGCCTCATTTTACTCATTTTGCTACGATGATTTATATATGTAACATGATAGAAATAACGAACAGCATGAGCGCACGTAAGAGAAGGGGGTCCAAATAGTCGATGCTCCTCCCCGCCTTTTATATCTATAGTTTGGTTTTTTTTTATCAAATTTTTAATGAAATAAGGTTTTTTGTTTTAAATACTTTACATTTTGTTATTTATTTATTTGTGTCAATAAATAAAAATTCGTTTTTTTTTTATAATAACAGTTATATAATTATGTTAAATTTCCTTATTTCATGTTTTGTTTTACATTGTTCTACGAGTATAGTTCATGTTTGACAATTGTATTATTAGAATATTTAACAAAATATATTTCAAAATATTAAAAATATTTTCTATAATAGTAGTACATATTTCGACACCCCTTGAAAAAATATCTGCGGGCGCCCATAGCGAACAGGGCATTACATATAATACCAAAATATTATAACTATACAAATATTTAAAAAAAAACCCCAAATTACATTGGTTAGATATTTACAAATTCATAGAATTAGGTATACTCCTTTTTATTTACAAAATGTTACACAAAAAAAAATTCCTCAATATTTATCTTCCAAAGTAGTACAACAAAAAGATTTACACATGTACAATACTAGTAAAAAAGTAGATTTATGTATAAGTAGGAGTAATAAAGAGCAAACTAGGAGCAGTATAGTTTTAGAAAGATTTACATAAAAGGCATCACAATTTTTGTAACCTTCAAGAGTAGAGTTAGTGAATATTTAAATGCTTTCAATTAATTGATATGTTTAATATTATGTTACATTTGTTGAATCGTATTTATTATTCTGTATCGTTGAATTTAGAATTTTATGTATAGGACTCAAATTTTGATAAATATACCGAGTGTTCTATTTAGAACAAGCAAGTTAATTTATTATTATACCTTTACTTTCCCACTGTACTTGTATATACAACTATAATTGCATAACCGACTCTAAAGGGAAGATAGCGGGGTTTACATTGGTATAGTAATTGGTTTAGTTCTCCGTACCAGTACCTTGCAGGGTAGTTACTAACCTGGTGGAACGTCCCAGGCTATTTACTTACCACTTAGAAAGCAACTGTCCGTATTCCATCAGCGTATCAACATGAAAACACTTACTCGCTAGTGCATCTCATAGCTAGAGCTAGAAATTTTTTATTTTATATGGAGTTGAAGTTGATGCTGTTTTTGATTCACAGTAGTACTAGTGTACATGAATACTTTTGAAAATGTAGACACCCACTGTCTTTATTTAGTACCTTCCGCAGAATGTTGCATGTATCAATTATTATTATTATTTTCAGTTTAACTGGAAGTTATATATATATATATATATATATATATATATATATATATATATATATATATATATATATATATATATATATATATATAGGATGTGAAATATTTTTTTTGAAATTCGAAAAATGTAGGGTATTTCATTCCTAGTGAACATTTTAGTGTCACTGGTTTAATAGTACATTTAATTATTTATAATTATGCCACTAATGAAATAAAGTAAACAAAACTAATAAAGTAAAGGTATAATGTAATTTACACTTACAAGTGAATGTTTTAATTGTTTAGGTAGGTCAAGAAAAAAAAATGAGGATATCACTTTTTTCAATTTCACATCAGAATAAACTGCAACAACTCATTGCTACAAAAATTGTTCAAAACTATCTCCTCCGGCAGCTATACAAAATGCAGCACGTTGTAACAAACACACACTATACACCCGATGCAATGAATTTTGTTGCATTATTATTTCCGCACAGTTCTCAATACTTTGCCGCAATTCAATTGTGTCTAGTTCATTTTGATTGTCATAGACTAGAGATTTTAAATGTCCCCATAAATAAAAATCCAATGGATTAAGATCTAGTGACCTAGGAGGCCATGATACACGTCCACCGCGACCCATCCATCTACCTTCAAACATTTCATTCAAATGTTGCTGAACATTTCTTGTAAAATGCGGTGATGCACCGTCATGCATGAACCAAGCTTGTTGACCTACATTTAAAGGAACATCTTCCAATAATTCTGGAAAATTATTTTAAAGAAAATGTTAATAATTATTTCCGTTCATTCTGTTAGGTAGTATGTAGGGTCCAATTAATGTAGATACCATTTACTATTCCTGTCCAGACATTTAAAGAAAATCTGTGTTAAAAAGTACTTCTCACAACAACATGCGGATTTTCTTGAGATCAATAATGCCTATTATGAATGTTGTGAATTCCAGTTTTTGTAAAAATTGCTTCATCACTAAATATTATTTTTTCGTAAAATTAGCATTTAAAGCTTGTTGTTCTAATAACCACTCACAAAATGTCTCTCTGAGAGGATGATCTCGTGGAATTAGTGCATGAACTCTTTGGAAATGAAAGGGATGAAAATTATAATATCTAAGAATTCTCCATACTGAACAATGAGACACTCCACCCATAACACGAGATATTCGTCGCGTACTGACCGTAGTTTCAGCGATCACAATTTCGAAAACTTTATTTTCAGCATTGTTGCGTAATCTTTGGCGGCCTCTACCTCGTCCCGCATTTTTCAGTAAGGTTCCCTCATCACGAAGACGTTGTGTGATCCTCACAAACATCTGGTGATGGGGATGATGTCTTTGAGGATAACGCTGTGTATAGATTAGCACTGCTACTTTGGATTTTTGCGCCGCTTCTCCATACACAAACAGCATATCCACTAATTCACTGTTGCTATACCTTTTTCTCAAATTTCTCCCACAACAACTTACCCTTTTAATACCGTATACGAAATCAGATAAATAAAAAAATAATTTAAACAAATAATAAGTAGAATTAAAAATTTTAATAAATACTATTTAAATCAACTGAAATAATTAATGAAGAATAGATAATATTACGTCATAAGAAAATAATTTGAATTGTATTTTTTTTATAAAATAAAAAATAAATTCTGCTAATATTAAATACATTTTGAATAAAAGCATTTAATAAAATAATCTTTATAATTATTTATAATCGCTTGTTCGTTAAAAAAATACCTTGCATATTTCCATTAGGTATTTGACTTTTTTTTAAATTAAAGTCACTCGCAATATATATTTTTTTATTTTTTTAGAATTATATACCCAAATCTATTGTTTCAGTATATGAACACTTAATATAATTCTATACATAAAAATATAAATAATTCTCTATGCTTGAAATTTTAAAAATTCGATACATTCAAACAGTGGCGCCGCTAGGCTCTGAAATCTAGGGGGGTCAGTAGGGACCAGGAAAAAAATTAGGGGAGCATATATAATAACAATGTTGTCAATATTAAATTTATTTGGTACCAAACAAATATAAATATAATATAGAGTAGAATCTCTTATAGCATGCTCTCCTACAAGACCCCAAGTAAATTTACGACTCACATCAGTCTATTACAACACGTCAAAAATCTCACATATAACACGTGAAATAACACAAAATCGGCGCTTTTTACTGTAACGTGCTATAATACTGTCGAGCGTCTCCTACTGCACGAATCTTTTACAACACGAAACGAGTTAGCGCGTGCTGTATGAGATTCTACTGTATAAATAATAAACAAAAATAAGCATATTCTTTAAAAATAAAACAAAACATATTCTCTAATATATTAAAAGAAAATATGATAAATACAAAACACAGCAGTGATTTAGTTATATTAATTTAATTCTTCGGTTTTTATTTAAACTTACAAATTTGTCTACAACTTCATTAAGATCCATTAATTTTGATATGTCTTTTTCTACACTTAATATACTAATGTTGTTTAATCTTTCATTTGTCATTCTTGTTCTTAAATAACTTTTAATTCATTTTAAAGAGGAAAATGATCTTTCACAAGAAGCTGTTGATACAGGCATTAAATTTTTTTTTACCAAATTATAAGTGCATTCAAATGCTTGTTTATATTGTTCAACGAATGACAGAAACTCCATGAGTGATTTAATATTTTTATTTTCCTCCCTACACAAAAGTTTCTTAACTAGCGTTATTTCTGAGTCTAAACAAACACAATTTATGTTATAATGTTCTGCTAATTTAGTTAAATGAATTTTATTGAGGAATAAATCATCTGTGCAGCCAAAAGCTTGTAATGATTTTATAATAGTATCCTTTTTTGTAAATCTTTCTTTTAATTTAATTATAATTTTATCTAGTATAGGGATGTATAACTTAAGTTTGACATCTTTCTCATTTTGGAATAGATTTCATTCTTTTTGGTTTGTCAAAATAGTCTGTTTTATGTAAACCAAGAGACAAAAAAATATTATTTGCATATAGAATTCCATTTATTATCATTGTTTCGTAAGTTTTGAAATTTATTAATTGTTTCTTGAACTAAATTTAAACCTTTTAAAAATTCATATCAGGGAATTGAAGATAATTAGATACAGTTGTAACAAATTTTAAAATTTTAATAAAAATAAGCTGTAAAACAATAAATTCTTTATCAATTTATAAAAGTAAATCTTTTGCTTCACATCTTCTATCCTTTTTTACATCAGTTTTACAAATAAGATTGTTTAATGTTAAAAAACTAGATTCAATTGTTTCTAAAACAGTCTCGCATGCTTTGAACTGAACAGTCCATCGTGTATCACATATCCTTTTTAATTCTCGAGCCTGTTTTGTAGGATAAATTTGTTTTTGCGTATTTAAAAATAGAGGATGAATTGTAGAGTTTGACATAAATGTATATAATTTTTCAAAATTAGAAAAAAAATAGCCGACTTTTTCAAATGTTTGCAACAATCAACAACAACTAAATTTAATTTATGGTTTAAACAATGAATATATACTGCTTGCGGAACAATACTTTTAATATAATTTTGCACGCCACCTAAATGACCACTCATTACAGCAGCACCATCGTATCCTTGTGCTATACAATTGCTTAATGAAATATTATTTTCATCTAATATTGTTTTTATATAATTTGCAAAACTAGCAGCATCTAGCATACCGTTTGCACTTTTAAACCCTAAAAACCTCTCCTGAATTGCATTTTGATGCAAGTACCGGACTATAACAGTTATTTGTTCATCTTTACTCAAGTCTTTTATTTCGTCAGACATTATTGCAGAAAATTTGTTTACGTACAATGGTCGCCATAATAGAAATTAATCAATTTTGGATATCATGATGTAGGTATTTAGCATTATTTGAACTATCCTGTAACTTTTTTTGTACAATGGTGTCATGTTTACTTATCAATAACATTAATTCTCTTAAATTACCTTTATTTAAATTTAAACACTCACATAAAGTTTTGATGTAGTGTCTGTTTTCTTTAATTTCATTTTGGTATTGATCATTCACCATATGTTCAATATTTGTTTTGTTTCTTTAATTTCAAATAATTTACATATTTTATAACACACATTTTATGTTGTTCAGATTTATCATGTTTTACTTGAATCAAGTGCATTCTTCCAGTTGCGAAACCCTTCATTCACAAAAATGTTTGCTTGATTTACATCATCTAAAAATCGGCAGTATAAACAAAAAAACACTGTCTTTTAAAACACTATACTCCAACCACGTAATTTTTTTTAACCACGTTGATTTAAAGATTCTCATTCTTTCACCTTGTTTAACTTTTGGATACTGCGATAGTATCGGCTGACGTGGTCCTTCTTCAGGAATCTGTGACAAGTCGCTAGGTCCAGAAACAGTAAGAATTGTTTGTTCTGGTTCCGGTCTCACTGCTGGGGTATGTACGCCAGTTTCATTATCATCACTTATATCATCATCCTCACTAGTTTTATTTTCACAAGAACTAGACTCACTATCACTTTCTTCAGTAGCACTTAAGTTACAAGATGTCACCATTTTATTCATTTTTAATATATTTTCTAAATTACTGCTTGTACTGCCGATACTGATCGAAGGCAGGAAAGTATCAGTTTTTAATTTTTTTTATCTGATTCTGATAAAAAAATAATTTTTAATATTATTTGTGCGCTTCATATTTATTTTTACTTTACTCTTTGACCACAAAATAACGAATGAGCATTGAAATTTTCATCACTCGTATAAATACCAAAATTTGTAAAACATGTTTGAACTTGCTAAACTATGCACGTGGACGAGTAAGTAAAGTATAGAACAATCTTAACAAGTAATTACAAGTGCATTGCGTCGCTATCGGACTCGCACAATTAATTTGACAAGTTTGGACAAGTTCGGCAGCGCGTTTATTATAACACCAATAATAATCATGGTTAAATGCAGATAGAGATTTTTAGATACATGTGCATTGATGCAAAAAAAAAAATTATGTTAAAAGCAGTATTACTAGCAAAAATTTTTTGGATTGACACTAAAAGTCGGGGGAGGGGACAACCAGGGAGCTACTGAAAATTTTAGGGGGCTAGTGCCGCCTGGATCCCCCGCTAGCGCCGCCACTGCATTTAAACCTTTATAAATTCTAAAGTTTGTGTTACTTGAATAGAACTCTAAAATTTTTAAGCAAAAATATCCACAAAGGAAAAGTTACAAGAGATCAAATTTGGCGTTTTTCAAAAAAACAAGTATATTTGAGAGCTGTAACGTTTAATCAGTTTAAGATAAAGAGACGATTACAAGAAATTTAGAAACTATGAAACTAAAGAAAGAAAATTAAATCTTTGAAACTTATTTGTCTTGAAAACTGTAAATTTGGAAGCAATTAAAAGAATTTTCGAAAATAGGCTAAAACAGCTAATTTTCAAACATTAATGGGATATAACTCGGGCCCAGGCTGGGCTACGGAGCTGAAATTTAGGCTGGTCTGTTCCTTTAGTTTAACAACATACTAAAATTTCAGCAAAATCGGAGCACTCTTTGCACACCATTATTTAAAAAATGTAAAAATCAACATCATATATATACTCGTATATATATATATATATATATATATATATATATATATATATATATATATATATATATATATATATATATATATATATATATATATATTAATATACCGGGTGTAACATGAAAAGTGACACATAGGCGTTTAACAGGGCAAATCAGTTTTTAAATTCGCATTGCAAAATTAATATTGAATGCTTTATAACTGCAGAAATTAAAGAACTACAACTTAATAGTAATAGCTATGGAATGTTTATTGATTCGAATATCGAATTTTATGCTTTACAATATTTATTTGGAACATTTTTGCATAAAATAATTCATAATAGTAATTATATATATGTATATATACCGGAGAAAAAACGAAACACTTAAAATTCGTGATATTTTCTCAATTTGGCGAATTTTTAACTAATTTGGACGAATTTTCGAGAACGGAAAAGTTTGACGTGTCTACTTGAAGAAGATATATGAGATTAGGATTAACCCCTTCCACCGCCTATCAACCCCCTAGAAATGTAAAATGATTATAGTGGAAAAAAGTCCATCTTCGACGATCCGTACAGAGCTAAGAATAAATTGTAAACTCAATTCACTAGCAGTGCAATAAAGTTTATTTAATTTCCTGCAAAGGGCGCGAAGAACAAAGATCCTACGATAATTTGGCATAGAGTTATGCATATTTGAAGTTGAATGTGCATTTGGGGGTTTCTGGCCAAAAAATATGTCGGGAGGGACGTCGAAGTGTGCAGAAGGGCATAATCTTTAAAGTAGAGACAAAATAGATTCTTTTTCTGAAAGAATCGTCCAATTTTGTTGAAAAGTCACCGAATTATGAGCTAAAAACTTCAGCACATTCAAATTCAAACACGCCAAATTGCGATAGGGACTTCGTACTTTACAACCTTTGCGGGGAATTAAATAAACTTTTTTGCCCGGATGGTACATATAATCCACAAACTTTCCCTAGCTATGTTCAGATCGTCAAAAATGGACATTTTTTTCACTAAAATTATTTTTTTCTTATAAGAATGAGGTGGGGCGGAATGGGTTAACTCTAAGATCGCATATATCCTTTTGAAGTAGATAATTGAATCTTTTTCGCTTTCGAAAATTCGTCCAAATTAGCTAAAAATTCGCAGAGTTATGACGATTTTAAAATTGGAAAAATTTTAAAACTACGCTTACGACAGATGTGCAAATAGAAAATATTCATTTTGTTTTATTGTCTGGCCTACTTGATGTATATATATATATATATATATATATATATATATATATATATATATATATATATATATATAGAATGAGATCAACCGGAAGTCATTAGGTTAAAATAAAAGAGTACAGTGAATTTTCGAAAATAGGCTCAAAACAGCTAATTTAAAAAAATTAATGGGCCCAGGATGGGATAGGGGGCGGAAATTTGGGCTGGTGGGGTTTTTTCATATAGCTTAACAACATACTAAAATATACAGCAAAATCGGTGCACCATTATTTAAAAAAGTCAAAATCAACATCATTTATATATATATATATATATATATATATATATATATATATATATATATATATATATATATATATATATATATATATATATATTTATTTATATACTGTGTCTCACGTAAATGTTGGCATAGGCAGTAAACATGCAAAATCAGTTTTTATCAAATATAAAGTGTCCGGCAAAAAATTACGGCACCAAATTTTATATTACAATACTGCAAATATCCCTACATGGTATTTCACATTTCTTTTATACTTTGAAATTACTTTAATCTTAAATTATGGACCTAACAAAAAAATAATGGCAAAAGCGGTAAATATAATTTTTTTAATTAATGAAACTTATTTTAGTTTATATAATTTCATCAATTAAAAAAAAAAAAACTCGAAATTAATTAAAACAAAAAATAAAAATTATGTGCGGGTTTTCATCCATCTTTGGTAATTGTGGAAGTTAAAAGTGGCATTTCACCTGAAACCCATGATCAGCATAATTGTTGGAAATTCTGCATCTCTATTGGTACGATTTAACATCCACTCGCTAAACTGCTGCCGCAATGGATAATCATTGGGAGTGATGTCTTGTACTTTTTGCAAATGGTGGGGTACAAACCATTTTCTCGAAATATATGCCAAACAAAAGCCTGAGAAACATTAACTTGGATAGAAATCGAAATATGAAACATAATACAATGGTATTTTTTTTAATAAGAGGTTTGCTCCTTCCGTCATTAAAATAGTTCAAAGGTGCAAATACAAAATATGATTAGAATTAAAACTACAGCTAATGAGTCAATTGTTTTAATACAAGAGTAAGAAGCAAACGAATAATGGATTTTATGAAGAAAATTACGGATTGAGAGTGATGTGGAAAACAATAAAACTAAATAATTTTTATTATAAATTTAGACAGTTATTGAAATATCAACATCAAATAATTGAAAAATTATTATTATTATTATTTTAAATATGGAAATATTTCTAAAAACGATAAAATTTTATTTATAAAATAGTATTACGCGGGTAATTCGTAGAATCAAATACTTGATCTATTTAGTGCTTCCAATCTGGATCCACCTATTACATCTACTGCGACCATTAGAAGAGTTGTAAAACAATATGAAGATACGGGTAGTGTACTAAAACCATCTTCAAAGTGTAATAGCCAGTATTATAATCAAGGTGTTGAAGATAATGAAAATAAATTAAATGTTTTGCTATGTATTGCGGAGAATCCAAATTATAGTGCGCGAGATATAGGCAAACAAATAAATCTGCATCACATGACTGTCCAGAAAGTATTAAAAAGGGAAAAAATTTATTCATATAAGTTTTCAAAACACCAAGAAACTTATGAACAAAACAATATTAATAGAAATTCTTTCTGTGACACTAACGGAAAAATCTAATTTAGATAAAAAAATTAAAACATATTTGTCTTTCGGGTGAATCCACTTTTACATTAAATGGTGAACCAAACACACAAAATTTTAGATATTAGAGCAAAGAAAATCCACGTTTGATGGTCGCAACTCAAACACAGTATCCAGAAAAAGTAAATGTATGAAACGGTATTTTTAAATAACAAATAATTGTCCCATTTTTCATTGATGGGTCTCTAGATGCAAATAAATATATGGAATTACTTAAAAATTTTATTGGTCCAGAGTTGGAATACATTACTGATGAAAATTATACTGTCTGGTTCCAGCAAGGTGGTTGTCCTGCACACGGTAGTATTGATGTAATAATTATTTGAACCAATGCTTTCCTAATTCTGGGATAGGTCGAGGTGGACCCGCAAGATCCTCTGATTTTGCACCTAACGATTATTTTAAGGACCTATTTGAAAGAGAAAATTTATAAACTATTATAAGAATTTGTTTATTGACAAATTGTCTGATGGTAATTATTAACTAAATCAACTAAAGATTGCACGAAAAAGCATGAGTATTCGCCGAGTGTTTGTAGCTCAATTGGTTAGAGCAGTCATCATGCGAATGAAAGGTTCTGGGTTCAAATACCGGCGAACGCTCATTGCTTTTTCAAAAAAAATAAAAAATTTATAAACAAAATCATGACGACACAAACTCATTAAAAAATGCAGTAGGACAAGAATGCTACAAAATAACAACGCGACAATTAGCTGCAGTTCGTCGGGAATTTTTCGACACATTAGGCTATTGTTTAACTGTAAATGGAAATAGTTTATTACATTATATTATATTACATTTATTATAATCAATACTTTGCAATTCCTTCAAATTTAGTTATTTTCTTTTTATTATTAATGTATTATTATTATTACTTATTATTACCATCAATAAAGAATAACAATATATGTTCAAGTATAATTTATGAATAATTTCGATTAAACAATAATTTTTATTTATTTCATGAGATTGTCAAATTATATCATTTTTCTTTTTTCAACTTTTTATTTTGTCACAGCACGCTCAATCGGTATTTTTCTTCATAAAAGCCATTTTCCGTTTGCTTCTTACTCTTGTATAAAAACAATTGAACAACGAGTAGGTACTCATTAGACACAGTTTTTAATTCTAAACATTTTTTTGTATTTAAAATTTTGGACTAATTTAATTAGGGAAGTAGCAAACCTCATATTAAAAAAATAGTATTGTATTTCCTATGTTTAAGATTTCGATTCTACAACCGAGCCCAATTCCATAATAATTCGACCGGTATGAATTTCAAACTTTATGCTATAAAAAAATGTCAAAATATACTAAAAACTGTTTTATTCTTATAACAAAACTATATCTACGTTATTATATGAATCTTTAGTTGTCTATTGCTGAAAAGATATTTTAAATAATACAAACGTTTACAAAACTATCATCAAATAAGTATTATGGCAACAGATTCATAAAAGTTCGGCAAACAAAAAATGTATGTTTTAGAAGGGATTTATTTGCGTGTTTTAAATTAAATAGTTGTTAAAACAAAACACAAATGCAAAACAAAACACACAAATGGAAAAAACAATACAAAACTATCATTTTCGATTGCCGGTCTTTTTTTTTCCAATAAAATGGCTCGTGGTAAAACTTTAAGAAGGTCTATAATAAATGCTTATATAAATGGTATTTCTGCAAGAAAAATATCTGTTTCTCATTCTATTGCGAGATCTACTCGTATAGTATAAAATATTAAAAACTTATATAAAAAAATTGGTGGAATAACTAACAGTTTGAAAAATGGCCGTCCTTCAGCCATTTTCCTTGCTGATCTACGAGGTTTAAGAAGAATTTTGAAAGTAAATCATCGAGCGAACGCTCGAGATATTCAACTTTGTGGCGGGAAATGATAGGTAAACAACCACATGTCTCGACAACAAGAAGAGAAATAAAAAAACTGGGTTACGAGTTTTATAAAGTATTTTTTAAAATGTTATTTCATTTAACGACTAATGTTACTATGCCCTATTTGTCATTAGGCGCAAGAAAAGCTTTTACTAAATAATTTACAAAAGCGTAAAATAAATAAATAAATATATCATTACGCCTTCTACCCATTACTGGGTGTGGCACTCTTCCTAAGCAGATCTCGGTAAGTGATATATTTTGCGCGTGAAGTGCGGTTACCAGTCGTCAAATCACGGCCCCCAACGATGTTAGTGGTGGAGGAGCGTAACCGATCAAAATGGGTAACAGAACAAGAACTGGACTAATCGACAATGGCATGCTATAATTTAGAGTGATAAGTCCAAGTTCGATGCTTGCGTTGCCAAATAGAGTATAGTAACATTAGTTGTTAAATGAAATAACATTAAAAAAATATCTTCTAAAACTTGAAATCCAGTTCTTTTGGTTTCTCTTCATGTTGTCGAGACATGTGGTTGTTTACCTATCATTTCCCGCCACAAAGTTTTAACATCTCGAGCTTTCGCTGGACGATTTACTTTCAAAATTCTTTTTAAACCTCGTAGATCAGCTCGGGAAATGGCTGAAGATCGGCCATTTTTTAAACTTTCGGATATTCCACCAATTTTTTTATATAAGTTTTTAATATTTTGTACCAGAGATCACGCAATAGAATGAGAAATAGATATGTTTCTTGCAGAAATACCATTTTTATGAGCATTTATTATACACCACCGTAAATCTCTGCTCAAATCTTTACCACGAACCATTTTATTTGAAAAAAAATCATACCGGCAAACGGCAATGACAGTTTTGTATTGATTTTTTTCATTTGTGTTTTGTTTTAACAACTATTTGATTTAAAACACGCAAATAAATCCCTTCTAAAACATACATATTTGATGATAGTATTGAAACGTTTGTATTATTTTAAATATATTTTCAGTAATAGACAACTAAAGATTCACATAATAACGTAGATATTGTTTTGTTGTAAGAATAAAACATTTTTTAGTATATTTTACATTTTTATAAAGCATAAAGATGAAATTTATACCGGCCAAACTATTATGGAGTTGGACTCGTATGTATATATGGACCGTTTGTTTTCAAAGTAAAGTCCATTTGAAAAAAAAAGATATAACGTCATTTATGCTTAATTTAGTGTAAACTTTTTATTTATAACTGACTAATTTTGAAAAAGGTGCAAGTCCATTTCCATCCGTAATTATACATTATTTTAATTAAATTCGTCTACGTATTGCAAATTTATATAATTAAATTACATATTGATAAATCAGTAGAAACATTGCCAGACTTAATATAATTAATCTATATTTTTTTTTATTCACAGATATTCTAACCTTCAGTTTTCTCGAAACAAGAGAAAATGGATTGACACCACTTTCAAAATAAACGGTCCATTTACATCAGTTGGCAGGAACTTGAAGAATATGTATCATTGATAAGCAACAAATAAATATTTCAAGACTTAATATATTGCATCACTCTAGTGAATTTATTGGATATTTTAGAATATAAATATTATTAAATACAATATATAAAACATAATTAGCACAATGTAAAAGTTTAATTTTTTATTTCGTGATACGAAAATAATAAAATTTAAAGTTTCGTAAGTCCCCCATTACTTAATGCCTTCTGCGGTAAACAACCCGCACATCTACATGCTGTCCAGAGTATAGTTTTTATATTGAAATGAGTGTTTTCGATGTTTAATGAGCATTTTAATAAATATATTACTGTGAAAAATCACCTAAATTGAGTGATATTTTGTGTATCCGTGTTTTGGGTTATAAGTGACAATAAAGTGAGATATATTTTGTGTATTCATGTTTCAAGTATCGAAACATCATTAAATATATGTGACAATAAAGTGAAATATATTTTCTGTTTTCGTGTATTCTGTTTTCGTGTATCGCGTATCGAAAAATCACTATAATTGACAATCAAGGTTTTGCTAATATCAATAGTAGTAGCTAACATGGGACACGGCCGGTAACTGATTCCTGCTTAAAGTAAGCAAGATTATTTATTTTTAGCAATCTTTGGCTTTTCACCTAATCTGTAAATACTTAAAGATTAATTCAGTAGCTTATTGTTATTTTTATTTTAACTTTCTTATTTCAATTGAAAATAATTTTAGCATTATTCTTAATAAAACTTGAAACATGTTATTTTTGTTTATAACTAGATGTCGCATTTGTGGAATGATATGTGGTCATTTAGACCATTAAATTTGCATATACAATTTTCCTTTTGTCTTTTAATAAATTAAAGTAATACAAAACATTTCATACTATTTATAAAATTTAAGTTGCACCCACAGCAAAAACTCTTCGCCTCGGGTTATATATTTTATTCAAATAATCACACAAGTTATAATTTGTTTTCTTTTTTTGTTTAGTATTTAAAAAAACATAGACACACCCATTACTTATTTATTCACATTTCGCAAAATCATTTGTGTCTATCGTCTGCTGTACAAAGTTCAAAGACCTATCACTACGAAAAGTTGTCCGCTTGATTAGTCGATCTTTGTATCAGACTTTTTAGTTAGATTATTTGTTTTATATTTCTGTTTTTCTGATAAAATTAGGTCAAAGGAAATTTCCAGCTGTAAAATATTAAATGTTAAATGAATTTGTAAGCAACATACCTAATATTGCTTATATTTTAAAATTTTGTAATTTTTGCGAATGTAAGTATTAAATTTATGACAGCAAAAAAAAGTATGCAGTATAAATGCTGATACACCTATTATTATTACTCTGCAGTACAATATAAAATTGCTACCACGATGATTCCTATGCGATTTGAGTTAAATTAATGTCAATTTAATATGGAATTTTACTCAAAAATATTTAATGTGAGGGTACTGAACTTTGTATTCTTTGCATTCAGAATAAAATTCCATTCCAAAAAATAAAGAAATTAATAATAATAATAATATTTATATTATATTAACGACAATATTTTTGATAGTAGACAATTGTTTTAATTTTTCATGGACGCCTTTATTTTTACGAATATTACCAATATTTAATAAATTTACAAATGAAATGTATTTTATTCCAAAAATCTATAATTTGATTCTCTACAACTTTCATTTGAAGTATTTTCCCATAAAATTCATTAGGAAGCAACGCGTACCCAAAAATCTGATATCACATGTTATATAAGCCTATGTTCGGGTTTCAGAGATAGACACACCATTATTATCTCGAGAAGTATAAGAGCTACGAAGTTATTAAATTAGTACGGATATACTATGTTGCAAGTCTATTACAATACTATTAACAAATAAAAATTGCAACTAGTGGTTGTCCAAATGTGAATACAACTGTAAATGAGAACATATTTTATTTATTTTTTCTTGTGCAGAATGAAATTTCATTCTGTATGCAACGAACACAAAGTTCAGTGTCATCACATTAATTTTTTTTAGGAAAATTCCATATTAAATTGACTGGTTAGAATTGGTAATTAAATAGTAATGTAGATTACTATTTACTTTAACAGTGTCGGATATTGAAACTGACATTAATTTAATTCAAATCGCATAGGTACCATCTTGCTATGAAAGAAACGATTGAAAATAATTATTTGTTTCTTATTTTTATATATATTTATATATACAGTGTGTCCATCGAAAATCCGAACCTAGGTTTATAACATGTGATATCAGTTTTTTGGTGCGCATTGATTCCCAATTAATATTACAGGAAAATACTTTAAATAAAAATTGTAGAGAATAAAATTACGAATTTTTTAATATAAAATACATTATATTTGTGTATTCCATCACAGCGCAAAAGTTAATTAAACATTTGTAATATTCGTAAAAATATAGGCTTCCATGAAAAAATTAAAACAATTGTCTACTGTCAAAAGTATTGACATTAATTTAATACTAATACTGGGATATGTTTTTTGTAACTTTCACCGCTGTAGGTCCATTTTATTATTTCCAGCTTTTTCTCGTGTGAGAAATCGTTTATATTTTAGATGTTTTTCCTTGTGTGTCTGTGATTCAATACTAACGTCAATATTTTGTTATTAGACAATTGTTTTATTTTTCATGGACTTCTATATTTTTCGACTAATTCAAATATTTAACTAATTTTTGTGCTCTGATAAAATATAAAATTGAAATGTGTTTTATATCAAAATGTCCGTAATTTTTATTCTCTACAATTTTTATTTGAAGTATTTTCCTTTAAAATTAATTGATAACTGATATTACATGTTATAAGCCTATGTTCGGGTAATATTTATATATATATATATGGGCCATTCTCTGGGAAACCCAAAAATTTTTTGAAGGGCATGGAAAAATCGAAAAAAGTGTCTAGTTTTCAAATATGACTGGCGAAATTGTTAATTTTCATTATTTTTGGGTGTTTTTCCAATTTTTTTGGCCAAGGATTTAAGCAAATAGTTGAATAAAATGCTTAGGTTAGCTGTTTTTCGTTTCTTGTTAAAAAAACTGAAATATTTTGTCTCCAATCAATTTTTCTAAAAAGTTACCCTTTTTTAATAAAACTGGGTCAAAAAAAAAAATTATTATTTGAAACCTGTTAATTTTTTATTCAAAAACAAAGCATCCTACGAAAAAAAATATTGTAACAAAAAATGCTTAGAAATCATCAGAGAACACGTGTCATTTTTTTCAGAGCTTTTTTTATTTTATTTTTTAGACGAGAATTTTAGAAAATTTTAAAAATGTTTCAGAAAATTCTGATAAATTTTATGATAGTACCACCTTAAAGCTAACGCTATATTGAAAGATCAAAAACCAAGAAACAAGAAATTTTAAAAATGTTCCTTCGCGAAAATTGAGTCTTAATTGCAAAGAGTATGAAAATTGGAATAGAAAAATTTAATGATTTTTTTACTTGAAAAGTATCACAATTCCAAAAAATTTAAATAACAGAAAATGCTTCGAATGTACAGAAGAATACGTGTGATTTTTTTTTAGAATTTTCTAAAACATTTAAAAAAATTCTATTGTCCGAAAAAAACATAAAAAACATAAAAAAAATGTCTCAAAAAATTCTGAAAAAATCACACGTATATATATATATATATATATATATATATATATATATATATATATATATATATATATCTGTGCCTCAGAAGTAAACTGTCTTAAGTCCAGAAAGCAACAACTAGAGAAAAACGCGTTTAAAGTTTAAAGATATTATCTTTTTTATACCATTGTAACAATTTATTACATATAACCATCAAATGGATTTTACAGATTTAATATCATCATTGTATATTAAAAATGATAAATTTTTATGTTTATGGCTATTAGTATTTTTTTTTGGTAACTTAATATTGTTTGCCTATTTACCCTCAAAGTGGTATTGGACATAACATTATTTAAAGATAGTTAAATTTGAATGTGAGCTATATGTGATTTAAAACTCTGTTCCTTATAATAGAACCAACAATGTTACGTTCAAGTGTACATAAAACTCATTTTTCGCAAAAATGTGACTTAATACAGTTTACCTCTGAGGCACAGATATATATATATATACAGGGTGTCCCATTTTAATCTGCCAGTAGCGATAATTCTGAAACATTGCATTGAATCAAAAAGTGTTCCAAATGAAAAGTTAATGGTTCTGAGGGGGACATCTGATGCCGTAGACTTTGCCCCCCCAGCCCCTCAAGGGGGGCGGGAACAGGGGGCAACTTTAAAATCTTAAATGGAAACCCCTATTTTTTATTGCAGATTCTGATAGAGGGTTAAAAAGTATGTAAGTTTTATCCGAAACATTTTTTTTATTGGTCGAGAGATGGCGCTGCAAATGTAAATTTTTTTTTTTTAAATTGCGAAAATCGTAACGTAATTAACTGTTATTATTACTTAAGACTTACTCACAACCTTACAAGGTTGTTTTTTTCTCAGCCTGCCCAAATACTACCCCCCCCCCCCCTACAAAGACGTAAAGTACTCAAAAATAGCGATTGAGTACTTCTTTTTCAAATTAAATAATGGTAAAATAATTCAAAAAAGAATGTCATTTTTTTTCAAACAGTGTTTGACCGGCCCCCTTACATAGCCCCACCCCCCACTGGGGCTGGTGGCAACTTTAGAATCTTAAATGGAAACCCCTATTTTGTACCTCAGACTCGGATAGAGTTTTAAAATGTAGGTCAATTTTAGTCGGGGTATTTTTTAAAGTTGGGTGGGGCTATGTGGGGGGCCCGGTCAAACACTGTTTGAAAAAAAATGACATTCTTTTTTGAATTATTTTACCATTATTTAATTTGAAAAAGAAGTACTCAATCGCTATTTTTGAGTACTTTACGTCTTTGTAGGGTGGGGGGGCGGGGGTTGTATTTGGGCAGGCTGAGAAAAAAACAACCTTGTAAGGTTGTGAGTAAGTCTTAAGTAATAATAACAGTTAATTACGTTACGATTTTCGCAATTTAAAAAAAAAACTTTTACATTTGCAGCGCCATCTCTCGACCAATAAAAGAAATGTTTCGGATAAAACTTACATACTTTTTAACCCTCTATCAGAATCTGCAACAAAAAATAGGGGTTTCCATTTAAGATTTTAAAGTTGCCCCCTGTTCCCGCCCCCCTTGAGGGGCTGGGGGGGCAAAGTCTACGGCATCAGATGTCCCCCTCAGAACCATTAACTTTTCATTTGGAACACTTTTTGATTCAATGCAATGTTTCAGAATTATCGCTACTGGCAGATTAAAATGGGACACCCTGTATATATATATATATATATATATATATATATATATATATATATATATATATATATATATATATATATATATATATATATATATATATATATATATATATATATATATATAATATATATAAGGATATATTTTTATTAATATCATTAAATTACAGTATCAAAATTAAATAATCGGTATTAAATAATTTGTAGGGATATTGACAGTATTGTGACATATAGTAGGCGAAAAAATAGAAATTAATTTGGTTAATTTCATTAAATAACGCTATCAAAATTAAATAATCTGTATCAAATAAGATGTAGGAATATTGATAGTATATAAAAATTAATAAATATATCATCACGCCTTCTACCCATTACTGGGTGTGGTACTATGCCGAAGCAGATCTCGGTAAGTGATATATTTTGCGCTTGAAGTGCGGTTACCAGTCGTCAAACCACGGCCGCCAAAGATGTTAGTGGTGGAGGAGCCACAGGGGTAGCTTTTGAAATTATGAAAATTGTTTGTCGACTATGGGAATCGAACAAGGGTTCTCAGGATCCACAGGCCGACTTCATACCGCTGAGCTAGCCAGCCCATAAATGTTGATAGTATTACGATATAATTGGTTTGAATATTTTATACCAGACACTTTTCACTTGAAATTTGATTTTACTACTCATGTCAAAATTTACGTGGCACACGATATATATATATATATATATATATATATATATAAAATTTGAATAGGGAACTTATCGCCTAAAAAAATTAGGATTGTCTATATATATATATATATATATATATATATATATATATATATATATATATATATATATATATATATATATATATATATATATATATATATATATATGCAGGAAATACAATCCTAATTTTTTTAGGCGATAAGTTCCCTATTCAAATTTAATTAGTGCTTTGGTCGCAGAATTCAATCTACCAGATTTATTTGAAGCATTTTCCTTTAAAATGAATAGGGAACGACATATCGTTATATGAGAAAATTAACATTGTATTTCCTATACGAGTATTACATAAATCAATTCACCAACCTTACCGAATGTTTTAAAAGGGCCTAAAACATTTCGATTAAAAATAATTTTATCAAATATCGCAAAATGAAGGACAGGGTAAAGGGAACATTTTTAGTGCCACTAGTGGACGAGAAATTTTTAATAAAAATAGTAATTAATTATTTTATTCAATATACATAAGATAGAAAATAGACGATTCGTTAATATTTATTAATAAAAATAAATTTTATCTTATGATCTCAAGGATCTCCACAGTAATTAGTGATAATGCACATATTTTATCTAAACTATTAAAAGTATTTTTTGTATTTTGTACGAGTAAACAATAAATAATCAAATGTTTCGAAACTAGTATATAAGTATCTATTAAAATTTGACCTTTTATTATTTATGCATTTCTCTACGATAATTTTAATATCTTTTGTGCAATATCGGTGTTGAAATTCAAATCTATTACAATATCACAAACGACAAATGTATAGCATTCATATACATTTTTAGAAATTATTTATTACATATACAGCAAATAATAGATGTAGGTTTATACTAAAGCAAATTTATGTTTAATTTCGCATAAAAGTATTTTATTGAAAATTTACTTAATTATTTATCATATATTATATTTAAATTAGTATAACACAGCAGATAGGAAATTAAGTCCCACATATGTGTAGACTACGAATAATGATATAACGTATTACCCCATTCTTATCAGTGTTGCATCATGGTCACATGTTTTAGATAACCTATAAAGTACATACAACTGTTGCCTAGCAACGCAAACCGGATACGAAATAAAGATATTAAACCTCCAAATTTAAAATGTTATAAATTCAAATTTTTAATCAATAAAAACAAGTCACACAATAGCATTGTTTAGGTATATAATATCAAATATAATCTTGAAATATGTGGTAATAGTTGTGTTTGAAACCAAATGAGTATTCGATAATATCATACCTTATTGTGCGGAAACTTGGCTCAGTTTGTTGGTTAGGAACTCGACACGCGGAGAACTTGACTTGAATATAAAAACCAGTCAGCAATATACTGTCAAACCTCGGCACTAGCTACACTACTGAAAGATACAATCCCAGACTCTGTACTGTACGGACTGGGAAACAAGTTTTGATAGCGCTGGACAACTAAAGTTTGTTGTATGGGAGGGTGTGTGCGAGTGTGTGTGTGTGTGTATCGCACCCGCTGATCGTTGACGTTAACGGTGCCAGTGCAACGATGCCCTTCAATCATGTTATCTGCTGTTTGATATAGTTCAAGTTCGTGTTGGTGATGTGACCTAAGCAAGTATTCCCGTCACAGAATTTCACCGAAATCGCTATTGTTTATATTTATTACATTGTTTTTACTGTCATGTTTATGCTCCTCTGCTTGTATCAGTAGTTCCCAAACTAATGTTATAGATTGTCTGGCAATATTGTAGTGTGGGTAGCGTTACAGCATTCGAATCCGGAGATCTCGAGTTCGAATCCTACTCAAGCTAAAAATATACATGAACACTGCGGCTCGGTGATTTCGAACCCTTAAAAAAACTTAACGTATACTTCTTTTCGCAGTGATTTACAAAAAATTGTTTACAAAATTTAACAGTGCTAAATTTGAATGATCTTGCTGATTTAGTTGCAATTGCGGCTTTAGAAGAAGCCGAATTTATAAATGCTGGTAATCCAAGACATTTTCATGTAACAGATCATGATTTTGTATTATCAAACATAGTATTTGAAAAAAATATTTAAACGCCAAAAAAAATAAATATATATATATATATATATATATATATATATATATATATATATATATATATATATATATATACTAGGGTGGTCCTTAATATGGATGTATCCGAATTTCTTTGCTCCCTGGGGCTCAAATGCTTCCAAATGAATAAAAAAAAATTGCCTGAAAATTTTAGCTCTTAATATTAACTTTAAGATAGTCCGCGCTCCAACCTAAGTTTCTCATAGAAATAACATGGAAAAAATTTCATTTGTTCTTTAGAATTCCATAACTCTGCCATAAATGAATCAAAAGTAATTAATTGTGTCATATTTGAGCTCAAAGTTTAATTATTATATAATTATTAATATTATCAATTATAATTATTAAGTAAATATTTATTTTATAAAATATGACAAATTTTCCATATAAAATTTTTATTTATATCTTTCAAGTGTTATTTTTATAGACTATAAAAATATTCAGGACTCCATATCTCTATCCATTTTGACTAAAATTTTATCATTTTTAGCATCGAATAATGCAAATATGATGCAAATTTAATTAATTATTAATATAATTGCACATTTCATAATTTTAACTTTATGTTGTTAAATTTAATGGTTTAAATGTGGAAATAGTAATACATATATATATATACATTCTAAAATCGAATACAAACTTATAATAGTTATTCTATTACGAATATGTAGTGCAGATTTAAAAATTCTAGCTATTAACGCGTGTTATCCTGAATCTGTTCATAACAGCGCAATCTGGACGACCTCATCAATAAAGTAGCATTTTTCGCAAAAAAACTGTCAGATATACATAAATTTCAAAAATATTTTTTTTTTTACAAAACAACTACAAATACACATAATCAATAGACAAAAAAATATTTAAATTTGTGAAATAAATTATTAATCTTTGTCGTCTGGGTTTGAATTGAAGAGGAAGGACAATCTTCGAATAATTCTTCCATAAACTGACACCACTGCTTCAATTAATTCCGATTTACTCAATCGTTTAGATAGAGAACATTTCGCTAACTGGCCATAAGAATACTGGTTGAAATTTAGTTTCAATTTGAATTTATTATCTTTAAACTTATAATTTAATTTTTATTTTATTTATATATACATATGCAGGGTGATGACCGCTACTATCGAACATAGAACTTTAACATGTAAAATCGTATTATTTTAATTTCCTGCTTCCTAATTATTTAAACAAAAAAAGTTTCAAATAAAAGTTTTAGGCATAAAATACGAAATTAATTTTGCATGCATTGTAACGACACAAATTAGATCTGAAAATGACTAAAGTTCTCTCAAAACTATCGAAAGTTATGAAATTGAAACAAAATTAAACAAATGTTTGACGTTCAATCTGTCAAAACTCTCAAAATAAATTCTTTATTTATATAAATAAATAAATAAATATATCATCACGCCTTCTACCCATTACTGGGTGTGGCACTCTGCTAAAGCAGATCTCGGTAAGTGATATATTTTGCGCGTGAAGTGCGGTTACCAGTCGTCAAATCACGGCCCCCAAACATGTTAGTGGTGGAGGAGCCACAGGGATAGCTTTTTCAAATTATGAAAATTTGTCGCCTGTAGGAATCGAACCAGGGACCTCAGGATCCACAGGCCGACTTCATGCCACTGTGCTAGCCATCTCTTTATTTATTATTTCATTTATTTTGACGATAAAACGTGAAACATTTGTTTAATTTCACGGCTATCGATAGTTTTGAGGCAATTTTCATCATTTTCAAATCTAATTTGTATCGTTACAAAGTATGCAAAATTAATTTTGTTCAGATGCAGAATTGTATGCCCTAAAACTATTATTTCAAACTTTTTTGCTTAAAATATTTAGGGAAGCAGGAAATTATAAAATTCTAATTTTACATGTTAAAGTCCTATGTTCGAGTGTCGTGGTCACTACCTCCTTGCCCCCCCCCCCCTGCGGACGTCCATATAGACATCACGGGGTGATAGATTTAGCTAATAATGCCCCATTTATACCATGTGTCCCACATAAATGTTGGCATAGACAGTAAACATGTAAAAACAGTTTTTGAAAATAAAAAGTGGCTGGCAAAAAATTATGGGACCAAATTTTTTTATCACAATACTGCCAATAAGCCTACATCTTATTTAATACAAATTAATCAATTTTGATGGCGTTATTTAATGATATTAATAAAAATAAATCATAATTTTTCGCCTACTATTTTATTGTTACTGACGTAAAATGCTTGCAATTTGTTTAAAATATTTTAATCTGTCACTGTCATCTGTTAGTGTCATTATGAATACCTGAATTTTTCTAACAGTTTCTGGCGAAATACTCAGATATTTGTCCTGTATTGCGCCCTCCATAATACATTCTAATAATATTTACGCTACCTTCATATTTCAAAAAATTCAAGATGACAGTGACAGATTAAAATATTCAAACCAAATTGCTAGCACCTATCAATAGCAATAAAAAAGTGGAAGAAAAATTAGAAATTAATTTGATTAATTTCATTAAATTATGCTATTAAAAATTGAATAATCTGTATTAAATATGATGTAGGAGTATTGGCAGTTATGTGATATAAAATTTGGTGCAATTATTTTTTGCCGGACACTTTTTATTTACAAAAGACTGATTTTACATGTTAACTGCCTATGCCAAATCTTTCAACTATCTATTATAACATTTGTCTAAAACATTTTTTTCGATCTCTACATGAAAAGTTTTTATTCAAATTGAATTACAAGATAAATTTTAACAAACTGCAACAATCATTTAAAACAAAGTAGGCTTGCTGCCATTAAACAAGAAAAATAAAACAATGAAAAATGAAACAACAAGGAAGGGACTAAATTTGTTTTTCAAAAAGGCCACCATTCGCAGCAACGCAAACCCGTGTTTTAATATTAGAAGAGATACTTGCAAGACGAAGACATCAGACGAAGACTTTGGTTTCAACATTATGAAGCACCGGCTCACATAACCGCGAGAAGTCATAGCACTACTAAATAGAGAATATCCGAATAAGTGGATTGGGAGAGGAGGTTCTGTTGCGTGGTCTGTCTGGAGCCTCGACCTAACTCTCCTATATTTCTTGTCTGGAGTCACATGGAAGACCTCTGTATTTTATTTTTCTTGCTTGTTTGTCTGTTTTTTGTTTTTGTTTTTTAATTTTCTTGTTTCATGACAGGAAGCCAACATTGTTTTAAATTATTGTTGCGGTTTGTTAAAATTTATCTTGTAATTCAATTTGAATAAAAACTTTTTTTGGACAGATCGAAAAAAATGTTTTAGGCAAATGTTATAGTAGATAGTTTAAGGATTTTATAAATGTTTTATTTTCAAAAATCGATTGAGTTGTTTTCAAAATATCTTGTTTTGAAATTTTTGATCGGTCGCCATTTTGTTATTTGATCAAATAGAAAATAATTGCAAATACAAATGTTTTAGAGAACCGAAAGAAAATGCTGAAAGTTTTTGAATTTTTGAAATATTTCTTAAAATAAGGGAGTAATGACGATTTTTCGAAAAACAAAAAAGTCAATAACTCTGAACTGGAGCTTCAAATCAAAAATTTGAACTAAGAAAAGTTGTTTGTTTGAATGAGTCCCAACTGCCGTTTTCAAGTGTTACAACTTAGTATTAACACCCGTATATAGGGTGTATAACGGAAACTGAAACATAGGCGTTTAACATGGGAAATCAGTTTTTCCGTGCGCATTGCTCCCCTAATTATTTTAGACAAAAAGTTTCAAATGGATGTTCTACATCCGAATCTATAAGAAAACATCATTTTGACAACTTCATAACTACAGAAATAAAATTTGAAAATTCACGGAATTACAATTTTATAGTATTAGAAACAAGAGACGAACAAAAGGGTAACGTTTTATACATTAAATTATTAGTATTTATTTTGACAAATTGTGATAATAAATCAATGGCGAACCCAACGTTCATAATAACCGATATTGGTCTCAAAATAATCCACATAATATTATAAAGTCTCGAACACAATATTGATAAACTGTAAATGTATGGGCAGGAATTTTGGGAGATAAAATCATAGGCCCGTTCTTCATTAAAAGAATAAATTAGGGGGTATATTTGAATTTATTAATTAATGTTGTTGGGCCAGAAATTGCCGAAGTAAATAAAGAATATGTGTGGTTCCAGCATGACTGCGGCCCTGCACATAGCACAAGAGAAATTGTGGAATATCTGAACCAAACACTTCCTGAAAGCTGGATAGGACGAAGTGGACCAATTAACTGGCCAGCACGGTCGCCTGATTTAACTCCGTGCGATTTAAAAACTAATGTTTATTAAAAATGACATGAAAATGTAGAAGAACTTAAATTTGCTATAACACAAGAATGAGAAAAAATAAACAATAGACAATTAAGTAATGTTCGGCATAGTTTCTCCAATAGATTGGGTTATTGTTTAGCAAAAACCGGAGGCTTGTTTGAACATCTATTATAATTTAAGAATTTGAGAATACTTTTAGTTTGTTGTTGTTTATATTGAATTTAATTTGTTACATTAAATAATAACCGAAAGAGGTGCCACAGAGATAGTGTTATTTTATTTTATTTTATTAATCTTAAACAATAAATCTAATTAAACCTTTTGCTTTATTATCATTATTATCTTTATTTATTATTGAATTTCTATTTAGAAAATTAATATTTACTACGTAAAATTATTCATTTTGGCAATCATTATTCTGACACTGACGTAATAAAACGTTACGTGTTTCTTCATCTCTTGTTTCTAATTCCATGACTAATACAATAAAATTGTAATTCCGTGAATTTTAGAATTTTATTTCTGCAGTTATGAAGTAGCCAAAATATATTTTTTTATTGATTCGGATGTAGTAATTTTTGCTTTACAACATCCATTTGAAACTTTTTGTCTAAAATAATTAGGGGAGCAATGCGCACGGAAAAACTGGAAAAACTGATTTCCCATGTTAAACGTCTATGTTTCACTTACTGTGATACACCCTGTATATAAAATATATTTTTAACAACACTTTTTACGAAGCTGACAGTGAGCTGTTATTATATTGTTTTTATAAATAACTGCTACCTAGCATGAATATAACTTAAAAAATAAATTTTTCTTGTTTCATAATATCAATATTGTGATAAGTAACCATGAAAAATAAATATAGTCATTAACATATCGATCATTAACAAATGATACAGTTACAGAATATAGGGGAAAATTACCGTGGAAACATTATGTATACGTATTTGAACTGTTCACCACGTACGTAGACGCAAGTTTGGGAACGATTTCGAGAATTGTGTTCCGTACTGTAATTGTGATTAAGTTCATCTTGTACAGAATAGCATAAATATATAAATATAACCAATAATTTTAATTGATGCGAATTAAGCTAACTTAATAAGGATTAAAGATTAAAACAAATTAAAAAGTAATGGAGTAATGGCTCAGTGGTATCAACTCGGCCTGTGGATCCAAAGAACCCTGGCTCGATGCCCACGGCCGATAAAACATTTTCACTAATTAAAAATTACCCTTGTGGCTCCCCCACCACTGATATCTTTGGGGGCCGTGATTTGACGGCTGGTAATAATGGGTAAAAGGCGTGATGATATTTTTATATTTTTATTTATTTTATTTTAAAAAGTTGATAAAATAAAATAAAATAAATATATCATCACGCCACTTACCCATTACTGGGTGTGGTTCTCTGCCGGAGCAGATCTCGATAAGATATATATTTTGCGCGTGAAGCGCAGTTACCAGCCGTCAAATCACGGCCCCCAAGGATATTACCGAAAGAGAAATCACAGAGATAGTTTTAATGTGGTGAAAGTTGTTAAAATTTGATGAATTATGATAATAAATTACTTCCAATAATAAATTTAATGATACCTATCTAATAATGCTCGGTTTTTCAGTGACGGTTTAAACTTAAGTTCAGCTGAACCTTGAACTTGAGCCTGAACTTTTTTCTGTTTAGGCCCGGTTGTACAATATAGGTTCAGTGTGAGTTCAGTCTTGAACTTACAGTGAGATGACAGATTGCGTTGTACAAACCTGGTTCAAATAATGAGCTTGGTTCAAAGTGCGGTTCAGCTGAGCGGCCGAATTCTGCAGTTCAACCACAGTTCAGTGAACAAAATAACATCATGTGTCAATTTGATTAACGTGACAGTTATTATTTTAAAATTATGAATGAATTAATACATATATTTCAAGTGACGCTGAAGATATATTTGAATTAATAAATATGTTAAAATGTCGTAGAGCTGCAAAAAAATGTAGAAAAGGCGAAGATCATTTTAAAAAATGAAATGATAAAGAATTTAGTGCGAGATTCTGTTTGCCGAAAGCTGCTGTAAAATATATAATAGAAAAAATTTAAGATGAAATTTGTTCTTCCACATTGAGATAAGTAAAGAAACAGCTATACTTGAAGATTAGCATTTACATTTTCTGTACATAATAAATAATTTATTTAAGAAACAACACCGTATTGCCGGAAAATAAGGTGCTAGTGACTCTGTGTTTTTCTGCAACTGGTCCTTTTTTGCAAGTAGCAGGAGAATTTAGTGGGTTTGATAAATCTATTACTAGCACAATCATTCACAAAGTGTCCAGATAAATTGATAGATAGCATAATACTTATATTAAAATGTCTGCAACAGAAGAATGAATTTCATTATTTGTATTAAATTCTTTTTTAATTTCCATCCAGCATTCTGTTCTCATTTTATTCGTGTTCATACCGCATATCTTACATTTGATACATATTTTTTTTATCAACAGTATCATTTTGTCTCTTCTTAATTTGTTAAATTTGCTGATCGCATCATAATAATGAAATAAATAATGTATCAAAACTGTGAAAAATTTAATCCATAAAATCATTGAAGTATATAATGTATTTGATGCGAAATATTTAACGTTAATTTGCCTTACCTTATTATATTCCATTCAAACTGACATAAAATAACCAATTTTAAAATTGAAAATGACAAGAAAAATTATGACATTTGACATTACGCATTACCAACTGAAGTAATTTTTATTAGTTATATAGTTCAGCTGAGGTTCAGCTGAACTTGCATTCAATTTGTTTTGTACAACGCACAGTCAATTTGAACTCGGGTTCTATAAAACCGTAGTTCAGTTAAACTCAATATGAACCAATGTTTGTACAACCGGGCCTTATAACCTGTCAAATTGAACTGGTTCTGTTGAACCTTTACTGTATGTCAAAATAATATTGTAGTGTTGTGTAATTTGGGGTTTTGAGAAAATATCAACGATATCCTAGGTTACTGAAATTGTATTTATGTCAAAATAATAAAAATTCAATCAAAATAGGTATCTGTCATCATCATTTTCTTTCTTGAAGGAAACTAAAAGGGCAGCGAATTTTTCTACTGATGAAATCGAACTGTTAATGGATTTAGTAAAAAGCATGGAATGTAAATTAAATAATAATTTGGAAAGAAAAGTGTTGGGTGGAAATTTTACAATATTAGCGACAAAGTTCATTAGTTTTAAGGAAGAAATACGAAAATTTCAAGAAAAGAACAAATGTTAAATTCACAAATTCTACAAATAAAATCTATAATTAAAAAAGACAATTTAACAAAAGATATTGAACATGGTGTAAGGGCGCAAAATTTACGAGAAGAAAGAAATTTGAAAAAAAGAGAACATCATATACATCTTTATATATAAAAGAAAGTCGGGTTAGTTACACCATTTATAACTCAAGAACGGCTGGACCGATTTTGATGATCTAAGATTTGTTGGATTCGTCTTCGCCCCGAATAGCAGAATAATTATTAAAATATCGATTTACGTAAAAAAACAAAAAAAATATTACAGGGGTTAGAACACATTGTACTTTTATTTTTCCACTCTGTGGATAGATGTCGCTAAATTGGCTGCGTTTTACTTTTCCACTATGTGAATAGATGTCACTAAATTGGCTGCGTCACAGTATAATTATAAAGAGCATAGAATTCTTAAAAGTAGTGTACTAAATTGGCTGCGTTACAGTATAATTAGAAAGAGCATAGAATTCTTAAAAGTAGTATACTAATTTCACACAGAATATATGAGAAATAGACCATATTACTATCTCAATACGCATGCTCATAATGCACCAATCATATGCTAGGAAGTACAGCTAAAATCAAACCAATGTATTTTAAAGTAAAATATCATTTTATCTAAACGTAAATGAATGATAATTTTTTTATACAAGTTATATTTAATTTTTTACTATCGGATTCTGTCCTTATAATATATAAATAATCAATACAGTAATATTAAAATAAATATTAAAATTTGAAAATTTTAAGCGCCAATTTGCTCTGCTGTCATCTGTCACTGGCCGATAACCTCAAACTTACGTTTTGTTGTGATTGTTTTGTGAAGTGTGAATTTTGTTTGAAAAATTCCTGGGTACAATTGTTCCGTCCCGGATTGTAATTTGAATTCATTAATTAATAAGGCAATATCTTTTCATTTCTTTCCCAAGATTAGTAAACAGACCAAAATTTCAAATTAAAGATTTATGTCAACTTCAAACTGGCGGCAATAAAACTGTCACAATTTATGCGCACATGCACATATGCATCACCGTTCGAGTCACATGGCGTCACAAACATTAGTATTGCCAACATAATTAGAAAAAAATAGAAAAAAAGTTTGTCACCCTGGCACGCTTTTTTCATTTCATAAATTTGCCGGCAGAGGCACTATAGAAAATAATATGGTCTATTCTCGGAACATTCCATTGCCGCTGTCTGTCAGTATATAACCAATAAAGTTACCTGTAGATTTGTTAGTTTTTTGCGAGTGTTTAAATAATAAATCTTATTTGTTTTCTTATAATTTGTGCGAGAATTATTATTAAAAATGCCGCGACCCAGAAGATCTAATCTTTCCCAACAAAGCCGTAATGCAATTCGGCTTCGTAACACTGCGAATCAATCCACCGAAGAAGAACGGGAAATCGCATGAGAAGAGCGCCGCGATAGTATGGCCCGACTTCGTGCATCTCAAACACAAGAGCAAATAGAGGCAGCCCGTGAAACAGTTCGGTTGGCAATGAGAAATCGTCGAGCTTATCGCACAGATCAACAGATTATTTATTTACGCGCCAGAAAACAAAACTAAAAATGTTGTGTATCAAAAAGCATTACAATAAACACTATGTTTTCGAAATAATTATTAATTTAAAATTAATTCCACTTCAAATTGAATATTCATAGTTAAGACAGGACAACGTCTGTCGGGTCAGCTAGTATGGATATGAAAAGATTGGAAACAGAAAATTTTTAATTAGAAATACAATTTTAAAAGCAGCAATTAAATGTAATTAATAACTAATATGTAGGCATTTGAAGTTCATAACTTAATTTATTTGATAATATTATTGTTAATTGTATTATAAATAAAAATAAGAATTAAACATAGTATGAAAATAATATATAATAGAATTTCTTGTTCTGTTATTCGGGCCAACTCGTTATCGATGTTAATAGCAGGCACAGCTTCTTTTTCATTACAAGCGATATTGTGTAGTACAGCTGTAGCTACAACGTATCTTCCAGTACTTAATTTTAGCCTAATACCAATTGCAAGTACAGGGAACCTTCGTTTCCATACTCTGTACTGTCTCTCCACGGTATTTCTAGTCGTAATATGGCGCTCGTTGTATAAATTTTCAGCAGAACTTTGGGGATTTAATAGCGGAGTTAGTAAAATATTTATTTTTTTATACCCATTATCGCCCGACAATAATTAATTTTCCATTTGGCCATGATCAAATAAAAATTTATAACATATTCATCATCTGAAGATTCCATTTTGATAAAATTATAAATTATTTGTGACAGGTAAACGTCAATAAATACAGTGAAACAGCCGTTTAATTTACTATGAAAACAATGTAGGCGACGATTGAACTTGACTTAAACCAAGTGAAATGACGGTTCAGGTTCAAGACAAATTTGAACTGAGTTTAAAGTTTAAACTGCACTGAAAAACACTTTGAACCTTGAACTTGAACTTGAACCGATGTTTGAGTTTAAACCGGCACTGAAAAACCGGGCATAAGAGATTCAAAATTATATCGAAGCAGTATTTAATTAATTACAACTATGGGCTGCTGTCCTTACATTTTGGTAAAACCAAAGCTCATTAGTGTTGTAAATGGAAATATTTCTGTAGAAATTGAAATATTGGAAAATTTCCGATGGCGTTGTGAAAATATAGGAAACAAATAAAATATCCATTTATATATAATATTTAGTTGATATTTCAACATTTATATAGTATTTCTTAATTGCTACAGTTGGAACACTTTATAATCTCACATTCTTATTGTTTTTCATAAATCACTGTGCGTGTATTTTCTCTGCTAGCTTCATCTGCACCAACTGAACGATTGTTTAGCTATATTCAAAATAAAAAAAGAAACTGTTTAACTACTGACAGAACTAGAAAACTAATTTGCAAAGGTCACGACAAAAATTTGTTCACAAACGATTACTGGAAGATAGATCAACAATTACGATGTACTTGATAAAAATCTAGATGGTTTCAAATCTATAATGGAGTTCAAAATCAGGGATAGCGGCTCATCAGATTCAGAACCAAATGCAGAACTTTTAAGAATATAGTTCTGTTTCAGTTCCTGCAATGTATCGTACCGATAGTGATTCAAATAATTAAAAATAAATAGCTTATCTTATCATTTAGTCTTATTATTACTGTATTATTTTGTTACATTAGACGATAAAACGTACAATTTATTTGGCAATAATGAACCTGTTTTTACTTTTAATATTTCCAATGTTTCCATATATTTCTAATATTTCAAATATTTCCAGAAATATTTCCGAATATATTTTCATAAAATACGTTTCCGGGTATTTTGCATCACTGTTCTTGAATGGATTCTTAGTATCCATCAGGCCGATTCTCAAAACAAATTTTAGCTAATCCTCAATTTTTGATTAGCTAATCTTACTCTACTTCGATTTTAAAAAGTTAATTCAATTCACTCTCCGAAAACTAAATGATAGCAAGATTATATTAGTGTTTATTTAAACTTTTTTGAGAATATGGAGTAGCATAATTTGACTAATCCAAAACTCAGGCCGTATGGTACTAGAAATAAATCGATGTGAGCACTGGGCAGCACATATTCTCCGGCCATATTCAAGCAAATTTTTACATTTCAATTGATTGATTTAATTAATGTCAAATAATGCATTTATTATTTTTTTTTAAGTGCAACTAGTTTTAATCCTAAAGATTTCTTTGAATATGTGGAGCGCGAATTAAGTAGGCTTAAGGTTTGTTTAAAAAAGCCGACCTAAAAATAAGTTCCAACACTGGACTTCGCTAACCGAACGTCTTATTTTTAAAATTTAAATACTGTATATAGGTACATACAGGGCTCGAAATGGACCGGAGCTGACCGGAACGCTGTTCCGGTTCGTGAAATGGTCAGTTATATCGTTCCGTCTCGTAAAATAATGGACAATACCGCTCCGGTTCGTCACTTTTCAAAAAACATAAATGAAATATTATAAAATTATATTTATTTTTAATTCCTAATAGAATTAATTTTGAAAGACGTTCTGAATCACAATTTTTCCAAATTGTTGTCGCTCATATTTTAGTATTTCAATTAAGGCGTTTAGTTAAATAAGGAGTCTCTTACGCAGCTTTCTAAGGCTTTGTATGTTTCGTGCACTCTACGTCCTTGCATATTCTGTGCTGTGCTGCTGTATGATATGTCAATAATATTAAATAAAAAATCATAATAAATACAAAAATTATATTTCATTCTTAATTACAATAATTTTAGGCTATAATAAAAGACGAAGCATGAATTTGATAAATAATTGGTTAAATCATTCATGGACCAAGAAAGATGAACAAGATATAGATTTATTATCAAATAAACGGTCATTATCACCACCGAAGACAAAAATTAAGTCATCCTGTGACCAAACAACAAGTAAAGTAACTGTTAGTAATTCTATCGAGGAATTTGATAAATCTATTATAATTACAGAAACTGATTCTGATCTTCCATCTTGTTGAACTGTGGAACAAGCCAAGTTATACCAAAGTAATAATAATTGGCTTATTAAAAAAAAGCTTTAGGGTGCTCCATCTGCAAAACTGTTCAAGATTTTGATATAAACAGCGACAAAAACCTACGATTGTCTAAAAATTGGCAAAATTACTTAATCAAGTTTTGTGGAAGAACAGGGAAATCTTGGAATATAAGCTGCGAGTATTGTTTATATAATATAATAAATATTATAAATCGAGCGTTCCGTTTCGTAAAAATTTCCATTTCGAGCCCTGGGTACATAGATCAATAAATGAACACATACATTATCATATCGTGAAAGATTTTAAAACAGCGAGTTGTGCCTATTATTTCGTATTATTATTATTATTTTTTTGCGGCAAATATCTTAAAATCAGAGCAGTTTGTTGTTGTTAATAGTAGTATAGTGGAAGTAAGACTCTTGTACATGGGTAAATAATATTTTTTATTGAAATATACTCGTATACTGAAAAATAAGTACATATTGACATATAATTTTGGAACATATATAAAAGTTGACATTTTAAAACTGTAAGTATAACAGTAAAGTTAACGTTTTTATGAATGTGATTCAAAAAAATATATTTATTTTTTTCCATTGTGCAAAACCACACAGTTAAAAAACAATTATTGTGTTATTTAAAACGAAGAATTAGATCAAGTTAATAATTAATGTAATTTATAAAACGTGAAATGTACAATACTGTTATATATTTAAACAAAATATAGAAGGAAAATACAAAAGTATGTATTTCAGTTGGCAATACAATTTTGAGGATCTTTTATTGGACATTTAACACAACGCCAGATAAAGGCGGAAATAGTATTTGATATGCCATTTTTATAATAAATACAAATAGGTTGAGTTATGAAATACATTAGATTATTAAGAAATAAAAGGAAGTGGGTAGGGAAACAACGAGTTTTATTAATTTAAATTTTCAAATGTCACTATCAACAACAGGAAATTAATTTATTTATCAATATTATCAACTTCAAGTTTTTTTTTTCGTTTTATTGCCAATTGAAACACTACTTTTTATCATTCTGCAATATATTACATAATATTGTGTTCCATATGGGATAATGGCTCAGTGGTATCCGAGTCGGCCTATGGATCCTAAGAATCCTGGTTCTATCCCCACAGCCGACAAAACATTTTCACCAATTTAAAAATTATCCCTGTGGCTCCCCCACCAATAACATCTTTGGGGGGCGTGATTTGACGGCTGGTAACGGCACTTTACGCGCACAAATATATCACTTATCGAGATTTGCTTCGGCAGAGTGCCATACCCAGTAATGGGTACAATGTGTGATGATATATTTATTTATTTATTTATATTGCTCGTGTTAGTTAGTTCTTTTCCCTCGCGACTACTTTCAAGTGAGTGAGCTAAGATCAAATTTATTGAGAATTTTTTAATGTTTTTCTTCTTATACCAATCCATGAAACATTGGTATTGCTTGTTTTAAATGGATCTAGATTTTTGAGGCAATAAATTTGCCAATCGTATATTAGCATTTTTACTGATGTTTGGAGGAGTAAGTATACTGCAGCATTTCTGCATCACTTTCATCACTAGAATTAATTTTGAAGCGATATTTCTCCATATTTTTCTTGCAAGGATAAAGCTTTCACTTTATTTATTTTGGTTATCATTTGTCGTAGTTATGAAAACCATATCACAGTGTAATTTAATGTATTTTTCCTGAAAGAGGTAAGAAAATGTCTTCTTTCCTGACCTATTTTAGTATGGAAAGTAGATCATTACAAAAACAGTCAGTTAAAGTACTTCCCTGACTAGTCAGGAATAGCTATTTACATAACAAGTGCGCGACGACATATTTTGCACAAGAACGCAATGTGCGCGAATGGTGCAAATGACGTCTTCGTGCACGAGTTGTGTACAATGCTTTTTGTAACGAGCAAAAATTATGTAACTGGTAGTGCGAAAAGTTATTAAATTTAAAGCGTGAATTTATATTGACAGTTTAGTATGCCATGAATTGACATTTGTTATTTGAAAACTATTTTCTTATTTTTTCTCGTAAAACTTATTAAAATATGTCTGATTGATGGCGTTATAAGCTAATGTCTCTATTTCTTTTATATATTTCTTAAAATGTGTGTACAATTAGCGTTTTAATAGTCAAAATTTAGAACCATAAAAATGGGTGTTTTTTTAATTACTATGGAGCACTAGAGCAAAAATCAAACTGTACTTCAGTTTCCAGGATAATGTAAACCTTATTTTGAATGACGCGAGTACATTTACATAACAAATGAGTGAAGATATACTTTGCACATGAGCGCAATGATGCAAATGACGTCTTCGTGCACTAGTATTGTACAATGTTTTTGTTTCGAGCAAAAATTGTATAACCGATAGTGAAAAAATGTATTCAATTTAAAGCGTGAATTTATATTGATAGTTTAGTATGCCATGAATTTATATTTGTTATTTGAAAACAAATTATTATTTTTGTGTTATAAGCTTATGTCTTTACTTATTTATCAATTTCTTAAAATGTGTGTACTCGTATACTGAAAACGTTATAAAGATATACTGACGTCGTTCCTCCTGATAAAACTTAATAAAATCATAAGAAACTGGTGCAATATTTAAATAACAATTTCAAACACAAAATGCTATTTCAACACAAATCTTATATAAGAATATTGAACAATAGCTATAATTACTATCGATTCATGTATTGAAAATAATTGTTTTTCATTTTTAATAATTATTTTATATTTTGCACGTTAACATGACACGTAATTTCTTTATATATCGAGTTGTCATTGATCTGTCAGATTCATGATTTATTGCACTACTATAGATAAGAAACTGCCATGTTACGCACTGGGACTGTATTTTGCGCCATCTGAATAGTGGAAGTCTAACTAAAGTCGTGTATATAGGCAACCCGGTATGCATATTTAGGCAGCTTGTAATTTTTATTATTATTTTATATTTATTGAAACTACATAAAATAAAAATTCATAAACACTATATAAACATTTATTAAAATATCCTCGTGTATACAATTTATTTATAATTTGAACTGTTTCAGTCGCAGTTTTATCCAATCCTTGTGAATTAGAAAATATGTTATGTCTTCCTCATCTAAATATTATTTATTATATGATCACTTACTTACCAGTTGCACTGCAGTTTTTTACACAACAACTAATATTAGTTGATGATCTTATTTATATGAAATTATTTCACAAATAAAAATTAATTGGATATTTGACAGATTAAAAATTTCAAATACGTATAAATGACAACTACAGGAACAATCTAGTAACCAATGATTGCCGATATTGTAGTTACCTAAAATGGTTGTCTTCACATAAAGACTATTAGCGCCATTCCTTAGGTGGAAGTCTAACTATAAACACAGTCCCATAGTTACCTATATAACTTTCTGCTGCCTGATCTATTGTTTCAAACATCAAAAAAATATGTTTAAAGTCTTTGACTTTGACCTACATTAGTTTTTAAAAGTTATTTTATAACAATGCCGAGGGGAAGAAATTTGTCAAAGCAATGCCAGTTGCTGATTTTTCATTTAATCATTTATTTTTTTCACATTAGACGTTCTTTTTAAAAACTTTTGTTCTTACCTTGGATACGTAGTCTGCCAAATATTTACAAATTTTTAATTATTTATGGTTAATTTTAAATTAAATTTAAACGGTTTCAGAAAAAATAGTACACATAATACATCATTAAGTAAGTATTTCAGAGAAAAATCTAATTTAATTATTTCTAAAGATTCTGATACTTTATCATTTTCTAACGTTTGAAGAAAATAATTATTTATGTTACAAAACTGAATGTGACCAACAGATTCATAATTGAGTCCAATTCTACTTTCATGGCGCTAGTAAAAATGTCATATGTGTTATAATCTGCAGAATTACTTTGTTTGTATACATATAAAAGCTGTTTCTTCACCCTTTTCACTAAATTATTTGTGCATTCAATCTTCTATATGGAAGCACTGTACGGTACGCATTCCAACAAACGTTTGTGAATTGATGAATCTCCATCACCTATAAATCTTGTATATCGTCAATTATATAGTTTTTTATTTATGCAAAGTCCTTCAACAATCAAATCTGCTTCCATTGTTGGTGAAGATCTATGTCAATTTCGGAAGCATTTATGGTTTGAGATATTTATTCCTCTTCTCTCCTCTTTGCCACGGTACAAATTCTGCAGTACTTATTCCGAATTCCTAAAAACAGTAATTTCTTAGAATTATCGCAACATCAGATTTCACAGTACGGCTGTGACCGTAGCGCCTGTGCGACCAACCTCCATCAACAACAACAGTGCACATTACGCTTTTGGTCGTCTCTTGTTTCTAATTCCATGGCCTTGATTATACAGTTTAATAGATAGGCAACTAAATTGAATCCCAAGTTCCGATGTATAACTGTTAATTTGGTTGCATCCCTTAAAAATTTAGGCGTTTACGTTAAGGTTTGACTACTCGGATTCATTCGGTAATATTCGGTAATATTTGTTAGAAAAGCATTCGTATTTGGAACCACTTCACTCTGAGTTTAGTAAATTGGAGAGAATAAATGACCTGCGGTTCTCAATAAAAAAACAAATCGCTATAATTGTGAAAAAGTTATAATTTAATAATAATTTAAATATTACAATTTATTTTGTAACGCTGACAAGTCATTTAAAAATATATATAATTAGTATCAAATATTATTTACACGGCACTTTCTCTATTTTATTAATAATTTTTTGTTAACTTTACTGGATGTAAATATTGAATAACTTTAAAATATAGTGTGTACTTAATTTTCTTTATAGATAAAAACTAAAAGCAAGTAGAAAGCTCATCAAAATAAAATGATTGAGTGTCACTGTCTAATGACGTCATAAATAGATATTGTGCTTTAAAAATTATAATACCCATTAATTTTCGGTATTTTGAAATCGGATTTTTATTAATAGTTACCTTTTGAAATTTAATTAAAAATAGTTATTAGTAAGCTAGTGCTTGAAATACCTGCTTAGCGCTTCGAGAGTAAAAGTTCAACAATGGGGAGTTTAATTGGTAGAGCTTTTTAATATATATTTATTTCAATAAATTCTTGACCGAACATAATTTTTTATACAATTCAAAACCATACCATAAATGATATATTTATTGTTTAAATATGAAAGTAAATGTTGAATAAATCAAAACGCTCATTTAAATTTCGCACTACCATACTGCAATTACGTAGTTGCATTAAGCCAATCACAGGGCATTGTCTTTAACGTTTGTCGTTGCTTAACTTTACTGAGAAAAAGACGAAGAAGAAACAAGCATTCTGCATTCTACGATTCTACAGTTATTTATCTCTGTCTTATCTGACTCTCTTTAATCCAAGATGCTACTACGTCATATTCGTTTGTTTCGAAAGTTTAAATATTTTTATCATGCATAATACAAGTTTTCTCAAAAAAAATTGTGTTTAATAATTTTATTATGTAGATTAATATATAAAAAGTTCAAAAAAATCTAGAAGGGCCTATTACTCGAACCTCACACTCACCGTAAACCATTATGTCACCAATATACCCTGTACTGTGATTAGAATTAAATTCCTGTTGTGCAGAGTAACATAAATAAATAAATAAATAAAAAATTGTATATATATATATATATATATATATATATATATATATATATATATATATATATATATATATATATATATATATATATATATATATTATATAATATAATATAAGGTGGCTTAACACCCCAAGTGAGATTGCGCCGCTCCTTTCGGAGCTATCTAGATGTATTTATTGGAGTAGATCAGTCTCCATTTCTTCTTCATTTCTGCTATATTGTTTTTATTAAATCTCTCCACATCTTCCGGTCTGTTGTTTTATTCTTCCAATTATAGATTCCTGCCTTTTTTAAATCTCCTTCTACTTCCCGTAACCATGTCGATCTGGGTCTGCCTCTGCCCCGTCTTCCTCCTGGTTTCCATTCGATTATTGCTTTTATTGCGTCCTTTTCTTCCGCTCTCCATACATGTCCAAGCCATCTGGCTCTCTGTTGCTTTACCTTCTTCACTATATCTTCTCCTCCCAATGCTTCCTCTATTTCATAGTTCATACGTTGTCTATATTCGTTTTCTGCTATCTTTATAGGACCTAGAATAGTTCTCATTATCTTCCTTTCCATTACTTTTAGAGTTTCTTCATCTTTCTTTGTCATTGTCATTATTTCTGCAGCGTACAGTGTTATTGGTCTTATAATCGTTCTATATATTTTCATTTTAGTCGCATGTGTAAGTAATTTGCTTTTAAGTAGTGTTTTGTTGGCGTAAAAGGCTCTATTTGTAGCTATTATCTTGTCTTTAATTTCTATCTCTCTCTCTCTCCCGAACTTGATATTGTTATTCCTAAATATTTGAATCTGTCAACCTGTTCAAAATTACATTGACCTATTTTTATATCCCTGGTCTCAGCTTTTTTTCCTAATATCATTATTTTGGTCTTAGACTCGTTTATTTTTAAACCCATTTTGCTGCCCTCATCTATTATTTCTCGTAATATTTCGACCATTATCTTCCTGTTTTTTGTAATTATTGTTATATCATCTGCATATGCGATTATCTGTGCTCCTCTTGTTCTAAGTGTTCCTTCTTTATTTATTTTCCTCATTACGAATTCCAAAGCCAAATTAAACAGTGTAGCTGATAATGCATCACCTTGCCTAACTCCTTTAT
Organism: Pterostichus madidus; assembly: GCA_911728475.2. Taxonomy (NCBI): domain Eukaryota; kingdom Metazoa; phylum Arthropoda; class Insecta; order Coleoptera; family Carabidae; genus Pterostichus; species Pterostichus madidus. The sequence continues at coordinate 18,721,259 of OU452305.1, read as the reverse complement.
TTATTTCTATCTCTTCTGTTTCACCTTTTTGTGTTTTTACAGTGATTTTTGTTTTTCTCATTGTCATTATTATTATACGTCTTAACTTCGCTGATATTCCTAGTTCTCTCAAAGCTAACAATAATCTTTCTCTTTTTATTGAGTCAAAAGCTTGTTTGAAGTCTATGAAAAGCATTTCCGTGTTTATATTGTACTCAAGAGTTTTTTCTATTATTTGTTTTACTGTATGTATCGCATCCACCGTCGATCTTCCTTTAGTAAAACCGCACTGATGTTGTCCTATGATATTCCCTGATTCAGCTGATAGTCTTCTTTGTACTAAAGTTGACAATATTTTGTATGCAGTGCTCAATAGTGTTATACCTCTGTAATTTTCACATATTTGCTGGTTACCTTTTTTATGTATCGTCACTATTTGGCCTGTTTCCCATTCCTTTGGCATACTCTCGTCTCTCCATATTTTCTGAATTAGTTCGTGCATGTGTTTCTGTATCTCTTCGCCTCCGTATTTTATTAATTCTATATTGATGCCATCTTTTCCTGGTGTCTTTCCATTACGGCTCTTATTTATTATTTCTTTAATTTCATCGATTGTTGGTTCTTCTACTTCTATATCATCTGTTTCAACTTGGGTGCCTATTTCCATACTTTGTTGAGATACTGTTAGCAGTTCCGTGAAATGCTCTTTCCATACTTGTCTATATTCTTGTTCATTTTCTGCTAATATACCATTTTTATTTTTTATTCCACACGCTTTTATCTTGTGTGTTCTGTTTTCTTCGTTCACTTTTTGATAAAACCTCTTGGTATTTCTGTTTAATCTTTCTGCTTCTATATCTTCTATTTTATTATCTATCTAGTCTCTCTTATGCTTTCTTATAATTCTGTCACATTCTTTTCTCATTTTTTCATATTCCTCCTTGTCTTCTTTTGTATTTGTTCTTATCCATTTCAATCTTGCTTTCATCTTTCTCCTTGCTGCCTCGTTGCATTCTACACTGTACCATTCTTTTTTATTGTTTCGTTTTTCTCTTCCTACCCATCTTTCTGTCGCCTCATGTATGCATTTTTTAATTTTTTTCCATCTCGAATCTGTATCGCTTTCTCCGATTTCTTCTTCATTTAGTATCTTATCTAGTTCCTCTGCGTATTAGTCTCTTGTACTTTCGTTGCTTAGTTTATCTATGTTCCATTTTGTTTCAGCTGGTTTGGTCTTATTAATTTTTCTTATTTTATGTCTCAACGTTGCCGTGACCATGAAATGATCCGAATCTATGCTTGCTCCTCTATATGTTCTTACATTTGTTATCGATGAGTGCTTTCTTTTCGTAATTAGTACATGGTCTATTTGTGTCTGATGTTTTTGGTCTGATGATGTCCATGTTACTTTATGTACTTTTGGATGGTTGTATTTTGTGCTACTAATTATTAGATTCGTTCTTGTTGCTAAACCACATAATCTTTGTCCGTTATCGTTTGTTTTTTCGTGTATTGTATACTTTCCAGCCACTTGTCGTATATAGTGCTCTTTACCTATTTGCGCATTGAAATCTCCTAATATAATTGCTGTGTCTTCTTTTGGTATTCCTTCTACTATTTCCTCTTCCAGACTCTCATAGAACACATCTTTTTCTTCCGCCGTTGCTTTTTCATTTAATTTAATAACGATAATTTAAAAGGTTTCGTATTAATCCTGCAGTAGGCCATTCTCTCACTTATTGGTCTGAAATCAATCACCTTATTTTTTAATTTATTCATTATGAAGAAAGCCACCCCGTATTGTCCTTGTTTATTGTCCCCTGAATAATGTACATCATATTCGCTTTTATTAATCATTCCTTCTCCACTCCATCTTGTTTCTTGTACTGCTGCAACATCGATTTTATATCTTGGCATTTCTGCTGCTATTTCTTGCATTTTACCTGGATGTAGCATAGTCCTTACGTTCAATGTACTTATTTTAATCCTCCCTTCCTTCGTCTTTCTTTTAGCTTTCTTTTTCTTTTTTTCTTCCGTTACTATTAATTGTCTCATTTTGCTCTTATCATCATCCTGCTTTATTTCCGTTCTCATTTCGTTGCCATGTCCTTTTTCATGCTTATCATCTCCATTTTCGTTTTCTATATGATTTGTTTTTAATCGTTTTTTGACGCTATATCTAGCTTCTTTACTATCTATTCTTAGTTTTTGGAAACCTATTTTAATATCTCGTCCTTTATTCTTCTCTTCTCTTGCACTTGTCCTTATACTTCCCTGTATCTGCATTTCTTCATTCGTAAGTTCATTGTCTATATATATTTTTGTACCCGTGAGTCTATTCTTGTTCCCCATGATCTTCATTTTATTCTCCCAACTGTCTATCTTCGCTACGATTACTTGTTTATATTCCTCTCTTCCTTTCTTGTATGTGTCTGTTACCTTAACTTCTACCTCTAGTTTCTCTTTAATAAACTTTTCCACTGCCTCATTTGACACCTTTAGCTGCATCCCTTTAATTACTATGTTATTACGTTTTCCTTCTTTGACCCTCTTCTCCTCAATTTTCTCCATTCTTGATAATTTACATGTCAGTTCTATTATTTCTTCTTTCATTTTCTTTTCATTCTGTTTTAGGTTATGAACTTCCTCTTTTAGTATGTTTATCATACTCTCGAAATCCTTTCGTATTTCTTGTATCTCTTCTCGTTGTTCCTTTCTACCCTCTTGTGTTTCTCTTCGATGTTTTTTGTTATCCTCTTTTATCGTTTTCATTTCCTCTCTTATTGCCCTCAACATGGGTCTATTGAAAGGATAAAGAGAAAGGATAAACATCAGTAGACAATAAAAAAAACTATAATTCCTTTAAAAAAAGTAACGATAAGATATGATAATGAAATCAGATCTAGTGCATTTAATAAGAGAACAAAAAAATCAGTTTTAAAGGAAATAATGAATGAACATTACTTCGTCTGTGGAAATATGAACCTCCAGCATTCACTTAGAGCTTAGGGAAACCACGGAAAACCTAAACAGAGGTTTCGACCAAAAACTGAATATAATACAAATAATTTTTATAAATTAATTAAAACATGAATAGAAGTTGCGATATTAAATATATAAACTTTGACGAACACCATGGCCCAGTTCAGAATTCTTGTGGAGAGATTAATCACTACAAAAATGCTAAAAATAAACAACACAACATGTCCCAAAATAATTCAGAATTCATAAACTAAGTAATTATTGTCCTTTTGTAATAATTACAGACTTAATAATTGATGCAAACCGACCGATCAGTTACTAGGAGGTTCCACGATTTATTAGATTTTTTCATATGTTAATCTTTATATAAAAATATTCGACCCTAGTATCAGCTGTAGGTTTGAAGTCTTTACAATACAAATTAGGCGAAGCTTGAGAGGTTGTCGACACAGCGGTGCAGTCAGTGGGCGTTTCCCTTTTCCTTCCTTGTTGACATAATTATGTGTCCCGTGCCGCACAGGTTCCCGATTCCAGGCAGTTGACGACCAAAAAACAAAATATATCGCTTACACAAAATGTATATTTAAATATAATAAATACTAAAAATAATTGATACAAAGCAGTATTTCATATTAATAAATTATAAATTTTTTAAAATATTTAATTTTCTTGGATATTTTTTTATATTTGTAATTATACAACGGGAATCCCATTGAATCGATTTTAATAATTTTACTTTTATAAATTTATTTATAATAAACATTTTATGATCGAAACATTTATCTAATTCAAGTAACCAGTCCCTGTGCTTTATACGAATATAATTTAAAATACTTTGCTTTATTTGATTAGTAATATTAGATTTATGTTTTTTTAATTCATAAATGTTTTGAAATATGTCAAGTAATTCCATCAATATTATTATTAAGGATTCACTTGGCCTTTTAAGATATTCAATTTCATTTGGCTTGCCATAATCTTTTAAAACTAACAGCATTTCATTTTTGTTAAATTATAATTCATTATTTTTTTGTAAATCATTTTCACATATTTTACAATCATAATGTTTTAAACTTTGATGCACTAAATAGCCAGTGAAATAAATGAATGAACATTCTTCTAAAGATGAAAGATGTATATTTTGTACATTTTCCTCATTCATATTTTGATTATTTTCTGTATGCTTAACATTTTCACAATTAATTTTTATTCCCGTATTTATATTATTTAAATTGATATTGTTATCGCATTTTTTAAGATTATGATAATTCTGAGACTCTTTTGGTACTGAAACACATAATAAATCATTTTCATCAGGTTCACAATTACCTGTTTTGACGGTATCTAATATTCTAACATGCATACATTGTTGTAATGCTTGACGAAATTGTTTAGCTGTGGGGTTAGGATTATACCCACCGCGACTCCTTATTACCGAAAATTGATTCTCTAATGCATCTTGTTGCAATCTATTTGTTAGTAAAAATAAATAATTGTCCTTTTTTATATCTTCAAATAAATTTAATATAGCCGTGATAGTTTGGACTATACCGTCAAAACAGTAAATATTATGTCTTTCCTTACCGTCTTTATTATATAGTTTACAATTTAAAAAAAATATTATTGCCTCTTTTAAAGTATTTTGAACAATTAAGTTTTTGTTCGATAAACCACATCGATATGGATTACTATCATTTAATACACGGCTATTTAAACAGTCGAATATATCATTTATTTTTCTGATAAAGACAGCGGTATTTTTAGCAGTATTTGACTTTAAATCATTTGTTAAAATACCGGTTTCTATTGCTGATGCCAACGTTCGACTAAAAACTTGAGTAGCTAATTTTACGGTCATTTTTTCAAATGTATTCGGGGATATATGTTTATCTGTTATTTAAAAGATTTTGTATCTTTTTTATAAATGTCACGTATATCATTCCACGATACCTGATTTCCCTCCATAAACAAATCACTTGCTAGTAATGTATTTCGTATGCTTTTAATCAAATGCGGCGTGTCATACATAGCATATATTTTTTTAGAATTTAGCTCAAAAAATGGTTGTTGTTTTGTTATTCCTAATTTAGAAAATGTTGCCCTATTGTTTGAACACTGATCACAAACTATACATCTAATGTTTAACCCAATATCCAAACATTTCTTAATATTCTCCTGAACGAATTTTGATAAATTATCAGCTTTAACATTATCATGACTGTAATAATAAGAAATTGGCATTTTCCAACTATGCATCAAACCGCGTATCATAAAAACTGTAGCATGGTTGGCAATTTTATTTGTTCTTCCGATATTTCCCAAATCTTCAAACCCCTCTACTAAATCTTGAACCGAATCTAGCTGTAGAAATTGTTTAATACTCATTTCATCAAAAATTAAAACACATTCGCGTTCCGCTGGTTCCATTACTTTAACTTTGGACAGTAAATTGATAAATAACGAAGTTTCAATACCAGTAGGAAGGTGGAGAAATGACAGCCAATATCTAATTGTTCTTGGAGATGGTAATGTCATGTTAGATGTATTTCTCATATATTTATACAAAGCAGGAGATTTGTAATAATAAGAAAGTGCCAGCTGTTTCTCGATTTCTGTCCATTGCGTCCGTGATTTATGTTTTAGTTGCATATTTATTAATGTTTTAGCATCGCGTGATTTATTTTGCATAATATTATTTACTGCGTTATTATTAATACGTAGTTTAGATCTTCATCGAAAATTAGCAACTTTTTTGGCTTTAATTATGCGGGACTGATTTTTTAACTGTAAGCGCAATTTTAGATTTGTAGAAGATTCAGTTGTTGACGGCGATGGGAATACAAGAACTCTATTTGTTTTAAAGGTTACAGGGGAACACGAATAAGCAGGACGCATTTTTGTTGGTGTTAAACAATGAATTTCATCGACAGTGGGTTCGTTTTCTTCTTGCGTTATTTTACTTGGATTTGAATAAGTTCTTTTTACTGGATGTTTTATGTGAAATTCCGGTGAAGATATAGGCACAGGTACGAAATGAATTGGAATCGCGTGTTTTACAAGCGTTTTTCTATTACAATTAGAATTGATCCTAATAAAATTCCGAATAAAATGAAGTTCGCAAATTTTTCTTTTTGACAACTCTTCCTTACTGAAAGCAATTAAATCGGTATTACCACAATATTTTAGCCATTTTTCACAAATTATTTCATTAGATACTGGGAATCGGAAAAAACTTAAATCTCTATTTATTCTTTCTTTTTTATCACAATTTATATATACACAGCAATGTGTAGCTACCATAGTTTTCATGATTGAAAGCTTGGATCTGAAAAAATAAACATTCGAATTAATAGATTTTAATTGATTTAATAATTATCACAATTAACTCGAAAGTTACATAAACATGCTTTAGAATTTGTACGGATGCGTTTTCTAACAGGTAAATATTTTAATATTTCATCATGTCATAAAAATTATTTTTTAACTATAAATATTTAGTTAAAATTAATTATATTGATATACTACTGACGTCTTCGGGGACCACAATTTGACGGCTGGTAGGCGCACTTCACGCGCATAAATATATTATCTAGATCTGCTACGGGTGAAAGGTGTGATGATATATTTATTTTTATATTTATATTAACATACTATAAATCACCTTAATTTAACAGTTAAAATAATTTTCTAAGTTCATATCTACTAAGAAGAGAATTTTTTACAAAAACAAAAACATTGTTAATTTCTCACGTTTTGTTTACATTAATCCAAATCATATCACTCATTGTTATTGAGATCCTAATAATTGAAAAAAATATTCTTTATATTCGAATTTCCGAACTAGATTATTGTTTCATTTTCTACAAATTTCAGTGTACTGAAGATGTAGTTTAACAGAAAATTTTAAAATGTTTGTGAGAATGTCGAAGACTGCGAGGGTAGGTAATAAATAACATTCAAGTATGACAGGATTTGGACTAAAGCGGGCAAAAAATCAAGTGTCGCATTTCCTACTAGAGTTAGAGAGAGAACAAACCAGCATAAATCAGAAATATGTAGAAGCGAGATAGGTATATAAAAGTGACGGTGTAAGACATTTTAAAAATATTTTAAAAATTAATAAACATCTATATAGTAGTAATTACAAACTTGATTACAAATTTTAAAAATGACTAGTTATTATATTATTTTTCTTGTTATTATAGGTAAAAACATAATATATATATTAAAAAATAGTTCTATACATTGAAAGATATTAAATTTAATCGCCTAATATTTATAAAATTCAGCTAAATTAATACACAAATTTAATTTAACAAAATGAAACAAATATTTGGCGTGTTTTCTGTAAAACTTGGTAAAAGTAACATAATAATATAAAGAAAGTTAGATTATTTAAATTTTAATTTTTGAACCATACTTATTATTTATTTATTACAAAAAACAGCAAGTAGGAGATTATTGAAAGACGGAAGTGATCTATGTCTCTTTCCAAAACAATTGTACATAGCATATTTCGCTTATCTCGATAATTAGCAAATGATTTAATTGCACAACTTGTCTCGCATATGAGACAATCAGGACGACCTGAACTCTCTATACCATATAATTTGAAGGATTAAATATATATTTTTAAAAGAAAAAGAGTGACTGCATGTGTTTTTTTTAAATATTACGAATAGTCAAATGTAATTTATTAAGTAAAACTTTTAAATTGGATTTAGCTATATATAAAAATATTTACCATTATTAAATTTGAAAAAATAGTACTATGTGTTTGTATTAAATAGATGCTAGACGCACTTCAATTTTATGTGCAAGGAAACTATCAAAAAGCCGTTGAGGAAGATTATCATTTCTCCATGTCCCATGCAGTAATTAGTCGATGCATCACAGAAGTATCCGAAAATATGAGGCATTCAATATATTTCTCCCGCCGGAATGATTATGAACGGCGTGCAGAAAAAGTCAAGTAATATAATTATTATAATGATAAAATATCCCTTTTGTTTTTGGCTTATGGCCAGAGGATTCACAGGTATCATAGGTCCTATTGATTGTACACACATAACAATACTAGCCCCTCCAACAGATGGCCCGCAACTGCCTGGAATTCTGTTTTATAACCGGAAAGGATATTACAGTATAAAGGTGGAAACAGTAATATATATATATATATATATATATATATATATATATATATATATATATATATATATACATTCTAAAATCGAATACAAAATTATAATAGGTATTCTATTACGAATATGTAGTGCAGATTTAAAAATTCTAGCTATTAAGAGTGTCGTTTACCTAAATATAATTTCTGTTTTCTGCAAGTAAGAGGGTTCTTAAAGTATGCAACCAAGGTACCCTAGCTGAATAGCTGATAGCTTGTACTTATATTATAGCTAAAGTATTAACGAACAATGGAAAGATTTATGACGTTGGTCACTTAGTCCTTATTCTCAGCCCCAGCTTAGATTTCCAGGTAGTCTTCTGTAGCCACGGAACGTAAACAAAATTATATTCATAGCAAAGTTCTTGTAAGTTAGGAATATCCCGTTGGTATTAAAATTCAACGAAAACATGGATCACTAGTATTGAAATATCTTTTGTTTAACAAATGACTGTTTCATCTAACAGTGCTTTCAATAGAAAAGATATAAAAGAATGTTTTTTTTTTAATTTTTAATTTATTTGCTGTTAAATGGGGCACAAAGTTTGCATTATTTTACACACATAACTCTCACTGAAATTTTTTAATTTCCATTAAAAAGCAGTTTAAATTTGTTTTTTCTAGTTTTCTTATTATAATAAGTTGTATTCATATAAATAGCATGAGATAATGTTAGGATATTAAAATTTTGATTTTTATTTAAAGATATTTTAACAAAAATAGTAAAATACGGCTTTAAATCTATGTTTTAAAATTCTATCTATTCTTGAAGCTTGTTCATGTAATTTTTTTTTTGTACATTGTTTATGACTATATTTATCTAATCATTGGAACAAACTTTCAAAATTATTCATATTTTTCGAGTAAACTACATTTTTCTGATATAAACAAATAAGATTTTATCGAATTCTTGCACATTATAAATTGAGAAAAATATATGTACATACCTCCAATTATTCCCTGTGAGATTTACTATTTGGATTTTCTATCACTCTACTGTAATTAAAAGAAAATCTTAATTACACAATGTTTGTAACGTAAATATTATTGTTATCAGTTTTAGAGCTGAAAAATCAGAACTGACAAAAGCGGCATTGAAAACCTTCTACATATAATGGCATAAATATGAATCCTTTTCTCTAGAATTTGTATTATGAAGAAATAATGACACATATATAGAATAATGAATATAAATAAAGAGTTTTCCCGGAAATTTGAAAGGGTTGTTTAAACGGTATCTAGGTAAACATATAAATAGCGGTAACACTTATGATATTATATCATTCTCATTTGTGAACTACAATTGAGGGGTTGTGCTTGACAATCATTGTTTTGTTGTTATTTGTATTTTGTTTTCGTTCGTTTGCTGTTACTGTGATATTATTTGTTCGACGGATTTTCGTGATACCATGGGAAATTATACGAAGAATAAGAGGTCAAGTAGACATAAAAAACGAAAATATGAAGTACAAAAATGCACTTTTCGTCGTTTGAGGTAAGTTTCATTTTTCATTATATCGTCTCGAAAGTATACAGTATCTATATATGTAATAAAGATAACAATACTAGATTAGAAATTACAAACAAAATATTTTTATTTATTTTCTTTTCATTATTTTCAACCAGGAATTCGAACATTCAGAAATATGAGTTTAATTCCGGTTTACGATACTACTTTAAATAAATGATTTCATTTGTACTCCAGTTCAGAGCGAATTTTGTTGTGGTTCAGGTTTGAAACATAATATTTTCTGAAAATTTTGGTAGTTTTCACTACAATTAATAATTATTATAGATTAAAAAGGAAAATAGTAATTTTTATTATTTAAAATATCAATTTATTATTACTATTTGTATACCTTATTTCCAGCCTTATTTAAATAATTTGTATTTTTACTGTATTTTTCAACACAATTTTAATTATTATTCTTTCAAATTGTTCATATACATATCATTTTTACTGTAATATTTTTCTTTTTTTTTTTGCATATATATAATGTTATAAACTTAGTTTTCTGCTCAGTAGTAATTATTAAAAAAAATTTTTTTTTTAGTGAGAATCAAACACTGCAAATCGCTGTAGTACCAGAAGAAATTCCATTGGCTTCTTCGTCACCAGTTCCCCTAGGTGACGATAGTACGTTTCTGGGTCAATCTATATTAGATTTCACATCATCATCTGCAGTACCATCACTTACTGAAGAGAACGTGGTAATAATTGAAGATGACATACCTGACATGGGGGATTTTTCTATTGAAGAAGATTTTCCACCGTTAAACGTTGAAGGAGATTCTCTTCATGATACTAAAGCTGGAGCAGAAAAAATTTCGGGCCGAAGAATTGTAGATATTATATATTTTTTGAACGCACTAAAAGAATTAAAACATCAAGGGTTTGGTTGTTCATTTTTTGATATGAATGTAATGGGGGATTCAAGTGGTAGAGCTTTTTAATATATATTTATTAAAATGAATTCTTGACCGTACATCATATTTAATACAATATAAAATCATACCATAAATTATATCTTTATTGCTGAAATATGAAAGTTAAAGTTGAATAATTTAAAACGTTCGCACTGCCATATTGCAATGACGTAGTTGCATTAAGCCAATCACAGAGCTTTGTCTGAAACGTTTGTCGGTGCTCAAGAAGACGAAGAAGAAATAAGCATTCAGCATTCTACGATTCTACCAATGACGTATAATACTATTCAAGTCAATGCAGTAAAAAATTTGGGTATAATTATTTTATTACGTAGATTAATATATAAAAAATTCAAAAAAGTCTTGAAAGGCCCATTAGTGAAAAACGCATCGGATACGAATCAATTTTTTGTTTCGAGTGCTCTGTGTGCAACTTGAAATCGTTTATTCATACAGAATCTCCAAAATTGACTGAAGAATACATGAACATAAATGCTGCAATAATTACAGGAGGAGCATTTCGACAGTTGTCTGCATTTTGCAGCGCAATTGACATTCCATCAATTTCATCAAAAATATTTTACAATTAGCAAAATAAATTAGCCGTAGCAATAAGCAAGACGGCACTTGATGAAATGAAACAAGCTGCACTTGAGGAAGCTAAAATTGCCAAAGAACGGGGAAGTGTGGATAAAAATGGAACTCCAATAATTACAGTTATTGCTGATGGAGCATGGAGTAAGGGATCGTACCGAACAAATTACAATGCGCTTTCAGGTGTAGCGTGTATTGTTGGTTTGGAAAAAAAAAATTGGTTTATCAGTGTCAAAAATAGATATTGCATGATTTGTGACAGTACTATTTTTAAAACGAAAAAAGAACAGTTTTGTTTTAAAAATTGGCACGGAAATAGCACAGGAATGGCAGCAGCTGCAATTTTGGAAGGCTTCTGCAGTTCAGTGGAAATGCATGGTTTAATTTATGGCGTACTTGTTGGAGATGGAGACAGCAGCGTGTACAGAAAAATAAAAGAAACTTTGCCATACGGAACAAATGTTTTAGTCGACAAAATAGAATGTACTAATCACATATTACGGAATTATATAAGTAAGCTGCGTGATATAAAATATAAACCCGGGTTTGCTGCCGAAGATAAAAAATACATTTCTGTAAATATTATGAGATTCAGAAATGCAATAACCTGTGCGATAAAATATAGAAAAAATGAGAACAGAATAAGGCATGAACAAATAAAAGACTTGCAAAGTGACATTTTAAATAGTATATCTCATATTCTTGGTAATCATAAAGAATGTGCAGAGTATTTCTGTAATAAAAAAAATGAAACAAATGATAGCATGTATAAAAAATTCGAAAATACTGGTTTATTAAATGAAATGAAAATTCCATTGAAAAGAGTTGCTGATAATGCGAAAAGTTAAATTTATGAATTAAACAATAATCCAGCAGAAATGTATAATGTATACGGAAAGAGAGTAAATTACTCTCTCAGAGTATCTTACAAAACACGATGCGAATTAGCAGTAACTGCCTACAACACAGACGGAAAATTATTATCAAAAATTCATGAAACCTATACTGGCCACAAAGCTGGGCAGCAGACACAAAAATATTGTGAACGCGAAACTAATAGAAGAAAATCTAGGAAAGAGAGAGGTAAACGACATTGCAAAAGAAAGAAGATGTATACATACAGCGGAACAGATAGAAATTACGGGCCCGATGCAGCGCAAGAAAACCCCGACTTATCTGAAGAAGAATTTAAAAATAGAAAAGATAAATTTATTAAGGAATTAGAAGAAATAAATCCCAAAGTATTAGAAGAAAATAACAGAAAACAAAGCCATTCTGATATATGGCTCAAAGAACGATTAAAACGATTAACAACTTCAAATTTCGGATTAATCAATAATATGAGAAATACAACTTCCCGGGCTGGTGCAGTAGAACACATACTATATAAATTTGTTTCAAATGCAGCAACGAGGTATGGAATTGACACTGAACAAGAGGCAATAACAAAATTAGAGAATAAGATGAACATTAGTGTGAAAACATGTGGTATGTTTGTTGGTGTGAAAAAGCCATTTTTGGCAGCATCTCCTGATGGATTAGTTGAAGAAGACGGAATTGTAGAAATCAAGTGTCCATTTTCAGCGCAAAATACGCATATAATGGAAATTATACAAAAGAAAAAATTAATTACTTGCAAATTAAATCTAATAAAATTAAACTGAAACAAAACCATAAGTTTTATTGTCAGATTCAAGGGCAATTAGAAATAACAAATAGACAAGTGTGTTATTTTATGGTATATACCAGGTGCGATATGCACATAGAAATTGTAGAAAGAAACAGGGAATTTTGGAAACGCAGTATAAGTAAATTAGAACATTTTTATTTTAATTATTTACTTCCAGAAATCATCGATCCTCGAGAAAAAAGGAATATGAAATTACGTGGCTAATTAAATAATATGCATATTCAATATTGCTTTAATTGAATATTTAATTTTTGTGAGTTGTCATTAAAATTATAGTAACATTAGATTAATTTAGTGGAAAAAACACATCAAAAAATTTATGTTTAAAGAAAAGAGTCAAATATGTTCTTTTAAATTTTGCCAAGTAAGGTTCCTCAGTATATCTGACTATTAGAACCGGTACAATAAATTACAATTTTATTTATAATTCGTTTATAAAATTTACTTTTGATTTGATATCATTTATAATACTTTTATAAAGTTTATTTTTGATTAGCACATTGTAAAAAATATATCTACAATTTTTTTAATAAAAGTTATTATTATGTAAAAAATGTACAATCAGTAATAAATAATTATTTATACTTTTTATCTGTCATATAGTTACTTGTAGAATATAGACTTTTTTGTACTTTATGTGTGTGACACACTAAATCAGATTTTGTAACAACAAATTTGTAATGAATTTATATAAGTATATATTTATAGTTTTATTTATTGTAAACAATACGTATATTAATTTTTATGATATGATAGAGGTTATTATTTTTATAAATTTCTAGTTGTTTTAAAAACCTAATAAAACATAATATTTAACTAAATAGTTTTTATACCATATTTGTATTTCTTGTCAAGCGATACAATAACTGAATCTTAAAAACACCAGTTTGGGAAAAATTACTTCGTTCTTAAAAACCCTACGTACTGCAGTTTAGATAACAGTAGGTAGTAAATAAGAATGTCACTGAATATTGACAGGAGCAGGTATAGTGTCATGTCGGTTGCTGGACTGGAATTTGGCAGGGGTATTAGCTTAAAATTTCAACGAAGTTTTCTCAAAATATTCCTACAGTAATTTGGGTGTTTCTCCAATTACAATAAAGTGATAGAAAATATAAGTAGTATATCTTATAGAGAATAATAGGAGGTATGATAAAAAAAAAACCTAGACAACAGAATAAATAGAACTCACCCGTCAAGTGCGAAATTTATTTGGGTTTTTGACTGAGTTTTTGGAGTTGGATTAAAATATACTGTTAGTCACTGGACTTCTGGAGTATCGTTTTATTAAGATAAGTGTTATCTTTCATTTTTATAGTAGTTTAGTTTTTTATATATATATTTTCTTTCATATCGTTATTTGTTTATATTGGTTACGTGTATAGAAACGCTGAGTTATGTTTTGTTTTTAGATGTGATTGACGTTTGACAGTTGTGTAAATGTAACTGTTTTCTTTTTCTATTTATAGTTAAGGACAAGCCTGGTAAGCTACCTTAACTTCTATTCTTCTACCGAGAGAACCCTTCTTTTATTTTTTTTATTTCTTTTGGATAAATGAAAAATAAATGGGTGAAATTTAATGAATGTAAGTTTGGTACGTGGAATGTTAGGGGTATAACTGGTAAAGAAAATGAATTGATGAATGTAATGCGTGTGTATAATGTAGATGTTTTGTGTGTCAGTGAGACTAAAAGGAAAGGATGTAGTGAGGAGGAAGTGGATGGATTGTTTTGCTTGTGGTCGGGTGTTGCTGAGAATGAACACGCGAAGCATGGTGTTGGTGTGCTTGTTAGTGAACGAATGAAACCGTTTGTGAGAGAATATGGTTGTACTTCATCGAGAATTCTTTGGCTGAGATTAAAGGTAGGCTTTCATAGAATCTTCGTTGTGTCAGTTTATGATCCAACCGAATCCGAAAATGATCTTGAAAAAGATAGATTTTGGAATTTGTTAGATAGTGTTATTGATTCATGTGATTCAGGTGAGAAAGTTATTGTATGTGGTGATTTAAATGGTTGGGTGGGAGTTAAGAGAAGCATGTCTGGGAATGTATTGGGTAAGTTTGGTGATGCAAGAGTGAATGAAAACGGTAGGAAAATAGTTTCTTTCTGTTTGGAGCGTGATCTCTTTGTTTCCAACTCTATCTTTAATCATAAACTTGCTCATTTGTATACATGGGAGAATATTAGTGAAAATAGACGGAGTATGATTGATTTTATTTTGTATGATGAACGATTGAGAAGTTTAGTTGTAGATACGCGTGTGAAGCGTGGTGCTGAATTGGGTACGAATGACCATTATTTGGTGGTATCGCGTATACGTCTAGATAAATGTTGGAGAATGAGGGTGAAAAATACTAATAAAATGTTTCGTGTGAAATCCAGTGCACTGCAGAATGAGGATGTTAGAGATTTGTTTGTTGAGAAAATAAATGAATCTTTGCCTGTATGTGAACTTAATTTTGAATGCAGCATAAATGATGTTTGGTTCAAATTTAAGGATACAGTTCTTAAATGTGCAAAAGAAGTTTGTGGTGAATTTAGATTAGGTTCTTGTCCAAAGAATGCATGGTGGAATAAAGAAGTTAAAGAAGCGATTGAGGTGAAAAAGAGAGCATACTTGCGATTTCTAAATGTGAAAGATGTGCCTGGAAGTTTACGTGATGAATGCTTGCTGGAATACAAGAGGTTAAATAAATGTGTTAAGAGAGTAGTGAGAGAAAGCAAGGCGCGTTTTGATGATTTGATGAGTGAAAGATTAACTAATGATTTTAGTATGAATAAAAGAATGTTTTGGTTGAGAGTGAAGAGATTGGGAGGTGGTAATGTCAGGGCAGTGAAAGCGATTAAGAGTGCGGATGGTGAGTTATTGTGGAATGAATCAGATGTTACTAATAGATGGTGTGAATACTTTAGGACTTTATATGGTAGCATTAATAGACCGAATGGTTGTAGTGAAAATGTTAGCGAAAATGTTAGTGGTGATGAATGGGATATAGATGAGAGTGATGTTAGTTTCGCATTGATGCGTTTGAAGAATGGTAAGGTTCCTGGTTTGGATGGTATATCGAATGAGATGTTGAAGTATGGAGGCGAGAGGTTAGTTGACTGGTTAGTTTATTTGTTTAGATTTTGTTTAAAACGGTGTGTGGCTCCTGATGATTGGAAATGTGCTATAATTTGTCCTTTATTTAAAGGTAAAGGTAGTTCGAGTGAATGTACTAATTTTCGTGCGATAAGTTTGCTGAGTGTGGTAGGGAAGTTGTACGGGAAGATTCTTATTCATAAGGTACGAACCTTAACAATCTCCAAGTTAAGCGATATACAAGGTGGTTTTTTGCCTGAGAGAGGATGTGTGGATCAATTGTTTTCTCTTCGTATGATTGTTGAAAAGTCACTTGCTAAGAATAAGAAGGTGTTCTGTGGCTTTCTCGATCTTAAAAAAGCATATGGTAGTGTTCATCGCGAGACATTATGGAATGTACTGTTACAGTAAGGTATACATGGTAATTTGTTGGGGGCAATTCGTGCGCTGTATGAAGGTAGTGAGGCTGCGGTGAGAGTTAATGGTAGATTGAGTGTTTGGTTTTATATAGACATTGGCGTGAAACAAGGTTGTGGGATGTCTCCGTGGCTCTTTAATTTGTACATGGATGTATTGTTACGAACGGCGTTGAATGGGGTGGCTGGTGTACATATTGGTGGTAGTGTTGTGCCTGCGTTAGCGTATGCGGATGATGTGGTTGTTATGGGTGAATCTGAAGAGCAATTGAGACGAATGATTCTAAATATAAATGAAGTAGGAAAAGATTTAAATTTATTATTAAATGTCGATAAATGTAAAGTGTTAGTGTTTGAAAAGAGCGATTTGGTGACTGATTGTAATGTTTCGGTGAATGGTGTGAGATTGGGTCAAGTGAATGAGTTTTTATATTTGGGTAGTATGTTTTCTAGGGATGGACGTATTGATTGTGAGATTGAAAGAAGAGTATCTGCGGGACGCAAGGTATTGGGTGCTCTGGGAACCTTTGCTCGAAATGTGAATGTATCCAGAGATGCTCGATTGAGTGTGAATAATGGTGTTTTAGTGCCTACATTGATGTATGGTAGTGAATGTTGGGTGTGGATGAAGAAACATGAACGTCGTATAACTGCTGTGGAAATGAGGTATTTGCGAGGTGTGTGTAGTTATACTAGAAGAGATCGTGTCCGGAATACTTTGGTGTATGATGAGTGGGAAATTGAGAAGAATGTAGTTAGAAAAGTAGGTATAAGTCAGTTGAGATGGTTTGGGCATGTTGAACGTATGTCGAATGAGAGATTAGTGAAACAGGTATATGTGGGTGAAATTGAGGATGAAAGATTGCGTGGGCGACCTATGAATAAATGGATGAATATGATTGAAGGATTATTGCGTGAACGAAAGTTTCCGAGTACGAGGAACAAACGTGCTTGTATGAAAGGAATTATGAATGTGGATGAAGCAAAAGTGGTGTGTCAGGATAGGAACGTTTGGCGAAGATTAATTGCGGAATGAATCTGATGATTTCAGAAAAGCGCAGGGTTTTAGATTTTAGTTTCGTTGTTTAGTAATTTCATTAGAGTGTTTACCTATAATTGTGTGAAATTCACTTTCAAAAACAAGCGCAGGGACGACACTCCCTTCGTTTCTTATCTTTTTTATTCTTTTCTGATCTTACATTGAGTGTTTAACTGCAATTGTGTGGAATTCACTTCCAAAAACAAGCGTAGAGCGACACTCCCTTCCTTTCTTATCTTTTAATTCGTTTTAAGTTATTACGTAGTGTTTAACTGCAATTGTGTGAAATTCACTTTCAAAAACAAGCGCTGGGCGACGCTCCCTCCCTTTCTTATCTTTTTGTTTCATTTTCAGTTGCTGCTTTGTGTGGTCTTTTCTTTCATATATATAAGTGCAGACTATCGCTCTCATCTTTTCTAATCTTGTAGATTCGTTGTTAGGAGTAAACGTGAGTAATTTGAGATTTTTTATGCATGCGTTATGTACGTTGAGGAAAGAAAATGAATGGTAGGTGAAAGGGAATGATGTGATTAAAGGTTTGTTGTGTGATAATGATTTCGAGTGTAATAGATGAATGAGTTTATATGGAGTGATCTATGAAGGTGGTTGAAGTGAGGGTGGTATGTTTGGATGAGGATGTTTGACGATGACTGGTTGTTTGATGAGTGTGATGAGTGAATGTTTTATGAGTGATTTTGGGGTTCGTGCTACCCCATTTGTTGGGATATAGCGTGACGATATGTATGTATGTATGTATGTATGTATATTTATTTTTTCTCAATTTACAACGTGCAGGAATTCGATAAAATCTTATTTGTTTATATCAGAAAAAGTGTAGTTTACTCGAAAAATATGAACAATTTTGAAATTTTTTTCCAATGTCCCCCATAGATATAGTCATGCACAATTTATTAAAAAAAAGATTTACATGAACAGGCGTCTAGAATAGGTTGAATTTTTTCACTAGATTTAAAGCTGTATTTTACTATTTTTGTTAAAATATCTATAAATAAAAATAAAAATTATAATATGTCAACGTTATCTGATAGCATTCATATGAATACAACTTATTATAATAAGAAAACTAGAAAAATTTAATTTTAAACTGTTTTTTAATGGATATTAATAAATTTCAGTGGGAGTTATATGTGTAAAATCATGCAAACTTTGTACCCCATTTAACAACAAATAAATGAAAAAATAAAAAATATTTTCGACCAAAACCATTCTTTTATCTCTTTTCTATTGAAAGTACTGTTGGATGAAATATAGTCATTTGTTCAACAAAAGATATTTCAACCATAGTGATCCATGTTTTCACTGAATTAGGTAAATGACACCCTTAACGCGTTTTATCCTGAATCTGTTCATAACAGCGCAATCTGGACGACCTTATCAATAAAGCAGCATTTGAGAGCAAATTTCGAGGCTGGGGATGAGTCAAGTTGGTTGATCGGTAAGCTACACATATTCCAAAGCGATATATTTGTAACTATTCGTTTTTAGGGAATGCAGGCTATCCACTTGAGACTTGGCTAATGACACCCATATCTGATGCTACTCTTAGGAATACGAATGACGAAGAAAGGAGACGTGCAAGACAGTACAATTCAACACATAAGAGTACCAGAAATGTCACATAACTATTAAAGTTATAGCAAAATACGTTAATTTGTCGTAAAAATAATAAATTTATACTGTTTATACTTAGTATATATTTTTATGGTCATTACGTTTATTTACAGGGGCGAAGCAACCACTATATCTGCTGTATCAATATCTACGATCTTACAAGAAATATTTTTTTTCCAGATTTTAATAATGATTATTTCATTCGATATAAATTCAACCAATCGATAGCTTCATTTTCCATTGTTGCGTATTTTGAATAATTGATTAATAGGCATTCAGCTCTTTAACCGCAATTAAATTGTAGCTAGCTTTTTGTGGGAAATTTCAAGTTTCTTGAAGCATTGTTGTAACCTGGTAGCTTGGCTACAACAATAATTATTTTAATATTTATTTTTAATTCGAAGAAAAGGATAAGATCAGGATTTAAGGGCCACTAGTAAAGATCGTGTTACGTTTAATATAGTTTTATTAACTAATATTACTAACTTTGTACACCTATTTATACAGTCTTAGCAGAAGTTGATGATGGTTACAGATTCAACTTAAATGAGTCGAAGATGGTTTTAGACTCAACTTATTTGAGTTACCCGTTAAATAATAATAATAATAATAATCTTTATTGATATCCAAATTAAAGGCGAGGTTCAGCCACAGGCTGTTCTTCCACCTAACCTTACATATATTACAAAAAGTGAAATATTTAAATACATACATATACAAAAAGCCAACAAAATTTAGAAAAATAAATACTTAACACACTGCAAATATTTAAACTTAGAATAGTTTCTTTACATAGTTCTTAAAAGAATTCAACGATAGAGATTTCAAAGATGACGGAATGCTGTTGTACAAAGTGGGCGCTAAATAGGAAAACGCAACTTTAAATTTTGATTTAGAATTTAGGAACAATATATAAATCTTTAATGCGCAGATTGTAATTATAATTTGTAGACATTAATTTGTTAAACAGATAAGATGGAGTACCAGTTAATCTTATTTTATGTATTAAACATAGATAAGTAGTTTTTACGCGGTCATCAATGGATCACATATTAGCTAAAATACGGTACCTAATGAGATATGTGTTCGTACTTACGCACACCATAAATAAACCGTAAGCAGGATTTTGTATTAGAGTAATACTATTTTTGTCCGTTTGTGTTAGATTCAGAATATATACGCATGCGCAGTAATCAAATATTGGCAAAAGTAATGAATTTATCAGACGTAGGTCATACCGAAATTAGTATAAATTACGTAATACTAATCTTGCAGAAACTAGTTTATTGTTTAAATACTCTCTAAACTTCAAATTTTCATCAAAATAAAGTCCTAAGATTTTTGTGGATGAACATATCTTGAAAGTGACTCCATCTAGGATGATGTTAGGTAAATTACCAGTGCCAAATACTAAGAGTGTAGACTTACTAGCGTTAATTTTAAGGCCATTGTTATTAATCCATAACACTAGTTGATCTAGTTCATTATTGATGATAGCACACTGTTCAACAACATTTGAGGGATTTACAGATGCAAGAATTTGAGTATCATCAGCATATGAATGATCTGAATAAAATTTTAAGACTGATGACATGTCTGCTACATAAATAAGGAAAAATAGGGGCCCTAAAATTGAACCTTGAGGCACACCACATTGAAGAGGAAAATCTATTGAATAAAACTTAGTCTTGATATTCGATGACATGCTAACCCTGAAATGTCTGTTTTCTAAATAGCTCAAACACCAATGAAGGCACTACAAGAAAAATTATAATATTTAAGCTTGGCAAGCAGCATACTATGATGAAACATATCAAAGGCTTTTGAAAAATCTATTTGAATTAAGAGAGATAATTTAGATTTGTCATAGTCATTTAACACAGAGCAAAGATAGCCAAACGGTACGAGATCGGAATCAAGTTCCTCGATTCGAACACAAACATGCATATTTAATCTAATTACCCCACCGATGTCCCTACCATCTCCAAATTAAAACTACCACCTCTACTAAAAAGCAACACCCCTAAAGATATCAACAAATCGCGTATCTGTAACTAAACTAAAATTGTAACGCTGTTACGTCATAGCCACCCACATTGTTCTTTCTTGAACATGCTTAGCGAAGATTCGTCCGTTTACTTAAACCGTTACCATAACCATAGTGTCCCAATCCTCGGTCAGTATCAGTTACAGTGAGAGCGCGTGACCCTTCCTACCCTTAGCTAGACGGAGATGGCCAACAAACCCGCAACACTTTTTAATTTTACTTAGATTATTTCTTGCATTAATTATGCATTTACTCTAACTTGAATTTATTATCATTTTATAAACGCATGCGTATTTGAAGAATTTCACTCAGTAGACTTTTGTGAAACATCGTTCGTTCATTTGTGGTCTTTTCATCACCGCGTAATTATTTTTATGACAGTAATCAATTTGCAATGATTTTACTTTAATAATACAACAATTAATCGGGATCTAAGTAATTAGAAGTTGTATCGATCTATTGATTGCTTAAGCACACAAATTGTTACATTACTCGGACATGAAGAATTTAGAAGAACAATGCAGCTCATTTGATATTATTTTCCTAGAAACATGTGTTCGATTTCTTTGTTTGCCCCATTGCTCTGATCTGTTGGCATACTCTAGTGACGTTTTATACAAAGATTTCGTAATTTACAACTAGAAGGTTGTAAATTACGAAATCTTCTGCGAATTTACTTACAACGGTTTCAAATGTCTTTCTACAGATGGTAACGATAAATATCCCGACTCAAGTGTTTCTTCTACAAAAATGACCCTAAAATTTCTGAAGATACCGATGGCTGACGTATTGTTTCCCATCCGAGTACTTGCTCCGCGTAACTTCTGACTCTAGTTTCGGAACGATATTTCCATGAAATCTAATAATATTCTTTCATATTCTTATTTACAATTATATATTTGAAATAGAATTAATTTACTTACCAAACAAAAATTGAAATATAATTCCGGCCCGTTACAATATATACACACGATATATATATATATATATATATATATATATATATATATATATATATATATATATATATATATATATATATATATTGTCATGGGAAATCACCCCGTGTGTTTAGAAATACACACTCCGTTTGTTTCCGCTGCTACTCTGGTTGATGTTAAATGTACTTTTAATTGTTTATTTATACATATATTTATATATATTTACACACAATAATAATAATAATACATACATACATCGTGGTTTTACACCCCATTGTGGGGTTGAACCGCCTCTTTCGAAGCTCTCTCGATCCTTTAATTTGGGGGGATCACTCCCGTATTCTTGATCTTCTTATATTCTCTTGCATATCTTTTCCCATTTTTTCCTGTCTGCAGTTCTTGCTTTCCAGTCGGTGATCCCTATGTTGTTTAGATCTTCCTTTACTTGTTGCATCCATGTTGCTCTCGGCCTTCCTCTTCTTTTTCTTCCAGGATCCCATTGCAGTATACTATTTATCATTTCTTTTGCACCTGCCCTCCAAACATGCCCTAACCACCTTACTCGTTGTTGTTTAATTTTCCTTACTATGTCTTCTTCTATTTCTTTTTCTATTTCGAAATTCATTCTAATTCTATATTCGTTGTCGTCGTTTTTTACTGGTCCTAGAATTGCTCTCAAGAATTTTCTTTCGATTATTCTTAACTGTTCTTCTTCTTTTTTTGACATTGTTAAAGTTTCCGCGTTATACATCAGTATTGGTCTTATCATGCTATTGTATATTCTCATTTTAGTTGTTTTTGTGAGTATTTTATTCTTTAGTAGATATTTGTATATGTGAAAAGCTTTATTTGCTGTAAATATTTTCTCTTTTATCTCTGATTCTCTGTCACCTTTACTTGTTATTGTCACCCCTAAATATTTAAACTTCTCTACTTCCTCGAACTCACATTCCCCAATTTTTATCTTTGTGATCTTTTTTGTGTTTCAAGTTTTCATGAGCTTGGTTTTGTTTTCATTTATTTTCAGTCCCATTTTTTGCCCTTCCGTTATTATCTCCTTTACCATTTTTTCCAGTATGTCACGCCTTGTCGTTATAACCACTACGTCGTCTGCGTATGCAATTATTTGTCCGCCATTCTTTCTTATTGCGTTTCTATTTATTTTCTGCGTTACATATTCCAATGCTAGATTAAAAAGAGTAGCGGATAGCGCGTCTCCTTGTCGAACACCTTTATTTACTAAAAATTCATTTGTCTCTCCTAGATTTGTTCTAACGGTATTTTTGGATTCGTTCATCGTCATCTTTATTAATTTTCTTAATTTTTCTTCTATTTTCAGTTCCTTTAAGGCTTTCATGAGTTTGTTCCTCTTAATGGAGTCAAAAGCTTGCTTAAAGTCAATGAATAATAATTCTATATTTATCTTTGCCTCATGTGTCTTTTCCATGATCTGCTTTATTGTGTGTAGGGCATCTACTGTGGATTTACCCTGAATAAAGCCACATTGATACTGACCTATTTTGTTTTTTGCTGTTCTCTCTAATCTTTTTTGAATTATTGTTGATAGTATCTTATAAATATTGTTCAGTAGAGTTATTCCTCTGTAGTTTTGGCATTCATGCCTGTCGCCTTTTTTATGAATCGTTACGATTTGCCCTACTTCCCAGTCTTTGGGCATTTTTTCTTCTCTCCATATGATTGTCATTAGTCTGTGTATTTGTTCGAGCAGTTCCTCTCCCCCATACTTTATCAGTTCCATGTCTATTCCATCTTTACCTGGAGTTTTTCCGTTTTTGCATTTTGTGATTACTAGTTTGATTTCCTCTAAAGTTGGCTCTTGCGTTACGTCATTCTCATTTTCCATCTCGGTTACTTCCTCATCCTCATCATCGTTTTCTTCTTCTTCTTCAGTTTCTGTTTCGTTAAGTAGATTTTTAAAATATTCTTCCCATACATTCTTGTATTGTTGCTCTGTTTCAGTTATTTCTCCATTCTTGTCTTTCATTTTACTTATATTTATGTTTCTCGTGTGTTTATCTTGCCTAATTTCTTGGTAGAATCTTCTCGTATTTCTGTTCCTTCTTTCTGCCTCCATGCCTTCCATTTTGTCTTCTATCCATATCTTTTTGTTTCTCTTTATTATTTTATTGCATTCTTTTCTAATTGTTACATATTCTTCTTTGTGTGTTTCTGTTTTTGTTTGTATCCATTTCCTTCTCGCTTCTGCTTTCCTTTTCAGTATTGTCTTGCATTCTTCATTAAACCAACTCTTTTTCTTTTTACTTTGTTTTATAATTCCTATCGTTTCTTCGGCTGCCTTTGTTATGCATGTTTTTAATCTACTCCAGCCGTCTTCAACATCATTTCCTTGCATCTCGTTCTGTATTATTTTTTCTTCCAATTTTTCAATATATTTGTTTCTTTCTTTATTATCGTTGAGTTTTTCTTTGTTCCATTTTATTCCTTTATTCCTGAGTGTGCCTTTTCTTTTTGTTTTTTGCTTTATTGTCGCGGTCACCATATAGTGGTCGGAGTCCGCGCATGCTCCTCTATAGGTCCTTACGTCTCTCATTGTTGATTGTCTTCTACGATTAACTAGTATATGGTCTATTTGTGAGTTATTTCTTAGGTCAGGGGAGGACCATGTTACTTTGTGTTGCCACGGGTGGTTAAATTTGGTACTGCTTATTACAAGATTTGTACTTATTGCTAGGTTACATAATCTCGCCCCATTATCATTTGTTGTCTTATGTATTGTGTGTTTTCCTGCCACCTCCTTTAAATATTCTTCTTTCCCTATCCTCGCATTAAAATCACCTACTAGTAATATTGTGTCTTCTTTTGGTATATTCTCTAATTCATTTTCTAGTTTCACATAAAATATTTCCTTTTCTTCACCTTTCGCGTTTTCTGTCGGTGCATATACATTTAATACTGATATTTTTGATGGTTTTGCATTTATTCTTATGTAAGCCATTCTATCGTCTATTGGTTTAAATTCTATTATGTCATCTCTCATTTTTTTCATTACTATAAATGCTATTCCGTATTGGCCTTGCTTTTCTTCTCCCGAATAAAAAATTGAGTAGTTTTCATTGTTAACCTGTCCTTTCCCTTTCCATCTCGTCTCTTGTAGTGCTGCTATACTGATCCCATATTTATCTAATTCTAAGCTTAATTCTATTATTTTCCCTGCCGTTAATAAAGTTCTTATATTCCATGTACATATTCTAATAATCTTATTCCTTGTTTGTTTTCTTTTTTTGTTTCTATTTTCTAAGTTTTTCTTTTTCTTTCTGCCTTTTCTAAGTTTTTTGAGTTTTTTGGGTCCTTATTCATATTGATTTTTCCCGTTTCTTCACACCACTCGAACCATTCTTCATCTATTTTTATTTTTTTGTACCCTATTTTTACGTTCTTGTCTTTTTGTCTTGTTTCTTTTGCTATTAACAGTATTTCTTTCTGTATTTTCTTCTCCCTTCTTATCAGATCGTTTTCTATGAAGACTGTCGTGCCTTGTAATGATTTTTTCTTCTTCATAATTTCGCTCTTATTTTCCCATGTGTCTATTTTTGCTACTGTGTGCTGCCATTCCCCTTTTGTTTCTATTTTATACGTTTTGATCACTTTTGCATGGACTTCTATTTTATTCTTTATAAATTCTTCGATTGCACTTACATTATTCTCTAAGTTAATTCCTTTTATAATTATATTATTTTTCTTTCCTGCTTTCTCTCTTCTTTCTTTGGCCTTTTCCAGTTCTGCTATGGTGTTATTATATTTGTGCTTTTCTTTTTCTAATTGATCTATTTTACTTTCCATTTCCTTTAGGGCTTGATTCATTTTGAGGGTACTTTCACTCCCTTGTCCAGTCTCTTCTTTCTTATTTTCTAACTTTTCTAAACGTTTTCCTAGACTTATGATTTCTGCTTTCTGTTCGTCATCATTCTGCTTCAGTCCTTTTATGTCATTATTTATTTTTTCTATATTATTTTTTATCTCCTTAAGGCCATCATTCACTTCTTTCTTTATTTCTGAATTACCTTGTTTCATTTCTCCTTTTACGGACTCCACCGTTTCAGTTAGCTTTGCTAAGGACGATTGTATTCCTTTCAAGATTTCTTCCATTTTACACTTTTTAGGGCTACTCTCCCTGCTTTCTTCTTTTTTTGGTGATCTTCTTGTTAATGCACTTCTTTTGAAAGCTCTCCTAATTTCTTCTTCTTCCTCTTCTCCTTCCTGTCTTTCTTCTCTTTTCCTGGTTTTGCTATTGCTTCTGCTAGCTTCGTGTTGCATTAGTTTTCTTTGATCTTCCTTGTTTACTTATCTATTTATACCTCTGAAAGTCCTTACTTTACTACTTTAAATTTTACTTACTTACTACAAAAAAAAAAAAAAATAATAATATGAAAAAGTACTAGTGATTTAGTGAGTTTGTATTTTGAGCTCGTGATGTAGAGATTTAGAGAGTTTGAGATGATTGTAGATATTATGTTATGATAACGAATGTAGAGTATTGCGTAATATTGAATAAATAATTGTAATGTGTGATTGTTCGTGATTTTTGAGCTAGGAAGTAAACTATTGACCAACCCTTAAAAAAGAAGGGTTGTCAAAGATGACCATTAGGACTTGGGAGGTTGACATTGGTGGTTGAAAATTTGGAAAGGAAATGATCTGGTCGAGGTCACAAGAGTAATAATTTTGGTTTACAACTCAAGGATTCTTAGAACAAGGGATGTCGAAAAAAAGGTTCAAAGATATATAAAAATTTAGGGAGTGCTTTCTGGAGTTGATGTGCGATGTGTGGAGGGGTGTTGTACGTATCTTCACAGTTGGAACGTTGACTTCTACCTCGGGCTGGTGTTGCGCGAATAGGGTAGTGTTCGATGATTTTGATGAATTAGACTTTGATGTTGCTTCAAACACAAACACTTGAAGGAGTCTATAAAAGTTCATGAATGAGTTTACACGATAACACATTGATTTCAGACAATGAAATGATGAGCCGTTGTTCCGAAGATGCCTTGGATTGGACCTAGTGGATCTCTGCATGCTGGTTTCTTCTTTTTGTAAAAGTGAGACATCTAATAATCGAATATTGATACAGCAGCAGGAATTTTAGAATTAGGGATAGAATTTTTAGATTTTTTATTTGGAAGGTAATTATTAGTAATAAAATAAAAATTATGTAAATGAAAGTAATAAATTTAAATTAATAAGATAATGATATAAAATAATTATTATAATAAAAATAAGACATATGAGTGATATTTAAAACTAGAATTTGTATATGCGATTAAAATAATAATAATAATAAAATTGAGATATACGAGTTATGTTTACAACTAAAATTAGGATATACGAGTATATGTATTAAAATATATAATATAAAATTAAAATAATAGATATTTTTGTTCATTTAAAATACGAAATTGGATTTTGTAGTTGTGGAATTGGTTTGTTTAGATGTGCACTTTGGATGAAAAATTTGTGAGTGATAGTTTTTCGATTTCTTTTAGAATTTTCAGATGTTTATAAATGGTATGTGAATTTTTATTTTTAAATTTCGTTTGATAGAGTTTTTGTAAAGAAATAATTTTATAGTTATTTGGATGAGTAGATAAATAAATTTTGATTATATTATTATCAATTTTAAGATTTTGTTTAGATTTATTTGTAGACTTCTTGTAATTATATGAATTTTGTAGTCTAACTGGCATCGGATATATGCAAAAAGTACTGGTGCTTGATCCGTTTTTGATAAATTCATGGCATAGTCACATTTGTTTAGGAACGCGCATAAATTATTTTCTTTTATCTCAATAAAAGAGAATAAATAATAGAAAGTTTCTACCATCGTAAAGGAATTTAAAAAAAAAATTCTTTTAATTAATTTTGTTTTAGTTAAGTTTAGATTTGTTGAATTAATATTATAATTTTTTTTTTAGTATAGTGTTGAATTTAGGTGGAGCAAAATTTAACATTAACAATTGAAATAATTTGTATTAGATAATTTTAATTTATATTTTAATAAATTTTTATATTCATAGTTGGTTTAGAACTTTTGGAATTTTATTTTAATACAGATTTTATGACAAGTTTTGAAATAAAATTTAGAATTTGCTGAAAGTATAAATTTTTATATTTAATTTCGAATTAAAGATTGTTATTTTAGAATTTGATACGATATTATTTTGGTAAGAGATTGTTAATTTCGAATTTGGTATAATATTAATATTTGTTGATTTCGATATTGATTTAGAATTTGGATACAATATTAATATTTGTAGATTTAGATTTAGAATTTGGCTACAATATTAATATTTGTAAAATTCAATTTTGATTTAGAAATTGAGTTTGTTTTTGATTTTGTTTAAGAGTTAGTTTTTGATTTTGAATAAGAGCTTGATTTTTGATTTAGAGTTTGGATTGATTAGGATTTTAATTGAGGATTTGGATTTAGTTTCGATTTCGTTGCCCTTTTAAATTTGGATTTGTTTGGATTTTGATAGAGAAATTGGATTTAGTTTCGATTTCGTTGCGATTTAGATTTGGATTTTGGATTTTGATTATAAGCTTGCTTTTGATTTTGTGGAGGTTTGGAGTTACACTTGGAAATGATTGGTTGCTGTTTTAAATAAACGATTAAAATAAGTACTCACAATAGCGTAGAGGAAACATGTAGATCATCTCTGTTGTCCGGTTGATCAGCCGACTGGTACAATGTTGGACTGGAGATCTTCGGATTTCTTCTGAAGTTGAGAGTTGGAACTCAACTCGTGCAGTCGCCCAAGTCTTCAGCAATCCCACTTCTGACTCCAAATTTTTTGCTATGGGAAATCACCCCGTGTGTTCAGAAATATTAGTTCTGACACAAAATTTTATTTGTTACGGAAAATCACTCCGTTTGTTTCCGCTGCTACTGTGGTTGATGTTAAATGTACTCTTAATTGTTCATTTATACATATATTTATATATATTTACACACAATAATAATAATAATACCTATATACAAAATACAAATTTAAAATAGTACTAGTGATTTAGTGAGTTTGAATTTTGAGCTCGTGATGCTAGAGATTTAGTTAGAGAGTTTGAGATTATTGTAGATATTATGTTATGATAACGAATGTAGAGTGTTGCGTAATATTGAATGAATAATTGTAATGTGTGATTGTTCGTGATTTTTGAGCGAGGAAGTAAACTATTGACCAACCCTTAAAAAGGAAGGGTTGTCAAAGATGACCAATAGGACTTGGAAGGTTGACATTGGTGGTTGAAAATTTGGAAAGGAAATGATCTGGTCGAGGTCACAAGAGTAATAATTTTGGGTTAAAACTCAAGGATTCTTAGAAAAAGGGATGTCGGAAAAAAGGTTCAAAGAGACATAAAAATGTAGGGAGTGCTTTCTGGAGTTGATCTGCGATGTGTGGAGTGATGTTTTAATATAACGGGTAGTCGTCTTAGAAATTGCAAACAAAGAGAAAATATAACTTCACAAAAGTACAAAAGTGTCAAGTATCTTTACAAAAAGTAGAAACTAGCAATTTATGGACATACTTAAATTAGTAGAATACAAGAAATAACTAGAATATTTTGAACAATGATACAAGATAATATACTTATGAACTAAAAGAAATTATTGTTACTTGATTATTATAAACTAACTTAATTAAAATAAAACGTTATATATATATATATATATATATATATATATATATATATATATATATATATATATATATATATATATATATATATATATATATATATATATATATATATTATGTTCCAAATAAATGTTGGCATAGGCAGTCAACATGTGAAATTAGTTTTTTGTAAATAAAAACTGTCCGGCAAAAAATGATGCAACCAAATTTTATATCACAATACTGCCAATATCCCCTACATCTTACTTAATACAGATTATTTAATTGTGATAGCGTAATTTAATGATATTAATAAATATATTTCCTAATTGTTCGCCTACTCTTTTATTGCTATTGACGAAAAGTGCGTGCAATTTGTTTTAAATATTGGAATCTGTCACTGTCATCTGTCAGTATAATTATGAATATTTTAATTTTTCTGTTTCTGACGAAATACACAGATGTTTGTCTTGTACTATACCCTCTATAATACATTCCAATAATATTTACACAATTCTTGATTTTTAAAATGACAGTGACTGTAACAGATTAAAATATTTTAAAAAAATTGCAAGTACTTTACGTCAGTAGCAATAAAATAGTAGGCGAAAGATTTGAAATTATTTGTATTAATTTCATTAAATTACGCTATCAAAATGAAATAATCTCTATTAAGTAAAATATAGTAGTATTGAGAGTATTGTGATATTAAATTTGGTCCCATAATTTTTTGCCGACTGATTTTACATGTTAACTGCCTATGCCAACATTTACGTTTTTGAATATATATATATATATATATATATATATATCTCCCAAAAAAACAATTTCATTGTTAAAGGTACGCCAAGATTGCGCAGATTCCTTCCCCAAAAATTGTAATATCTATATGTTACAGATTTTTAAAAAAGTGATATATAATTAAGCCAAGAAAAATATTCGAATTTAAAAAACCTTTTCGACCAGTTTTAAAAATATCGGGTCAAATAAAAAAAATTAATTAAAAAAAACCTTGGCGACCCCAGTGTTTCAAATGTTACCAGTTTAAGTAACATTTTAAACACTGGGGTCGCCAAGGTTTTTTTAATAAATTTTTTTTCTTGACCAAGGTTGTTTTTCAACGTGAGAATCATTTGCAAGCATCCATAATTTTCCTTTTTTAATCATATTGTCTAGTGTCCCTCAGCCATTGAAGTACCATGGTGAAATATAGCACTGATCACTTTGTATTTATATCCTTGAATCAAATAAGTTCCCATTGAAACGTTTTAAATATTACGTGTATCAGTTAGTTGGCGAATATATTCATTTTCATTTTCAAATAACAGAATTTGGCAAATTAATACTGTGCCAACAGAAACTAATTCGGTTTTATGTAATTTATGTGAGTGTAAGCATTCTGAACATTGAGCTTCTACATTTTCTTTCACAACCAATTGTTTATTAATAAGCTCTTGCATAGTAATGCTCTTATTACTACAATCACGTATTGGAATAATAATAAATACTATAGGTCGGCCTATAGGCCTCACGCTAATCTCCGCGGACACTGAAATAGAATTAACTTCAGTAAGACAATAGACACAATATAAATTGAATTATTACGAATCTAAGACTTTTAAATTCTACACGTCTGTCCATCTAAAAATCTTTTAATATATACTAAATATGATAGGTTTTGAATCACTATCACTAAAACAATTACCGATCAATAAAATTCCAATTCTGCATGCAAGCCATTAAAAAGACCTTTCATTTGATGCTAAACACGATAGGTTTTAAAGCACTTTCACTAAAACAATTGACGATCGAAAAGTATCAAATTTTGCACGCAAGCCCTTAAAAAAACCTTTCATTTGATATCAAACACGATAGGTTTTGAAGCACTTTCATTAAAACAATTGCCAATCGATAATAATCCAATTTTGTATATAAGCCCTTCAAAAGGCCTATCAATTGATACCAAACACGATAAGTTTTGGAACACTTTTATTAAAACAATTGCCAATCGATAATATTCCAATTTTGTATGTAATCCCTTCAAAAGACCTTTCATTTGATACCAAACACGATAGGGTTTGAAGCACTTTCATTAAAACAATTGCCAATCGATAAAATTCCAATTTTGCATGTAAGCCCTACAAAAGACCTTTCAATTGATACCAAAGACAATGGGATTTGAATCACTTTCACTAAAACTATTGACGATCGAAAAGTATTAAATTTTGCACACGAGCCCTTCAAAAATTCTTTCATTTGATACCAAACACGATAGGTTTTGAAGCACTTTCACTAAAACAATTGACAATCGAAAAGAATTAAATTTTGCACGCGAGCCCTTCAAAAATTCTTTCATTTGATACCAAACACGATAGGTTTTGGAACACTTTCGGTAAAACAATTGCCGATCGAAAAAAATCCATTCCTGCATGCATGCCCTTAAAAAGACCTTTCATTTGATATCAAACGCGATAGGTTTTGCAGTACTTTCATTAAAACAATTGCCAATCGATAATATTCCAATTTTGCATGTAAGCCCTTCAAAACACCTTTCAATGGATACCAAAGACAATGGGGTTTGAAGCACTTTCGCTAAAACAATTGACGATCGAAAAGTATTAAATTTTGCACGTGAGCCCTTCAAAAGACCTTTCATTAGATACCAAACACGATAGGTTTTGGAACACTTTCGCTAAAACAATTGCCGTTCGAAAAAAATCCATTTCTGCATGCAAGCCCTTAAAAAGACCTTTCATTTGATACCAAACACGATAGGTTTTGGAACACTTTCGCTAAAACAATTACCGATCGAAAGAAATCCAATTCTGCATGCAAGCCCTTAAAAGACCTTTCATTTGATACCAAACACGATAGGTTTTGGAACACTTTCGCAAAAACAATTGCCGATCGAAAAAATTACAATTTTGCATATGAACTTTAAACATATATTTTACACAAATTTGATAACTCTCAATGTCAAAAGTCAATCAATTTTAGTTTTGTACTTCTGGTTTTGCATCAGTTTCCGATCGACAACGAAGCGAGCTCGAGAGCCGAAGTTGTCGAACTGAGCGTAAGGTGCTGCCGCCAGTCGGACAAGTCACGAAAAACCAAAGTCTGGAGGAACGAAAAATTGATTGAAAAGAATCTTATATATTGAAATATAGCTTGTAAAGTAATAATTAATGCAAAAAAACTGTAATATAGACGGTCAGTGTGTCGCCGTAGGCTGCTTGATATATATATATATATATATGTAGGAACTAGAGGAGTGGGTCTTAATAAGTCTTTGAAATACACTAAACTAATTTTTATTCCAATTATTAAATAGATCAATAAATATAAAACACTAATAATATTAAGATAAACAATAACTTCGTACGTCTAACTTATTCCGCGAACACATCTGTACTGCACCACAACTACAACGTAACTGCCTGTCTCAACGTGTCGGTTAGTCGCTCGCCCGTTCGCTTGCCTCATCACTGCCTCCGCTCCGCTCTCCGCACTCTTCACCACGATGGCTTCGCAGGCGTAGACGCAGGGCAGTTCCTACAGCTCGGCCTTTCCTGCTTCCGGATTTGCCCTCGAATCCATCCTCATCGGACCCCTTGCTGTGGTTTTGCTGTGAGTCCTTATTCAACCCAGGATTCCATGGCTTCATGAAATCAGCCGCTGTAGAAGTCTTCATTGGGCCGTCACCACGAATAACACGTTCAACATCGTATCTGTTGGAGCTTTTAACATTTATTATTTTATATGGCCCTAAGTACTTACTTTTGAGCTTGCTTAAGTTAGTGAATTGCGTTCTTTTAATCGCTACCAGATCGCCACATTGATAAGTTTGGGCGGTTTTTCTTCGTTTGTCGTAACTTTTCCTGTTTTCTGCCTGAACTTTTTCTATTTGCTCTTTTGCTTGACATCTCAATTGATCTCGATCGTCGATAAACGTTCTTCGATATTCGGACTGAATAATATCTTGTAGTCTCAAATTCCCAGAATCATGCAGTTCAACTCCAAATAACAATTCGAAAGGAGATGTGTCAATACTCCTCTGATAAGTCTTGCTTATTGCCTTCTGGACTGTGTGTACGTGTTGATACCATTTAGTTTCATCATCTAGGGATAGTTTTGTAAGAATTGGAATTATTATTCTATTCAGTCGCTCGACTTGGCCATTTCCTCTTGCTATACCCGTAGTTATGTGAACAAGGTCAATGTTTTCACGTCGACAATATTCATCGAACTGATTTGACGTAAACGCCGTTCCTCTGTCTGATATTATGCGTTTGGGACTACCAAAAACATTCTTCTGTGTTTCAAGCTTCTCTATAACTTCCTGACTCGTTAGCGTTTTAGTAGGGTACAACCATGCAAATTTAGTAAAACCATCTATCACAACGAAAAGGTATTTGTACCCTTTTCTCGTAGTTGCCAGCGGACCAAGATGATCAATATGATATGTACTTAGAGGTTGTTCGTCCTTACTAATAGGGTTTAAGAAACCTTCGGCTTTACCTGACTTTCTTTCCGATAGTATGCATGGTATGCAATTCTTAATACACTCTTCTATTTTCATTTGTAAGTCTGGTATCCAAAACTCACGAAGTATCAAGTTCTTCATTTTTCTGACACTGAAATGCCCATTTTCTTCATGATACTTCCGAACTATGTCTCTCTGCATTCTGAATGGAATAACCAGAAGTTCTCTTCCTTCGTGGGGTTTGTATAGTAAATTATTCTTCAGGATGAAGTCCTTGTGTTCATGTCCTGAATCTAATAGCTTTGTAATTGTCTGTAAGTGTTCATCTTTCAATTGTGCAGCTTTTATGGTTTCTATGATATCATTTTTCATAATCATCATGATGTTTCTTGACATGGCATCTACATGCTTCATTCTTATTCCAGCTCTATGTTCGATATTGTAATGAAATTCTTCTAAAAGGAGAGCCCATCGTGCTATTCTTGTCGAGAGATTTTTCTTTTTCATAGTCATGGCGAATGCGGCACAGTCGGTGACTATTTTGAAGGGAATACCAAGTAAATATACTCTAAATTTTCTCAAGGCATAAATTATCGCTAGAACCTCCAGTTCATAGCTACTATATTTTCTCTCAGCCTCTGTAGTTTTCCTACTCATGTAGTATATGGGATGGAGTTCGCCTTCTTCATTCTTTTGCAATAAAATTGCGCCGAACCCATCTATACTAGCGTCTGTATGCAGTTCAGTGACCGCGTCTACTGAATAAATTCCAAGAACTGGTTCATTCGCAAGCATTTCCTTTAATGTTTGAAACGCTAATTCTTCTTCTTTTCCAAAACGAAATGGGGTATTTTGCTTTAATAAGTCACTTAAAGGTTTGGCAATAACAGAATAATTTTTTATAAACTTCCGGAAATATCCGGTCAATCCCAAAAAACTTTGAACTTGTTTGATGGTCTTTGGCTTAGGAAATTTCGCTACGGCTTTTACTTTTTCCTCCGATGGCCTTATTTGACCATTTTCGATACGGTGACCCAAATATTCTATGCATTTTTTAAGGAATTGACATTTTTCCCAACTGATTCGCAAACCATACTCTTCTGCTGTTTTTAGAACTTTCTCCAGTCGATCTATCGCTTCATCTTCATCTCGCGCAAGGATTACCAGGTCGTCCATATAGGTTAACATTATTCCGTCTCGTATGTGTTGCTTGAAAACATCGTTTATAAAGCGTTGAAATATCGCAGGCGAATTGCATAGTCCAAACGGGGTCTTCAGAAACTCATATTGTGCCGTAGGAGTAATAAACGCAGTGTATTTACGACTACTTTCGTCTACCGGAACATGAAAAAATCCATTTCGAAGATCAAGTGTACTAAACACTCGAGCACTTTGCAAACAATCTAAATGGTCTTCTATTAGGGGAAGTGGATATCTGTCCTTAATAACTTTGTGATTTAATTTCCTATAATCTTGGCAGATGCGAGTCTCGCCGTTTTTCTTTCTAACCAAAACGATGGGACTAGCAAATTCTGAGTGACTCGGTTGAATGATCCCGTCCTGTAACCACTTCTCCATCTGTCGGTCAACTTCTATTTTTTCATGGTAAGACAATCTTCGAGGCCTTTCATAAATTGGTGCTTCATCTGTCAGGACTATTTTAGTTTTTAAAGGCGTTGTTTTTGTCTTCTTGTTTACAGGATCATAATTTTTACGTATTTGTTGAATTCTCTGTGCTAAGCCCGGTCTTGTTATGTGGCCTAGGTCTAATTCGGGGTTGACATATTCAATACGAAGAACTTCGCTCTTCACTTCTTCTTTTTTTTTCGCAACAGTTTCTTGGCTTCCGTCTTCTGTCTGTCGACCAAACACTTTTATACCGTTTTCATCTATTCTGACAATAGCTTGTTTGAGAAAGTCGAGACCGACGATCATTGGTATTTTCATAACATCATTCGAAACAACATGAATTTTTGCTGGAAGAGTTGTGTCATCAACAGAAATATTTGTCGAGAAACTTCCCAATGTGTTTACTTTTTTGTCTCCAATCCCCGTTATATTTATTGTTTCTTCATTTAGTGGCTGTGCTACTACTTTTAAATACTCACATAATGTTATTAAATTTACTTCGCTGCCTGTATCAATCAGTGCTGATAACGAGACATTTCCTATCTTGATGTTTTTTAAACATGAATTCTTTTGATGCTCAGCCAATCTTGTCTCCTTTGCTTTGGTAATTGTTTTCTTATCGCAATCGCGTGCTTTGTGGCCGAATTTATTACATGAAAAACATTTCGGACCTTTTTCCTTGGATGCACACATGTTGTATGTATGTCCTTCGTCTCCACAATTGAAACATCTACGTTGCATACCCTCTTTGTTTGTGCTTTTAGTTCCTTCTGATTTTGTAGTATCTGTCTTAACCTTTTCTCTGTGTGTTGGTTCAGTCTTCTTTTCCTGCTTAAATTCAGAAACGACACTCTTTGATTTCATCAAACTGTATAGTTTGATCTTCTCTTTCAAATCATCGTAGGTTTTGGCACCATAAAGCATTACTTTGTTATGCGAGTCATCCGGTATTCCATCAATGATGTATTGTATTACGGCTTCATGTTCAACATTTGCACGACTCGCAATTTCGCGCATTACCAGAATGTATTCTTGGATTGGTTCATCTCTTCGTTTGCGTCGAGTCATCAACAATTTGTGTACTTCTACGCTATTGATCTTAATCTTGAATTCTTTTCGTAACAATTTTTTTAGCTTTAACCAGGTTGTTACACCTTTTTCTGATTGTATCAGGAGTTTAGCTAGACCATCTAATGATTTTTTTCCAAAAACTAATTTTTGCAAATCGTTCCATTGCATTACTCCCGCAAGTTCTTCAAAGTCCTCTATCCATTTTTCTATTGGATAACCATCTTTACCATTGAATTTTCTAATGGTGTCTTCCACATCACGGAATGTCATGGCAAATGATTTGGAATTTTGCTGACTAACTTCACTACGTAGTACAGATGTGCGCTTACTTTCTTTACTCTTCTGTTGCCCCTGAATGGTGTTTCTTAGTGCTTTTGTTCTATTTCTTACTTCGATTTCTTCATCCTCGTCTTCTTTATCTTCGTCTTCTTCAGCTCCGTCTTCTTCATCTTCTTTGCCACTTTCATCTTCTTCGTCTTCTCTGTCATCTTCATCTTCTCCTTCATATCTTCTTTCTTGATCATCTTCGTTTATTTTGTCTTCTGCGTCGTCATCTTCTTCATCTTCTTCATCATCTTTTATTCTAATATGGCAAAGGTAGGAACATATTCGTGGAGCTATTTCATCTTCAGTACCCTCGTAATCGATGTCAAGGATATGGCACACAGAAACAAGATCTTGGAGCGTTGATTTAGATTTAATATTGTCCACTATACTTTTAAATTCGTCGGATCCTTCGTTAAAACTAAAGCCCGCAAATGCTTTTAGTTTTTTTCTTATTAATCGTGGTTGCTCATCATCACCAAATACTATTGTATACAGTACTCTCACAGCTTTTATTTTGGTGTTTGAAATATTAAAACAGATTTTAGGTACATCACCTAGTGTAGTCATTTTATATAATTTAATACGAAAACCGAACAAAA
Source organism: Pterostichus madidus (assembly GCA_911728475.2). Lineage (NCBI taxonomy): Eukaryota > Metazoa > Arthropoda > Insecta > Coleoptera > Carabidae > Pterostichus > Pterostichus madidus. The sequence goes on along the minus strand of OU452305.1, from coordinate 18,683,487 downwards.
ATAAAACAGTACGCCACTGGAAACCGCGCACCACTCCCCGTCCTAACCGTTATCGTTGCAGCTGCGTTTTACCGGCGACGTACAACGCACTTGCACTGGCGAACGGACGTTTATCTATCAGTCCACGCGCGTTAGCAATGTCTGGATTAACTTCGTTTATATTTTCACGCTGAGTTACTATGGATTAATAACTGTGACTCTCAATATTACTTTATTTAACGCTTTTTACTGTAATACTCGTATGTCTGTAACAATCTCGGTCGAGCCCCCAAAATGTAGGAACTAGAGGAGTGGGTCTTAATAAGTCTTTGAAATACACTAAACTAATTTTTATTCCAATTATTAAATAGATCAATAAATATAAAACACTAATAATATTAAGATAAACAATAACTTCGTACGTCTAACTTATTCCGCGAACACATCTGTACTGCACCACAACTACAACGTAACTGCCTGTCTCAACGTGTCGGTTAGTCGCTCGCCCGTTCGCTTGCCTCATCACTGCCTCCGCTCCGCTCTCCGCACTCTTCACCACGATGGCTTCGCAGGCGTAGACGCAGGGCAGTTCCTACATATATATATATATATATATATATATATATATATATATATATATATATATATATATATATATATATATATATATATATATATATATATATTCAAAATTAATTAATGATCAAACAAATTTGCAAATTTTGCACACACACATTACATATTTTTTTGTAACACTCCAAGCAATAAGGTGTAACGCAATGTGACTTATTTCCAAATACTAAATTTATAGAGAAATAGGGAACTATCGTCAAAGATAAACAAACACAACCAAGATTATGGATCAGCTGAAGCATAGCTGGAAGAAGGCGGTTTCAAACCGACAATTAGCGACAATTAGCGTAAAAAGTTTAAAACTATCCTTCCCAGAGACGGATATTTCCATTTACGGGTTAAGGATGGTTACAGAATGCTTGCTTTGTTCACGTCTCAGCATTAGCTGGGTGAGATGAATAACTATACTCAGTATTCTTAAGGGGTCATATATCATGAAAATGTCTCTAGACAATAACAATTCGAAGAATACTGAAAGAATGCAAGAGGCATCAACAGGTTATGACATCATTGTTGAAGACTAAATAGAAATAAATACTATCAACATACATTCTTATTCTTAACTAGGGAGTTTATTTACAAACTGGGTTTCATTTTGAAGAATGTTTTTCCTTTTACCCTTCTATTTATTTCCTTATCTAAAACATTATTATGGACAGATAACTTGTCTCTATTTTCTTCTGTTATAATAATATGACTAACAAAAACACCTTGCAAATTAGATACTTCTCTGACTGGTGGGCATCTCGCCATCGTGCACTTTCTTACATGGATGTCTATAGAATAAAATTATAAGTTTCGTAAAATAATTCCCCATCTATAATATTACAAAAACAATAATTAATAAAAGTAAACCGTAAGTAACTACATTCGTCATTTAATTTTACATGTTTTATCAGATCAGTTGTATCTTTATCTATTTGATCAAGACTTTTACTAACTTCTTTTAAATTATTCAAATGATTATTTTTTTATGTTTCTCAAAACCAATGTATTGTATGTCACGTGTCTGCGTTTGAGCCAATCCTGTCATGATTGTACTGAAAATAAAGCTTTCATGATTATTCCCGGGAATAATCACTGTAGGTGCTTTTTTGTTTGTAAAAAATGATAGGTAGTCAAATAACTATTTAAAACTGTCAACACGTCAAGTAAAATGTATGGAAAAATCGATTTAGTTTTATTTTAGATACAGAAATACACAAACAAATTGGAAAACAACTTCCAAGAATACATTAATAAGTAATCAACCGATATGGACCCAGTTCAAAATATTTTAGGTTGGATGAATCGATCTCAACAGCTAAGTCAAAAAATAGTCTAATTAAACACAACTCGGGAGTTTGATAAATTAGAAAATAATTCTCCAGTATCTTTCTCAAACTTGTTGCCATTTGGCAATAGCCACTCCAGCCCTACGGGCTTTCACGATTATTGCCCGGCAACAAGTTTTCGAAAGATCTATCAAATTATTTTCAATTTATTCCCACTCTTATATTATTACTGATTATGAAATTTATTAATTTTTGGTAAATAAATTTTGGAAACATTTGTGATATTTACAATATTTTGACTGATTTAAAATTGAGGTATGTAATCCAGAAAAACTTTAAATGACATTTATTTAGACGGTATCAGCCGGGCATCTCTTGTATAAACTTTGCAATTTTCATTTATAGTGATGCTGCCTGTTCCATTTAATTTAATATCTATTGATTTATCATTATTACAATTTATCAAAATATTTTCTTCGTCAGAAATAGAAAACATCAATTAATTGTACTGTACTAATTTAACAAAATTGATTCTGTTATAATAGCAAGTCTTGTATAAGATTTTCTATCAACTTGTTTATATAATTCTGTTTCACAATTTTAAAAATTAACTGTATAAACTGGACTTACATGTTCGCAAAAATATGATGAAATTATTTTATATTGCGTTAATTCATATTAAAATTATTGGATAAATTTTTATTTCGCTTTATTTATTAGAACGAATGAATACAAAATTTTTAGATGATACATGAACTCTGATATTGATATCTGATATTAATTGCAAGGAGGGGCGCTCCCCCCTCATGATTATAAGCTAACCTATAACAATATAAATATGTATATTTATTTATTTAGAACCTTTATTTCAACCATAAAATACAGATATAGTATTCTATATTACCTATAATGATAATTAATTAATAGGTTCAAATCCCGAAACATATATACATATACAATACATACATACATATGGGCCATTCTCTGGGAAACGGACACCTCACATTCTCCAAAATTTGGAGCATCCAAAAAAATTTTGAAGGGCATGAAAAAATCGAAAAAAGTATCTAGTTTTGAAATATGACTGGCGAAATTGATAATTTTCATTATTTTTGGGTGTTTTGCCCATTTTTTTGGCCAAGAATTTGAGCAAAAAATTTTAAAGTTGAATAAAATGCCTAGGTTTGCTTTTTTCCTTATATTGACGGTGGCATCTCGTTTCTTGTTGAAAACTGAAATATTTTATTTCCAATCAATTTTTCTAAAAAGTTATCCTCTTTTGTAAAACTGGGTCAAAAAAATATTATTATTTGAAATCTGTCCATTTTTTATTCAAAGACAAGGCATCATACGAAAAAAATTATGTAACAAAAATGCTTAGAATACATCAGAGAATACGAGTAATTTTTTTCAGAGCTTTTTCAATTTTTTTCAGAGATTTTTCAATTTTTTTTTTTGGACGAGAATTTTAGATGTTTTTTAAATGTTTCAGAAAATTCTGATAAATTTTATGATAGTACCACCTTAAAGCTAACGCTATATTGAAAGATGAAAAACCAAGAAACCATAAATTAAAAAAATTGTCGATTATGAAAATTGGAATAGAAAAATTTAATGATTTTTTTACTTGAAAAGGATCACAATTCCAGAAAAATTTAAATAACAGAAAATGCTTCGAATTTACAGAAAAATACGTGTGATTTTTTTCAGAATTTTCTGAAACATTTAAAATTTTTTCTAAAATTCTATTGACCAAAAAAAACAACAAAAAAAATAAAAATGTCTCAAAAAATTCTGAAAAAAATCACACGTATTGTCCGATGAATTCTAAGCATTTTTTGTTACATTTTTTTTTTGTAAAAAATTGATAGATTTCAAATAATAATAATTTTTTTGATCCACTTTTAATAAAAAAGGGTAACTTTTTAGAAAAATTGGCAAGAGATAAAATATTTCAATTTTTCAACAAGAAACGAGATGCCACCGTCAAAATAAGAAAAAGACCAAACCCAAGCATTTTATTCAACTTTAAAATTTTTCGCTTAAATCTTTGGCCAAAAAAACTGGGCAAAACACCCAAAAATAATAAAAATTATCAATTTCGCCACTCATATTTGAAAACTAGATACTTTTGTCGATTTCCTCATGCCCTCCAAAAATTCTTTTGATCTCCAAATTTTGGAGAAGGTGCTGGGCGTCCGTTTCCCAGAGAATGGCCCATATATATAATTAATTAATATAAAAGATAAAATAACTTACATATACAAAATTAATTAAGTTGAATATCCTTTTGGACAAAGGTCTCCCCCAGTTTCCTCCATACGAATATTCGTCTCGATTCCTTGCTAATCGTGGACAAATTGGACCTGCCATTGCTTTTATTTCGTCCATCCATCTCTTCCTTTGTCTTCCTGTTGATCTCTTATTATTCAATGTAATCCATTCTGTTATGTCTCTGGTCCAATAATTTTCACTTCTCATAATATGTCCCGTCCAACTCCATTTTAGAGTTTTTATTGTAGTTATGACATCGGCTATTTTGGTCTTAGTTTTTAGTTCTTGTGTACTAATTTTGTTTTTCCATGTGATATTTAACATACTACGTTCCATTTTGTTTTGACACACTCTAATTTTCTTTGTCAGTTTTTCTGTTAGTGCCCATGTTTGACAGCCGTAAATTATGGTTGGGCTAACACACAACAGGCATTTTCTAATTCAATTATTCTTTTTCATCTGTAAGAGTTCTGGTATTTATTGTACCAATATATAGTTTTAAATGGGGGGTGTTGGTCTCAGAACCTCTCAGTGATCAACTGTATTGAGGAGCGTCTTTCTATATTACACATAGGAGAAACTATGTTCAATTTTTACGTTAATTAGCCATAAGAGGACTTATGATCGAAGTGGCGAAGGACAAAAAATGAATCAACTTTTGTGTCAAACTGACGTATTGACGTAAAATTAATTTATTTTGATTCACTTTTTTCTTCGACACTTCGATTATAAGTTTTCTTATGGCAAAATAACATGTAAAATTTAACATTGTGTCTCCTATGTAAAATAAAAAATTAAATTATAAGTTGAGAGATAATAAATCCAAGCTGATACTAAATTTTCAGCAGTATTCTTATGGCCAGCTAACGGCATGTTCCCTATCGTAACGATTGAGTAATCTAACTTTATTAAGTATTCTCAAAGACAAAATATTAGAAAATAAGAACGATAAAACTACTAAATCGGAATTTATTGAAGAAGTGGTGTCAATTTAAGAAAGAAATATTCGAAAGTTATTCTTCTTCTTCAATTCAAACCCCTGTTGACAAAGAATAATAATTTATTTCACAACTTTCAATATATTTTTGTATATTTGTTAGTTGAATGACAAGAATCTATGAAAATCTTGACTTAAAAAATAAAGAATAAAAAAATCGTTTCATTCCTGGCAGCACAGAAATAATTTAAAACTAGATGTTCAAATATGTAATGAATCTATTCAAAATTCGAATTCTACGGAATTTTTAGGATAAAATATGGAAAACACTCTACAATGGAAATTGCAATGTATAAAGCTCACTAAACAGCTAAACACTGCATGCTACCAGATTAGACATTTGAAAGGTTACTTGCATGCACACTATCTTCTCTGGTACTACTATGCTTGTGTTGAATCAAGGCTTCGTTACGGAATATGCTTTTGGGGTGCAACAACAGGTGCACTACAAGTTTTCATCACTCAAAAACTAATTGTTCGGAATCTGGCAGGAGTTACAAGTCGGGAACATTGCAAACATAAATATTCTGCTTCATTTTAAAAAGGACGCTCTATTAAATTGCTGTTAAATTCGTAACCATGGTTATGAAGAACCGTATGTTTCACTTTGTTCACCTATTTATACAGTCTTAGCAGAAGTCGATGATGGTAACAGAGTCAACTTAAATGAGTTGAAGATGGTAACAGACTCAATTTATTTGAGTTAAGGATTGTAACAGACTGCCTGCTCTATTCACGTCTCAGCCTTAACTGGGTGAGACAAATAAATAAATTCAGCATTCTTAACGGGGCATATATCATCAATATGTCTCTAGGCAATAACAATTCTAAGAATACTGAAGGGATGCAAAAGGCATCGCCAGGATATGAGATCATTGTTGAAGACTAAATAGAAATAAATACTATCAACATACATTCTTATTATTAACTAAGGAGATTACAAAACCTTTTATTTATTTCCTTATCTAAAACATCTTTATGGATGGCGAAATATACAACAGATAACTTGTCTTTATTTTATTCTGTTATATAACATGACTAACAAAAATATCTTGCAAATTGGATACTACTCTGACTGATGGACATTTCACCATCGTACACTTTCTTACATGGATCTTTGCAGAATAAAATTATAAGTTCCTTAAAATAATTCCTCATGTATAATATTACAAGAACAATAATTAATAAAAGTAAATCATAAGTAACAATTAACTCTATAGACTGGACTTATTTTATATTGCATCAATTCATATTCAGATTATTGGATATATTTTTGTTTGCTTTATCTATTAGTACGAATGAATACAAAAATTTTAGATTTTATATGAACTAGTAGGTAATTTTTTATTCTTTGATAAATCAACTGTAGGATTATAATAATAAACATGAATTAAAATATCGGTACTTGTAACAATGTATCTTAACATAATGCGAATCTTTACCCATTTTTTTCTATCCAAACCTGGCGCTATTCTTGGAATAGCCAATTTATTAAATTTATTCTTAATAAGAAAATATTTTTAATTTATTAATGTTAAGTCTTCGTAATTAAGTTTATCAAAATAGTTTTCTTTAGTAATGAAATATAAAATATATCGCAATTCAAGTTTTAAATATGCTCCTTCATGAATTTCTTTATGTAGATTTTTTAACTTTTGATACACAGTGGGCTAAAGTAAAGTCAACCGGTGCATTAAGTAAATCATCATAAAATTCGTCTATATTATTGTTGATAATAATTTTATTTTAAATAGCTTCTAACAATTCAAAGTATGAAACGTTATTATTTTGATTCATGTTATTAATTCTAGAAAGTGCGTCTGCATGAGGGATTGACTTTCCTCGTCTATGAATTATTGAGTAATCAATCGTATAAGAAGTGCTCCTGGGTTTTTAAAATTATTTATATAAACTAAAGGTTTATGATCTGTTAAAATTTTTATTCACCAAGAAATTTACGAACAAGACAAAATTAACAGAAATTCTTTCTGTGAAGCCATTATAGAAAAATCGAATTTAGATAGAAATTTTTTAATACATATTTATTTTTTGGATGAATACACTACCATACGTTGTATTTCCTTCAAATTTTTTCATTTACTTGTTATTATTATAATTGTTATTATTGATTATATGATGAAAGTAAAGAGTGAATATTTTATGAGTGATTTTAGGATTCGTGTTACCCCATTTGATGGGATATAGCGTGAAGATATGTATGTGTGTTATTATTAATGTATTATTATTATTATTTTTTATTACCATCAATAAAATATCACAATTAATTTTCGTGTATAATTTATTAATAATTTCGGTTAAGCAACGTTTTTTATTTATTTAATGGGCTTGTCAAATTGTATAATTTTTCTTTTTTAACTTATTATTTTTTCAGCTACAATACTCTCAATCCGTAATTTTCTTCATAAAAGCCACAAAAATCTCAGATATACATAAATTTCTAAAATAAATTTTTTATTTACATAACATAAATACAAATACATTTATTTATTTATTTTTTATTAATATTACATTCTGTCAACAAAAAAAAGTGTATAGAAATTGTCATACAATTCAGAAACAGTTAATAATTATACATCGTTAAAAAATTCGTCCATATTAAAATATACTTTTAAAAATTAAGAATTCCTTCAGTAATCTTTGGAAACTAGAAGGAGTATTAGTCCTTTTAATGCATTCTGGCAATTTATTAAATATTTCATGGCTATCGATAGTTTAGAAACTATTTTCGTGATTTTCAGATTTAATATGTGTCATTACGAAGCATGCAAAATTCGTTTTGTTTCTTGGCTTAGATTTATAATTTTATGCCTTGAAACTCTTATTCGAAGCTTTTTTGCCTAAAATAATTAGGGAAGGAAGAAATTACAAAATTGTGATTTTACATGTTAAATCCCTATATTCGAGAGTCGCGGTCACCAGTCTGTATATGAAGAAATATAAATAATTCTCTATGCTTAAAATTTTAAAAATTCGCTACATTCAAAATTTTGTAGATCTGACCAGAGGCAAATGCACAAAAAAAAATTATTGGAGTTTGTTACACTTGAATAGAACTTACTTCCCTGAAATTTTGAAGCAAAAATATATACCGAGAAAAAAGTTACAGAGGGTCGAACTTGACGTTTTTCAAAAATACAAGTATATTTGAAGAGCTGTAACTTTTAAACGGTTTAAGATAATGAAACGATTAAAAAAAATTTAGAAACTACAAAATAAAAGAAATAAAACGATACCTTTGAACCTTATTTATCTTGACAATTGTAGATTTGGCATGAAGTTAGGTTTTTAGCTTCCCATGAGCAGAGGGTTAATCGTAGGTTATTGTAATTGATCTAGTTTGAAAGCTGACAGAAAAACAAAGAAAACGAGAACAACCGGAAGTCATTAGGTTAAAATACAAGAATACAGTAAATTTTCGAAAATAGGCTAAAAACAGCTAATTTTCAAAAATAAATGGGCCATATCTCGGGCCCAGGATGGGATAGGAGGCTGAAATTTGGGCTGGTGGGGTTTTTTATATAGTTTAATAACATACTAATTTCAGCATCGGAGAACCCCTTGCACACCATTATATAAAAAAGTAAAAATCAACTTAATATATATATATATATATATATATATATATATATATATATATATATATATATATATATATATATATATATATATATATATATATATATTGCGACGTATCTGGCAGTGATACGGCAAACAAACTTCGTCACTATATATATATATATATATATATATATATATATATATATATATATATATATATATATATATATATATATATATATTCAGTCAGCCTGTTTATTTGAGAACCTGGATTCGAATCCCGCAGCCAACAAACAATTTTCACCACATTAAAATGACTTCTGTGCCTCCTGCACCAATATCAAATTTGGGGACCGTGTTTAAACGGCTGGAAAACCCCACTTCACGTTCATAAATATATCACTTTCTGAGATCTGCTACGGCCACATTCAGTAATGGGTATAAGGCGTGATGATATATTTATTTTTATTTACTTTATAAAATTGAGAATTTGGAAACAATTAATATTAGACGCCCTTACAATGTACTTATTGTTAATGTAACATTGAACACAATTATATCTCAGACGTGAGGTTTTTGAAGCACGATGAATTGTATAAAACTGTGCATTAAATTTTGCAGATATTTTTCCCATTATTCGTTTTTTGCTTTTAATTCACTATGTCTGAATATTTTGTATTACATTTTTAAATTCTATATCTATTTCAACTAATAATCTGACTTCATTTATAGTAAAAATTACAGATATTGCACGTTTTGACATTTTGACAGTTATAACAAAATCAAGGAGGTAGAAACAAAATTACAATTATATATTTATTAAACGTCATAAACAAGTTTTGTATTTCTTTCTAATTAATGATTTTCATAACATTCTCTCTCTCTCTAAAAGATAAACACTGTTGCAATTTTGGCTTATTTATTTATTAGGTACCTAATAACAAGTAGACAAATAAATTGAACTGGATATCTAAAAAATAAATATCTTCCTAATAAATAATTTATTTTGCTAATAACTATTAGCTACTTTATTAGGCGGTGGATATCTCGGCCCTTAATAAAACTAGTATATTAACATTCCTCCATTGTTTGTCCGTGATGCAATATAGTATTAACAACTTTATATTTTTTACCTTGAATTTGATAAGTATCACTAGATAACCCTTTTATTCCAAAAGGATAATTAATTTTATTAAGTACTAGCTATTACCCGCGACTTCGTTCGCGTGGTCTACAATTTAATGCGAGTACCCGGCATGCGTTGCAATGCAACTCAAAGAAAGAAGGTGTTTGTGTTTCATTCTGTTTATTGAAGTGCTTTTGAATACACAATATTTTTTGTTTTTCTCTTTGGGACGGACACGAATAAATCAGAAGATTTTCCGACTCGTGATCATGCCATATACAGTTGTCCATGTGAGAAGCATGGATTTTCTAAATTTAGTCCACACACTTGTAGCGATTGTCCCTGTGATTTGTTGATGGTCATTGCAAATGCGAGTCGTACCGGAAACTGCAATTCGATCGCAAACTCGAACCACGTTCGGGAAGATTGGGAGTTTATTATGTCTATATGTAAGATTGGTTCTCGTCTATGCCTATACCAAAATTGAATCGAATCTGTGCAGTACTTTTCAGGATAGCTAGCGGCCATTTTGTTTCAAGATGGCGGACTAAAGCTTTATTATACCTATGTATTAAGATTGGTTTTCATCTATGCCTATACCAAATTTGAATTTAATCAGAGCAGAACTTTTCAGGATAGCTAGCGGCCATTTTGTTTCAAGATAGTGGACTAATGCTTTATTTTTACGTTTAAACTAAGATTGGTTCTCGTCTATGCCTATACCAAATTTGTATCGAATCAGTGCAGTACTTTTCAAGATAGCTAGCAGCCATTACGTTTCAAAATGGCGGACTAAAGCTTTATTATACCCATATGTTAAAATTGGTTCTCTTTTATGCCTATTCCAAATTTGAATTTAATCAGTGCAGTATTTATCAGGATAGCTAGCGGCCATTTTATTTCAAGATGGCGGACTAAAGCTTTATTATACCTATATGTTAATATTAGTTCTCCTCTATGTTTATACCAAATTTGAATTTAATCAGTACAGTACTTTTCAGGTCAGCTAGTGGCCATTTTGTTTCAAGATTGCGGACTGAATCTTTATTATACCTATATGTTAACATTCGTTTTTATCTATAGCTATACCAAATTTGAATTTAATCAGAGCAGAACTTTTCAGGATTGCTAGCGGCCATTTTGTTTCAAGAGTGTGGACTACTAAAGCTTTATTTATACCTATAAGCTAAGATTGGTTCTCGTCTATGCCTATACCAAATTTGAATCGAATCAGTGCAGTACTTTTCAAGATAGCTAGAGGCCATTTTGTTTGAAGATGGCGGCTTGAAGTTTTATTATATCTATATGTTAATATTTGTTTTCGTCTATGCCTATACGAAATTTGAATCAAATTAGTGCATTACTTTTCAGGATAGCTAGCGGCCATTTTGTTTCAAAATGGTGGACTAATGCTTTATTATACCTACATATATGTTAATATTGGTTTTCGTCTATGCCTGTACCAAATTTGAATTTAATCAGTGCAGTACTTTTCAGGATATCTAGCGGCCATTTTGTTTCAAGATGGCGGACTAAAGCTTTATTTTACCTATATATCAAGATTGGTTTTCATCTATGCCTGTACCAAATTTGAATTTAATCAAAGCAGAACTTTTCAGGATTACTAGCGGTCATTTTGTTTCAAGATAGTGGTCTACTATAGCTTTATTTATACCTATAAGCTAAGATTGGTTCTCGTCTATGCCTATACCAAATTTGAATCGAATCAGTGCAGTACTTTTCAAGATAGCTAGCGGCCATTTTATTTCAAGATGGCGGCTTGAAGCTTTATTATATCTATATGTTAATATTTGTTTTCGTCTATGCCTATACGAAATTTGAATCAAATTAGTGCATTACTTTTCATGATAGCTTGCGGCCATTTTGTTTCAAAATGGTGGACTAATGCTTTATTATACCTACATATATGTTAATATTGGTTTTCGTCTATGCCTGTACCAAATTTGAATTAAATCAGTGCAGTACTTTTGAGAATAGCTAGCGGCCATTTTGTTTCAAGATGGCGGACTAAAGCTTTATTTTACTTATATGTTAAGATTAGTTCTCCTCTATGCCTATACCAAATTTGAATTTAATCAGTGCAGTACTTTTCACGATTGCTAGCGGCCATTTTGTTTCAAGATGGCGGACTAAAGCATTAGTATATCTGTATTATAAGATTGGTTCTCCTCTATGCCTATACTAAATTTGAATTTAATCAGTGCATTACTTTTCAGGAGAGCTAGCGGCCATTTTGTTTCAAGATTGCGGACTGAAGCTTTATTATACCTATATGTTAAGATTCGTTTTTATCTATGCCTATACCAAATTTTAATCAAATCAGTGCAGTACTTATTAGAATAGCTAGCGGCCATTTTGTTCAAGATGGCGGACTAGACTTGTGCTGAGTCAGAAACCATCGCGGGCGTGCGCACAAAAACTTACCAAAGTTGCATCGCAATCGTTTTTTTGATAAATTTTTAATTTAAAATATCTGCAATTAATCCTAGACGAGTACTGTCAGCGAAAAAGTTGTTCCTTATAATTTAACAAATATTATGCCAAGTTTGAACGGATCAAAATATTGACATTGACAACCGCGCGTCTGCCGACACGTGTATGCATACAGAAATGTCACGCGATGCACTGACAGATAAGTGCCCCGTCAGGTGCTGCCCTAAGCGGCGACTTTTGGTGATGGACAAAATCTGAAGACAAGCGAATTTGACAAAAACGATTCCGCGCCCACGAAAATCATTGAAAAAACAAATAAAAACAACCGGACTCGCATCGTGACCTGACTCATATGTTATGTATGTATCAAAACGACTTGAAAATATGGGGAACACACTTCAAAACTGAACGCAAGTAATAGATTCGGTTTGACATTTCAGGTTAGGTCTAATGTTAACTGTTAATAAGTAGTTTCGGTCAGACGCCTATGTACTCTTGCCGTCGTCGTGTCGACCGAAGGACTTGATAACTTAATTTATTTAAATAAAATAAAAAAATATATCATCACGCCTTCAACCCATTACTGGGTGTGGCACTCTGCCGAAGCAGATCTCGGTAAGTGATATATTTTGCGCGTGAAGTGCGGTTACCAGTCGTCAAATCACGGCCCCCAAAGACGTTAGTGGTGGAGGAGCCACGGGGGTAGCTTTTGAAATTATGAAAATTGTTTGTCGCCTGTGGGAATCAAACCAGGGTTCTCAGGATCCACAGGCCGACTTCATACCACTGAGCTAGCCATCCCATAAATTTAATTTATATAATTTAAATATTATAAGAAAGTGACAAAACAGGACACAAATAAACAAAATAACGAAGAAATAAATAATAATTATAATAAATTTTTAAGAAAACCGATTGGACCATTGTTTAGCTGTTAATGGAGGAATTTTTGAAAATTTATTATATTTGTTTGTCTTCATTATTTTGTTTATTTGTTTGCTTTTTTGTTAATTTCTTATAATATTAAAATATAATAAATTCACATACCATAAATATCTTACATAAACATATATATATATATATATATATATATATCACTGGAGTGAACCGGATTATATTCGTTAATCCGTGTTACCTAATCCTACCAGAACTGCGCCAATTAACTTTCAATTAACAACAAGTCACTTTTTAAAAAGTTTATTTATTACTACAACAATTATTTATGTCATTACAATATGAGTTCTGAATCTAGACTACCTATCTCTTAACAATTCTATCTAAGGAAAGCTATACTACGTGACATTTAATAGTCAGCAAATAGTGTGAGAATATAATATGATAGTGTTTATGTCATCATAATGTGGCACTATAACTTATATATATATATATATATATATATATATATATATATATATATATATATATATATATATATATATATATATATATATACAAATTAAATATTGATTTATCAATTTTAATAAAAAAAAATTATTATTTTTTTGTTGCACTACAATGAAATGTACATGTGCATTCAAGAACTTACAGGAACAAGTGAAACGTTATCTAATGCTACGTGCTATTTATGCTATTTCTAACTTACTGGAAAACTACTGGGTGTTTAGCTGATGCAGCAAGTTACAACTTACAATGTTTGTGAAATACTTTCAAAGCCTTACATCATTCCTCCCTTCTAAAATTTTACAATACTTGTGAGGTGTTATTCTATTGTTTCTAACTTACTTGATTTATTATTTAATACATTCCTTTTTGGTTTCCATAAGTTTTTACATTTATTCTATAGTTTATAACATAACATGGACAATACAATAATTACAATAATACAATATAATATATAAGAATGAGGGTTATTATTTATTTGTAATTCTTTTATTTTTGGAACATTTTCGATTTTTATATCTACTGATTTTATTATTTCTTTTAATTTATTCTGATTAAATATTTTCGAGTTATTGAAGGAGTTGAAATTTTCGAATTGTATTTCTTTATAATTTTCGTGAATAATATTAAATTTAAAGTTGTTTATTTTACATCCTTCTGTTAGTTTAAATTTATGTACTCCTTGTATATTTTTATTCACATTATTTGTTTGACAATTAATTTGAATTTGTTGTTCTGTTGGACTTATAATTATTAAGTCGTTTGTATTTTCTATCTGTTCCCAAGTATTTTCTAATTTTATATCATGAAATGAACAACCATCGTTCTTTTGATTACTTACAATATTCATAATCCATTTATTTATTTTAATATATCGACTATTACAATAATAGTTATTATTTATTTGAATACGGTTATGAGTAATATATTTATTTCTATTATCTAGGTAATATACACTTTGTTTTTCATTAAGCATAATGAGGGAATCATTTTTATAAACAGGGATGGGGGTAAATTGATATAAGGAGTAAGTATTTAAGGTATATATTGGGATATTTATTATAAAATGTATTTGTTCTTTATCGTTTCTACTATATGTTTCGATGATTTCATTGAAAAGCCAAATATCTTTATTTTGTGTTATTGGTTGTAGGTTATCGGGATTTATGATGCTAGTGTGTAATTTTCTTAAGCTACAAAATGTTAGGCTAACTTCGATTTGTTTACACAAATCATTCATATTTTGTAAGAGAAATATTAATTTTTGAAATTTATTATCAATATCTATCTTGCTTTACCAATCAAGGTTTTTATTAGAATAGTTTGTATGTCATTTATTTGCATTTGAAATTCATTTTCATTACTTTCAAGATTCTTTATTTGTTCATTAAATTTGTCAATCATGTCTCTGTTTATTTTTATGTTTTGGTCATTTTGTATCTGTAGTGTCTGTTCGTTTTTATTTATTTGTTCAAAAAGTCTGTCATATCTTTCTCCGTCCGAGTTAATAGAAATAGATTTTATGATACTACCTATTCCGTTTATTAAACCGCGTTTTGCTCGTTTGTTAAAAAGTTTTTGGATTTGATTTTCTAAATCATTATGAATATAGGTTATTATATTTATATAGTCTTGGAATAATGTCTTTTGATCAGAGATTTGTTCTAATAGGACAGATTTTAATTTCGTTACTTTTATAAATTTTTGATATATGGGGTAATATTATAATTAAAATATATAATTTGTTCTGAGGTTTTTATTTTACATTGTCCTAAATCGGCCAGATGGAATCCGTTATCTTGTGAGATATCTATCAATTGAGCTACGCATCTGAAACATTTTATTATTTTAGTCTATTTATCCGAATGTTTTTCATGCCTAGTTGATCTTTAGTTTTTACTTTTCCTAATATTGGGTCATATTCTTCTATTTTTATTCTCTTAAATAATGGTTTTTTAAATTTCTTTAATAATCTAGGATTTTAGCAAACATTTCTTTTGGTATCTCAAAGGGGTTATCGTTTTCTTTGTAACGTTTTTGCTTCTCTGTTTCAATTTTTGTTTTAATGATTTCAAACAACTCAGTTTGTTCGTCTTTATATTGTTGGATTAATTCTTCATTAATGAGGGGGATAATTTTGAACGGTATTTCGTTATTTTTTCCAAATAATATTTCATTAGGGGTTAACTTTGTAATAGAGTGTTTTGTATTATTATAGGCTAATATGACTAATTCTAATTTTTCTAATAATGTTTTATTGTTAAATTTCGTATTATTTTCTATCAGTCGCAAGTGCTCTATGAGAGTGGAATGTAATCAATTGCGTTGCTTTTGGGGTTGTTTGCACAAGTAATGTGGCTTTCTATGTTGTATGTTTTGAGTAGGGTTTGTATGAGGCTTCCTTTGAATTCTGGACCAGAATCCATTATAATTTTATTTGGTATAGTGAATGTTTGAAAATATTTTATTAATTGATTTATTACGCGTCTTGAGGATTTATCTTCAAGAAAATATATTTGTCCTTGTTTTGAGAAATGATCGTAAATAGTAAGAAAATAATTTTTTTCTTCGGCATAGCAGGTCCATGTTTATTGTGTCGAAAGGTTTAGAGGGAGTTGGTAAAGATTATCGATTGCTTGTGTTGGTTTTCTGTTATATTTATTTATTTTTCAGTGTTCACAGTTGTTAATATATTCAGTGATATTTTTTTATCATATTAGGCCAAAAATATTTATCTTTTAATGCGTTTAATGTTGCTATTATTCCGCGATGGTTTGTTAGTCCGTTGTGGAAGTTGTGAATTATTTCGATTTGTTCATCTTCATCTTCTATGTCTGTTACTATTTTATTACATGAAATTATATTTATAGTATTATATTCAAAAGTGTTTTTTATAATATTCGATAGTGTTAGATCTAGACCTTTTTCGATTATTGCATAATAACGTATTTTTGGTATAATGTATTCTTTTAGGAATTTTATTATTTCTTGTTCTAGTGTGATTTTGTTGAATTTACAGTGTATTCTCATCTTGTTGTGTTCGAATAGTCGTTGTGTTTGAATTTCTGTGTTTCCATCATGTGTTTCTAATATGAGTTGGTTATTGGCAATGTTAAGTCTATCGTTTATAAATTTTAGTCCATTTACTAAGTTTTCTGGATCTGAGTGTACTGTGTTATTGTCGCTATCATTATTACTTATTGAGTCATTAATGTTTGTTTCCGGTAGTGTATATAAGTTAATTTGGATGTTTGTGTCTTCAAAAATTTTTAATATTTTATTTGAAACATCTTCCCATTTTAGTTCGTTTCTACCGCATCCTAATTAGGGAATATTAATTTCATATAACTCGTTTAATATCATATAGTCTCTAATTTCTTTGAGGGGTTTGTCTAAATTTCTAATGGAGGGTTTGTCTTTATACTGTTCTTTTGTAATTAGGTGAAATATTATTTTATTATTAATGTGTTGTATGATTAGATTCTTATTTTTGTCATTTTGTGTTTTACAATATTCTCTACTCTGAAATGAATTGTTTATGTCTATAGCTAATCCTTGTGACATTTTTAAATCCCTTGATATACATTGTGCAAAAAAATTTGTATTTATTACGTCTCGTACGTGGTTAATAATTTGTGTATCGTTTCTTTGTCGTGATAAATTGTCTGCGATAATATTCATTTTACCTTGTAAGTATTCTATCTCGAAATTGTACTCGTTTAATTCTATTTTCCAACGCATCAGTTTCTAGTTGGGATTTTTCATGTTGAATAAACATACACGTGGTCGGTGATCAGTTTTAATAAGAAATTTTCTCCCGTATAAATAAGGTCGGAAGTTTTTAATGGATAGGATTATTGCAAGTAGTTCTTTTTCTATAGTGCTGTAATTCTGTTCAGCGTTATTTAGTGTTTTGGAAAAATATGCTATTGTCATCTCTTTACTATTTTCGTTTTTTTGAAGTAATACAGAGCCTACCGCAAAGTCTGAGGCGTCGGTTGTAAGAATAAATACTTTGTTGAAATTAGGGAATTGTAATATTGGTGAAGTAGTTAGAATTTCTTTACATTTATTAAAACAGTTTCTATATTGTTCGATATAAATATCAAAGGTTTCCTCAATTTTGCAAAATCCGGGATGAATTTACGGTACCAACCAATGGTACCAAGAAATGATTTTATTTCTTTTTTTGTTTTTGGGATGTTTAATTTCTTTATTTTTTCTACTTTGGATGGATCTGTTTTTATACCGTCTTGTGTAATGATATAGCCGAGGTATTTAGTTTGGTTTTGTAAAAATTTGAATTTGTCAATTTGTATTTTAAGATTTGCTGTTCTGAGTTTTTCGAATACTAATTTTATATTTTGTAAGTGTTCTTCAAGTGTGTTTCCAAAAATAATTATGTCGTCGAGATAGACTAGACATATTTTATTGACTAAATCCCCCAATGCGATGTTCATCATTCTCTGGAATGTTGCCGGAGTGTTCTTTAACCCGAATGGCATGCGAATAAATTCGTAGTGTCCGGACGTAGTAGAGAAAGCGGTTTTTTCAATATCGTCTTTATTCATTAAAATTTGAAGGAAACCAGAGTGTAGATCGAGTGTTGTGAAGTATTTTGAGCATCCTATGTGATCTAATAGTGTGTCTATGTTAGGGATTAGGAATCGATCATCTTTTGTTTTTGTGTTTAATTTACGATAGTCAATGACTAACCTTGTTTTGCGTATACCGGACGCGTCTAATTTTTTCTGAACGATCCAAATAGGTGAGTTCTAAGGGGAATGTAAGGGTTGTATTACATTTTCTTTTAATAAATTTTGAATGTGTTCTTCGATATCTTGTTCGTAAATTTGTGGAAGCCTATAGTTTTTCGTGTGTATGGGAGTTTCTTCGCTAACTATGATTTTGTGTGTACAAATGTTAGTATTAGATAGTTTTTCGTCTTTTTTTGGGAATAAGTCTTCATATTCTCTTATGACAATCTAATTTTTGTTTTTATAAATTATATAAATGTTCGTTTCTGATTTGGATATTATTGTTTTGTTTTAATGTTTCTAGATGATTATCTAATTCTCTTTCTTTTCCCTGTATTTTAATGATGTTTTTTACAAAGTCAATTTGTATGTTTAACTCTATAAATGCTTCTATGCCTAAAAGTAGGTTATATTCTTTGTGAAAATTATTAATAAAACATTTTACCGGAATTTTATTTAGTTTTATTATGACATATTCGCTTATTATGGTCTTTCCGTTTACAGTTTTAAAAGTGCATTTTTCATAATACGTTTTCATATTTTTTATTTTGACTAATTCTGGGGTTATTAAGTTTATACTAGAGCCTGTATTAAAGAGAATAATATAATTTTGAATTTTTAACGATGGTAGGTGATAGATCATGCTGGGCACATTACTTATTTAATTTGTCCTCGCCGTTTCGTCAAGATTGTAATTTTGCCTAACTGTTTGCGTTGACATAGGTTGAGTTACGCGAGTCAGTTGTGTCATGGGTCGTGGTTGAAAATTGCGTTTTGTTTCGTAAAATTTTTTAAAATTCTGTCTTGGTGCGAATTGTGTTGGATGTTTACGAGCTGTGTTAAATGGTAAGGGTTTTGACGGGAATTGTTGACCAGGAAATTTCTTACGAAGTATATTAAATGAAAAATTTGGTTTTTATTTTAACATTGGTGATTGATGTACAAAATTAAATTCATTTCGTAAGAGGATTTCGCATTCTTCTAGAGATTTGGATAAAAGATCCTCGTATAGTAGTTGGTAATAGTGAAATAACATATGTTAAGATTAATTTTTGATTTTCTTTAATTATTGCATTTTTCTGAAGTTCGTTATATTCTGATAAAAGGATTTTGGATTTATATTGTGCGAATTTTTGTGAGATAAGATTTAAAGTTTTATCGGAACTAATTTTATTTCTAATTTGTAATATTTCTAATAAGATAGTTTCGGCCGTACTTTTGTCACATAAGTTATTTGTTAGGTACGTTTTTAATTCGTCCCAAGTTGCAAATTTATTTTCCGCTAATAATTCGGCGGCTTTGTGAGTGAGTTTATTTTTTATTAAACCAAATATATATGTTTGTTGTATATTACTAAGTGTTGCATTAGTTAATGTGTTCTGTACGTCTTCTACAGCGGATATGAAATTGTTAAGAATATTTATATTTCCATCGTATGAAGGAATAATTTCTGACAGATTTTTGAGTTTTGATAATGTTGTAGTAGACATTGTTATATTTGAATTACTTAATCGGCTTGGTCTCAATAAATTTATCTTTACAGGGATATTGTTGATTTGAGTAATTTCAACTTCTGAATCTAAATTTGAATTAAGATATTCTGATGAACTATTATTGTTCATTAATTTTGTGTGTTGAGACTGTGTCGGTCTCTCGTTACTTTTATTACTAGTCTAGCTAGAAGTATCCCTTTGTGTAATAATATTATTAATTTGTTAATTATATTTAACTTACAATGATAGCAACAATATAATTGTGGATAGATGTTTTACGGACATCACCGGATTCTTGTTCTTCTCGTCTTCAGAACAGCAAGTTCTTCTCGTTCGAGCAGGACGTGATCTCGTAATGGAACAGCAAGTTTTCGATCTGGTGTTTTCTCTTAAAGATGGGCCGTAGTTAGGCTTTGGTGGGCCTAGGTTGAAGCCGTTTGGTAGTCTTGTAGATTTGTTATAAAATGGTGTAGTAAAACTTTTTATAAAGTACCACAGATTAAATTTTCATATTTAATTTATCTGTGTCAGCACCATCCTACCGACTGCGCCAATTAAATATTGATTTATCGATTTTAATAAAAAAAATCTTTTATTAATTTTTTGTTGCACTACAATGAAATGAACATGTGTATTCAAAAACTTACAGGAACAAGTAAAACCTTATCTAATGCTACGTGCTATTTATGCTATTTCTAACTTACTGGAAAACTACTGGGTGTTTAGCTGATGCAGCAAGTTACAACTTACAATGTTTGTGAAATACCTTCAAGGCCTTACATAATTTACATATACAGGCTGGTGACCGCGACTCTCGAATGTAGGGATTTAAGATGTAAAATCACAATTTTGTAATTTCTTCCTTCCCTAATTATTTTAGGCAAAAAAGCTTCGAATAAGAGTTTTAAGGCATAACATTTTACATCTAAACCAATAAACAAAACGAATTTTGCATGCGCCGTAACGACACATATTAAATCTGAAAATCACGAAAATAGCTTCTAAACTATCGATAGACATGAAATTGAAATAAAATTAAACAAATGTTTGATATTTAATCTGTCAAAATAATTTCTTTATATATTTATTTTGATACATAAAACATCAAACATTTGTTTAATTTTGTTTCAGTTCCATGGCTTTCGATAGTTTTGAGACTATTTTTGTTATTTTCAGATCTAATTTGTGTCGTTACGAAGCTTGCAAAATTTGTTTTGTTTCTTGGCTTGGCTTACATTCGAATCTTTTTTGCTTTAAATAATTAGGGAAGCAGAAAATTACAAAATTGTGGTTTTACATGTTAAATCCCTATGTTCGAGAGTCGCGGTGCCACTCTATATATCAGAACCCATAGTATTCCCTATCCATTATACAAATGTTGTTATTCGAATTAAATTTGTAAAATTGTTATAAAAAATATATAAATTGACATTAATTATGCGATAATTTATTAAACTTAGATGTTTTAGTATATTTTTATTGTTACTAATACCAATTATAATTAAAAAGCGAAATTGTAGAATTGAGCGTGGCCTACAACTACATACGAATATGACAAAAAGGTTGATTCTGTGCAGAGCTGGGACCAGTACTGAAAAAAAGTATTTAAATACTAAATACTTCTAAAAAAGTATTTTAAATACTAAATACAAGTATTACTTGAAATACTTTTTATCGTTAAAATGTAATTAGAGTACTAAATACTAAGTAAAATTAACAACTAGGTTACTTTAATACAGAATTTAATTTAAAAAGAAAATTAATAGTAATATGAAAGATACTTTATCACTTTATAATTCAAAATAAAATAGAAGTAAGGAATTCAGCAACTATAACAAACATGAAAGGGTTTATATATATATATATATATATATATATATATATATATATATATATATATATTATTTATTTTTTCATACAAACATACAAATACATATATAAATAAATGTAAGTATATTATAGATTTAGTAAATGGTAAGAATATACGAAGTAACTTAAAATAATATATAAAGAAAATGACAATTTTTGTTTATTGTGAATACTTGATTTTGCAAAATGTCATTTTGACATATAAGTGTACCTATTTTAATCTTTTGAATATAAAATTAAATGTTCTTTTATTGTGCATGAAGTATTGTTTGTACCGCGAGTGAAATAAGCGTTTCTGACCCTGAGCATGTTATTAACCTTCGACACTTTGCGCCTCGTTCTAATAATCACGCTACGAATCAGAAACGCCTATTTTCACCTATGATACATAAATAACTATTTTTTATTATTGTTCAAATAAGGTAAAAAATGCATTTAAAATTATATATTTTTGACTTTCTCATAACACTTATTAATTCAAAAAATAAAAATCTGGTGTGGGCACCACACGACTTTCTTATACACAGCATATTTAATATTTAGAATATATGAATCTTATATAATATTATTAAACATGTAATTTAGTTTTTCAGTAATTCAGCATTTATCTGTTTGAAACATATAAAATATCAAATTTGTTAACGTATAATTTTTTAGTAATGTTGACTACTTTATGACTAACTTTACTGATGAGGCATATATAGGCTGTCCTTATTTCGAGCCTAACCCTTGGTATCTCAAGAACCGTGAGATACGAAGTTGGTTAAAATGAGGCAAAGTTGCCAAATTATTGACCATTTTAATGATGTATTTGTTTTTCCGAAAAAAGACATAGATAACTAGATAAAGCGAAAATAAATATATATGTTTTTTGTTTCTATTGCTACTATGATAATTGAAATATATTATTAAATATAAAAATTAGTTTTTCTCAAAATTAGATGTATATACAGGAAAATTGGAAGTAACATTTTATGTTCCAAATATTTTTTCTAACATCTCTTCCGGTTTTTCAATTTCATTCAAAATCAATTCAGCGCTTCGTATTTTCATGAAACTTATAATTACCAAGTTTCGTTAACAAATCTTATCTCGTTCATGAGATATTGCACACTCGGACACACATCCATCCATCCATCCATACACCCCCCCCACACACACATACACACACAAAGACACACACACACACACACACACACACACACACACACACACACACACACACACACACACACACACACACACACACACACAGACATCATTGAGAAAATGATCAAAACGGATCCAGTGCACCTCAAAACACGTATTTCCGCGAAAATCTCGTCAACGTTTTTTTCACGATTTCAATACTTCCTTATACTGTGTATAAGAAAGTAAAAAGGATAGAACACGTCCGAATTAGATTGTCAAAGATTCCTTAATTTTTGTGCGGCAAGAATATATATATATATATATATATATATATATATATATATATATATATATATATATATATATATATATATATATATATATATATATATATAAATACAACTAGGTTATTGATATTTATAATAAGAAATAAATTTTCTTTTACTGTATTTGTTAATATTACAAACAAAAAGAATGAAATAATGATCTCACTATTTCATTGAGTTTTTAGGGTCAGTTTTTCAATCGCCGGTTTACTCTCGATTAATGTTAATCATGATTAAATAATAATGGTAACCATAGTTTCTATTATTATTTAATCATGAATAACATTATTCGGTGATTGAAAAACTGGCCTTTAAATGAGTAAAAAAAAATTATCTATTATCAAACGGAAATAGAAAATAATTACTTATAATTTATAATACTAGTATGTTACGATGCATAATAATCACGCTTAAAAAGTTGAACAAACGATATCATAACACACTTGTACCATACTAAATTTTATGCTTTACATTTACATGATATATTTTAAAATCAATCAATTTTTCATGTCGTCAGTATAACAAAAAAAAATGACAGCTTTAATTATTTATTTACTTTAATCTCACTAGTAACATAAAGAGCCACTAGTGACTTACGAAATAATTATTTATTTAAAATCACTATATATTACAACGTTTTTATTAGGTGTTTGATAATAAATATTACAATTATTCGACTGATAATTTACTTCCTTAATCAACCTAAAAATCTCTGTAAAAACCACAGATGAAGTAGACAAAGCTGTTGCACTATTCATAAACTCAGTACAGTAGTAAGCGGATGGAATTCCGCGATAGTGTGGGTGCATTTATAATGCTTTAGACGTATTTTGACCCTCTAAGAGCCATGCTTTTTTTGGAACCAATGTGTATATCCCATTAATTGTGTGAGGTAAAACCTCGTGGAGCCATACCCCTGTGGGGAATTGACATACGCTCAATTAGCGCGGCAATTGCCTGTCACTTGACAAATACCTACCAGACTCTCATCAGAGTTACAAGCTCCTTAACCTCTCTGGTGGTAGGGGGTACTATCTAAGACCCTACTGATTTTTCAGATCAGAGCTGCTCACCCGCCGATGCTCGTTGCTAGCGAGCATCTGCCTGCGATGTAGGCTTCAACCACTACCCGCACGAATCCAACCCACGACTATCCGGCCGAGTCGGGGGCCTAATCCCCGTGCTACCAGAGCCTCTGGTCAGGGCCAGTAAGCGCTTGTACGCATACACCGGCTACTTGAGGCCGTGGGGTCGTAAAGCCCAAGAGTTTTGTGCTATACTACTCCTCCCTCTGCGGTTCGATCCGGCCAGCATTAGTTTAAACAGCGCCGCCACGGGAAGGCTGCTGGTCCGGTCTTGGGTAGGACCTTAAATTGTCTACATAGCGTCCAAATGCACCTCTGCACTAGCGCCCACCCTAAAACGCCCCCAGAGATGAACCTTAAGGGACCAAGTAAATAGGGCTCATCCCCAGGCCGTGCTTTGACGCCATAAACTCAGTACAACTGGCCACCAAGAAATCGACTCCAAGAAATAATAATTCTAATGAAAACATATAGAATTACCCCAAGCACATCCGAGATCTCATAGCCACAAAAAGGAAAGCCAGAAGAACATGGCAATCAAGTAGACTCCCACAAGATAAAACCATATTAAACAATCTGAGTAAAAAACTTAAACGACTTATTGCTGAAGTGAAAAACGAAACTTTTGAAGACTTCATCAGCAACCTAACTCCAAAAGCAGACACCAACTACTCATTGTGGAAAACTACCAACAAAATTAAAAGACCACAACAACACATCCCGCCTATTAGAAAAGACAACAACACCTGGAGACCTATTCTAATTCTTGGCGACTGCTTGGCGACTAGTTTCTGTCGCTAAGTCAATGACGTCACGGTGCAGTTAATATCATAGGGATTTTAATTTCTTACGTTGGTATTAATAGGAACCACGGAATATTTTGTGTTGGTACTTATAATTTCTGACAGCCACCAGATATTTGTTTTACTTTGTTAAACTCAAATATTTGTATGTTTTTGCTTAAACTTGACATATCACAAATTGACGGAATTTTTAGTAATTTTCAAGCAACTAATCAACCGAAAAATGCTAAGCGACTAACGCCATGACACTTCGCAACAGCCTTGTACTTGTAGCCTGCATACGCGACTTCGAAAGTGACCAGTCGCCAATAATGACGTCAGGTCTGTACTTTTAACTATCCCAACAGATGGCGCCAGTATCAAAGTCGCCAAATATGACGTCAAACAGTCGCTATATCCAGTCGCCAACGAATTAGAATAGGTCTCCTGGGCAAGATCAGACATCGAGAAAGCAGAAACATTCGCTCTGCATTTATCCAACGTCTTCCGGTCCCACGCTTCGGACCAGGCAAGTGACCTAGAAATTTTAAAATCTCTAGACGTACCTCTGCAACTCTCTCCACCTATTAAACCCTGCTCCCCGACGGAAATATATAACGTAATCTACTACCTAAATATTAAAAAGGCCCCCGGATACGACTTAATTACAGCCACAATACTCAAAACACCTGCCTAGGAAAGGTATAATCGCAATTACGCAAATTTTCAATGCCATTCGGAGACTTCAATATTTCGCTACCCTTTGGAAAACCTCTCAAATAATCCTCATCCTAAAACCCGGAAAACCAATACACGATCCTTCATCGTATAGACCCATCTCATTGCTACCTATTTTAACCAAAATTCTCGAAAAACTGATCCTAAAGAGAATATCACCCATAATCGAAGAAAATAACCTAATCCATAATCACCAATTTGGATTCAGACCACAACATTCTACCATCGAACAAGTTTATAGAATAGTAAAAGAGATTGAAGAGGATATTGAAGAAGGGAAAGTTTGCTCAGCGGCTTTTCTCGATATCAGCCAAGCCTTCGACCGCGTCTGGCATCCTGGTCTCTTACTCAAAATTAAAGAACACGTACCACACAACTTTTATCTACTAATCAAGTCTTACCTCTCTGATCGCCAATTCCGAGTTTCTCATGAGAACTCACAATCCCAAAACTACAAATCTTTGCAGGCGTCCCCCAAAGCAGCGTCCTAGGACCAACACAAATATATACGGCAAACTTACCCTGCGCAAACAACGTAACAGTGGCAACATATGCAGATGACACTGCAATACTCGTCTCAAGCTCCAATCCCATAACTGCCTCTGAACATCTCCAAGTCGCACTAAATGATGTTCAACACTGGGCCAACAAATGGAAAATTAAAATCAATGACAATAAATCTATACACATTACATTTACAACGAAACAAACCCAATGCCTTGCAGTGCATATCAACAACAAAAAACTACCAAGGAAAGAACATGCCACATACTTAGGAATGCACCTAAATACAAGGCTCACATGGAGAACACATATTGTCGCTAAAAGACAGCAAATAGACCTCAAAATGAAAAAGCTATACTGGTTAATTGGACGAAAATCTAAACTTAGCGCACATAATAAATTGCTAATATACAAAACTACCATAATCCCAATCTGGACCTATGGTATCCAGTTTTGTGGATGTGCAAAAAACTCGAACATAAACATCATCCAGCGATCACAAAATAAAATGCCTGCGCACAATAACAAATGCACCATGGTATGTTTCAAATGAATCACTACACAAAGCCCTAAATATTAAAACAATCAAAGAACAAATAAACCTTTATGCGAAAAAACATGAGAACAGATTACACAACCATCCTAACAACCTAGCACTTAACATCTTAAACAACGGGAACGAAACGAGAAGACCGAAAATGACCAAACTACTGGAACTGGCAAACTATGGCGACCCAGATCCAACCTTATGAAGAAGTGCCAGTGGGAACTTCCTTCACTCACGATATAATTAAAAACAATTGTTTACAACTTTTGACGGTCAAGTTGTCAGTCGCACTGATTTAAAAATATACTCCTACTTCAGTTTTTTAGATAAAAAAGTATTAATACATCGTTCCGTGTTTTTTCTTTTTCTTATACTTTTCCCATTTCTTCTTGAACCACCAAAATCATTATATGGAGTAAGCAAATAGTAAAAAAATGCCTGTAGTTGTGCATTTATTATTCTATTTTTATAGAATGAACCTACATACATACATATCGTCACGCTATATCCATCAAATGAGGTAGCACGAATCCTAAAATCATTCATAAAATATTCACTCATTACATTCATCAAATAATCAGCCCTCGTCAAACATTATCATCCAAACACACCGCTCTCATTTTAACCACATTCATAGATCACTCCATATAAACTCATTTATCTATTACACTCGAAATCATTTGTCACACAACAAACCTTCAACCACATCTATCCAATCACTCCCATTCTCTTGTCATTCATCTTCTTTCTTCGACATACATAATATATGCGTAAAACATCTCAAATTACTCACGCTTACTCTAACAACGAATCTAATAACGAATCTAGAAACGAATCTTCAAAGATTAGAAAAGATGAAAGCAATAGCCTGCACTTGTATATAAAAGAAAAGTCCAGACAATGCAGTAACTGAAAATGAAACAAAAAAATAAAGAAAGGAAGGGAGAGTCGCTCTGCGCTTGTGTCTTTAAAAGTGAATTTCACACAATTGCAGTTTTAAAAAATAAATAAAAATAAATAAAAAAAATATTCCATCACGCCTTCTACCCATTACTGGGTGTGGCACTCTGTCGAAGCAGATCTCGGTAAGTGATATATTTTGCGCGTGAAGTGCGGTTACCCGTCGTCAAATCATGGCCCTCAAAGATGTTAGTGGTGGAGGAGCCACAGGGGTAGCTTTTGAAATTATGAAAAATTGTTTGTCGCCTTTGGGAATCGAACCAGGGATCTCAGGATCCACAGGTCGACTTCATACCACTGAGCTAGTTTAACACTCTATATAAGCACTGAAAACGAATTAAAAGATAAGAAAGGAAGGGAGAGTCGTTCCTGCGCTTGTTTTTGAAAGTTAATTCCACACAACTGCAGTTAAACACTCAATGCATGATCAGAAAACGAAGAAAAAAGATCAGAAACGAAGGGAATGCCGTCCCTACGCTTGTTTTTTAAAGTTAATTTTACACAATTGCAGGTAAATACTCTAAAGAAATTACTGAACAACAAAACTAAAATTTAAAATCCTGCACTATTCTTAGATCATTGGATTCATCCCTCAATTAATCTTCACCAAACGTTCCTATTCTGATACACCACTTTAGCATCAACAACATTTATAATTCAGAATAAACCTAAATAGTAATAATTGAATTGGAAGTGAAGATGTATATTGTATTATAAAATTGTGTTTTATTGTTGGTTATCAAAGACTTAGTATCTAAAGATTAGTTATTTCGATAATTGTGCCAATAAATAATCAAACCGAGTATAATTAAGAAACTTATCATAGCCTCAGTTCTTGCATTAGATTTTCCCAATCACCTTAAAATGATCGGTTACTATCTATTGGACGAATCCGCCAACTTCTGGTAGTTGTTTGTTTATTTATTTTTTAATTGATCGTATGTCAGCAACAAAGAAGTTAATAGTAATTTCCTTTTCCGATTCATTATGTTTGACAATCAAAAGCATGGATTTCAAACGTGAAAATTCATTCACGTTTCTGATTGATAGTTTAGACAAGATGATGCTAACTACTAACTATAAGTTTGGAGCTTGCAAACTCTTGCGTTAACTGAAATGAACGGTAGGCAGTGTGAAGCTAATTGTGCTGTTGTAAACGGTTGTGCGCTATTGTGCATGTCAGACTCTAGCGTTAACTATAAATGCTAACTATAACTACTAATTTCATATTGTGAATGAGGCTTTACCTCTAACAACGAATCTAATAACGAATCTTACAACGAATCTATAAAGATTAGAAAAGATGAAAGCAATATGCAAGAAAAGTCCACACAATGCAGTAACTGAAAACGAAACAGAAAGATAAGTAAGGGAGGACGTGTCGGCGCTTGTTTTTGAAAGTGAATGTCGCACAATTCCAGTTAATCACTCTATATCAGAACTGAAAACGAATTAAAAAATAAGAAAGGAAGGGCGTGTCGCTCTACGCTTGTTTTTGAAAGTGAATTCCACACAATTGCACTTAAACACTTAATGTAAGATCAGAAAACGAATAAAAAATATAAGAAAGGAAGAGAGTATCGCCCTGCACTTGTTTTTGAAAATGAATTTCACATAATTGCAAGTAAACACTCTAATGTAATTACTAAACAACAAAACTAAAATAAAAAATCCTGCACTTTTCTAAAATCATCAAATTCATTCCGCAATTAATCTTCGCCAAACGTTTCTATCCTGATACACCACTTTAGCATCAACAACATTCATAATTTCTTTCATACAAGCACGTTTGTTCCTCATACTCGGAAAGTTTTGTTCACGCAACAATCCTCCAATCATATTCATCCATTTATTCATAGGTCATCCACGCAATCTTTCACCCTAAATTTCACCAACATATACCTACTTCACCAATCTCTCATTCGAAATAGTTCTAAATGCCCACACCATCTCAACTGACTTACAGCTACTTTTCTTACTACATTTTTCTCAATGGGGTGGCTAGCTCAGTGGTATGAAGTCGGCCTGTGGATCCTGAGAATCCTGGTTCGATTTCCACAGGCGACAAACAATTTTCATAATTTCAAAAGCTACCCCTGTGGCCCCTCCACCACTAACATCTTTGGGGGCCGTGATTTGACGACTGGTAACCGCACTTCACGCGCAAAATATATCACTTACCGAGATCTGCTTCGGCAGAGTGCCACACCCAGTAATGGGTAGAAGGCGTGATGATATATTTATTTATTTTATTTTTTTATTCTTCTCTATTTCACGCTCATCATAAACAATGTATTCCGGACACGATCTCTTCTAGTATAACCACACACCCCGCAAATACCTCACTTCCACAGCAGTTATACGACGTTCATGTTTCTTCATCCACACCAATGTAGGCTCTAAAACACCATTATACTCATACACTCAATCGTGTAAATTAAATAATAAGTTCGGAACAAAGCTTTTTTTAAAAATTGTTTATTTTACTCAACAGCTCACAACTCAGTTGTTTACATGTTCAGTGTTAGCTATGATCTGAATACTATTCTATCTTTTACAATAATACATTCTTAATCTAACAGTAACCTAATACATGAGATAAGGTGTTCTCAGCAGACATGCTGATGTTGCATTGTTGGGTTGGACATAACTCCTCCACCCTTAGATGGAAGCTTCCCCTGGAAGTTGAATTTCTCTAACAGGAATGTTGGTTTCTTTTGTCTTCCTAATTTTTATATTCTTACAGTGGTTATACAAAGTTTTTATTACTATCATTACTATTATAATTATAACAAGAATTTACAGAATTATATAATTTACAGTTTCATTTATTAATACAGGATTTATTTCATTTAATTTTTCTACATGAAATTTCATTTCCTTCAAGTTTTCCAATTGTATTTCTTTATTTAATTTATTACTATGATTAATATTTTTCACCTCATAATTTTCAAAGACAATAGGGGATCCAATCTGGTTTAAGTTTAGGATGTTTACACCATTTATTTTACACTTATTAGCTTCTAACATGTAAATACCTTCAAAATTATAAATTTTATTCATATTATTACAATCAAAATTTATTTTTTGTTTATTAATAAATTCTAATATTATAATATTAGTATTTTCTATACTAATTACATGATTATTTACTTTTACAGATATATAATTACAGCTATTATTAAACTTATTACTAAGTATCTCGTAGTCGCAGTTTTCTTTTTCTAGTGAAATTAAGTCTTCGTTAGTGCAGAAATATAGAGATTTTTGAATGTTCTTTAACGAAAACTTCGCTAGGAATATTTATTGGTAACGCTTCCTTATTTTGGTTTATTTTTGTTACTAATTTTTCCTTTCTTTCAGTAAGATTTTGAGTTAATTCTTCATATATTAATTTCATTTTATCTCGATGTTGTTGATTAAAATTTTGAATTAATTTTTATCTAAGTCTGGTAATATATCATTATTTTCAAAGTGACCATTTAGTAATTCTATAGGCTTATAATTAGTGGCACTGTGAATAGTGTTATTATATGCAATTTGGGCGTATTTTAATTTGGTTTTTAGTATTTCGTTTTTAAATGCATCTCTCATATTTAAGATTCTGAGATGTTCTATTATTGTTGAGTGAAATATCTCAACTAGGCCGTTCGAATTTGGATTATCTACGCATGTGAAGTGTATTTTAATTTTGTGTAATTTTAGTAACTCTTTTAAGGTATTATTATTAAATTCTGTTCCGTGATCGCAGATTATTTTATCTGGGATACCGTGATGCGAAAAATATTTCAGTAATTTGTTGATTATGTCTATAGAATTCATAGAGTGTAATTTATATGCTTGTCCGTATCTAGTTAAGCTATCAATTATTGTTAAGAATTTTTGTTTCTCTAGTGATAATACATCAATATGAATTTGTTCTAAAGGTCTTTTAGCTGAATAGGTTAAATTCATTTCCGGTTTTATAGGATTTCTTTCATATTTACATTTAAGACATACTTCACATTGGTTTACATAATTTTGAACAGTTTTAATTTGGTTAGGTCAGTAATATTTTTGTTTTATCTGTTTTAGGGTTATCAGTATACCTCTATGATTTGTTTTCCCTTCATGATAATTACGAATGATTTCTATTTGATCTTCCAGTTTTTGAACATCCTCAAGAATTGAGCTACATTCAATTAATTTTATTGTATTATGCTTAAAGAATTTTTGAATAACATAATTAAAATTGTAATATAAATTATCTTGGAATAGACAATAATATTTTACATTTGGTTGCAGGTAATTTTTTATAAAATTAATAATATCTTCATTTAATCTCGTATTAGAATTTTGAACTGTGATTCTTTGTTTCATTCCAAATAATTTTTCTATTTTAACTGGATTTGTCGTGAAGGGGACCTTTTGAATAATAATTTGGTTATTTCCGATGTTAATGGGAGAGTCGATTATAGTTATGCCGCTGATAGGGTTTTCTTCGGCTGAATGTATTGTACTTATATCGCTTTGATCATCTTTTACCCCCCTGTTACTGTCTATATCAGTTTCTTCTACTTCGTTTACGAATATTTGTACTGGGTTAAAAATATAAATTTTAATTTTGATATTTGCATTTTTGAAAACATTAACAATGATTTGTTTTACTTTTTCCCAATCTAATTCGTCTCGTCCGCATCATAATTTAGGAATACATATTTCATGTATTTCATTTTGTATCAGGAATTCTTTTAATGACTTTAGTGTTATAGATAGATTTTCATAACTCGGTTTTTAAAAATTATTTCATTTAGTAACTAAATGGAATAGGAGTTTATTATTTTCAATTCTTTGGATTAGAATATTGGTTACGTTACTTTTTAAATTAGCCAAGAATTTTTTACTTTGGAATTTTTCATCTATTTGTGCCGCTAGGCCTTTTCCTAATTTTAGATCTTGACTAATGCAATGTGCAATATTATTATGGCAATTTAGTATATTTTCATGTATTTCAATTATTTCGAAATTGTTAATTTTTATTCGCGATAGTGCGTCTGCGCTTTGATTTAATTTCCCTTTTTTGTACTCGATTTCATAATTATATTCTTCCAATCGTAATCTCCATCTTATTAATTTGGAATAGGGATCTTTCAGTGAAAAAATCAATTGGAGGGGTTTGTGATCCGTTACAATTTTGAATTTTGTACCATACAAGTATGGCCTAAAGTATTTTGTTGCCCAACCGATTGCCAATAGTTCTTTCTTTATGACTGAGTAATTAATTTCATGTTCGTTTAAAGTTCTGCTTGCGAAAGCGACGGGCAAGTTTTTTCCTACTGGTCCGCGTCAGTTGTGAGGACGAAGGGTTTATTGAAGTCAGGGTACTGTAGTATTGGGTCGTTAGTCAGTAGTAGTTTACATTTTTCGAAACATTTAGTGTATTCTTCGTTTTTTATATCAATTTTTGAATTCTTTTTTAGGCATTGCGTTAGCGGCTTGGTAATTTTGGAAAAATCTTATAAATCGACGATAGTACCCTAGTAATCCTAGGAACCCTTTAATTTCTGTCGTCATTTTTGGAATGGGATATTCAAGAATGGCATTTATTTTGTCGGGGTTTGGCTTTACACCGTCTTTTGTGACTACGTGTCCCAGATAAGCGACTTCCTTCTGTACGAATTCTGATTTGTCTATTTGGATCTTTAAATTTGCATCTTTAAGTTTTTGGAATACTTTGTTAATGTTTTGAATATGTTCTTCAAGACTCGTTCCTAAAATAATTATGTCATCAAGATAGACAAGACATATTTTTCCTATTAAATCTTTTAATACAAAATTAATTAGACGTTGAAAGATACTACGCGCATTTTTTGAGACCAAACGGCATTCTTTTAAACTCATAATGTCCGAACTCGACGCTAAAAGCTGTCTTTGGTATATCTTTTTCATTGACTTCGATTTGATAAAATCCCGAGGCAAGGTCTAGTGTCGTAAAATAATTACAATTTCCGATTTTATCTAAGATATCGTCAATATTAGGTATGGGGAATTTATCTTCTATCGTTCAGTTCAGTTTCCTGTAATCTATAACCATGCGGAATTTTCTTTTACCCGATGCGTTTGTTTTTTTGGGCACGACCCACACTGGGGATGACCAGAGTGAGAAACTATCTTGTATTATACCATCCCTAATTAATTTTGAAATTTGTTCTCTGACTTCTTGTTTATAAATTCCGGGATACCGATAAGTTTTAGCATACGTGGGAATTTCATCTTTGGTTTTAATGTCGTGCTTTATTTTATTAGTGAATGATAATTTGTTTTCATCTTTATAGAAAATTGTTTTGTATTCTTTAATAATTTTTAGTATTGCCCGTTTCTCTTCCTCGTTTAAATGTTCTAGTCGGAATTTTGATAATTCTAATTTTGATTCTACATTTATAGTCTCCTGCTCAAATTTATTAATATCGTTAGATATTTCATATTTATTTAGTTCAATAAAATTTATTTTCAATTCTGAATAATCCTGAATTTCATTAGTATTATTAAATATAGGATATATTAATTTATTATTTTTTATTTGTGCTATGCCATCAGGCAACCCTATTTTATTATTTTCATTTTTCTCTAATAAGATGTTTTTATTTGGGGAATTAATTTTGAACATACCGATTTTATATTCTTTTGGTTTCAATTTATTTTTGTGAATTGTATTTTTAAAATAAGTTAACTGGAATTCCTCATTTAACAAGGTTATTATATTCTTTTTAATTTCTATTCTCGCATCTAAAGTATCTAATCCAAATAACAAATCAAATTGATCATGAAATTTAAATAAATAATATTTAATTTCTTTTCCTTTATATGTAAAATAGATAAATTCATTTCCTTGAGATATTCCATGTGCAGTATACATAGTAAAGTGTTTATTATAGATTTAAAATTTATTTTTATACGCAATTTTCGGATTTATTAAAGATCGTGTGGATCCGGTGTCGATTAAGCATTTATATTCTCTTAACTGTAAGAAATGCAGTTTACTTGTATAATTTAAATTCATTATTTCACCCGGTTGTTGTGGAGGCACGGATCTTCTAAAAAAGTTATATTTTCCTGCTCGTTTTCTAGATTAAAAATTTCTTCATTTTGTATCACATCGTTTGAGAAATTTGAAGTTTCGCAAGTGGGATTTTGTTCGTTACTTATGTCATTATTAAATAGTTCTTCACTAATGAAATTAGGCATTTGTCTATAATTTTGTCTGAATTGTGAAGTACTTGACTTTGGCGTAAATGTTTGTTTTGTTGAAATACTCATTGGTGTCGGATTTAATTGAGCTGATTTATTAAAAAGTGGTCTAATAAAATTTTGATTATTTGGTTTCGTTATCATTTGTAAATTTGGATTATTTAGGTTACCATAAAAGTTACGATTAAAATTTGTATTCGGGTAATAATTTGGTCTAATATTCTGTGGTCTATTCATTTTAAATCTTTGTGTCATAATAAGTTTTCGGATTGGTTTGGTGTTAGTTTTAAATACTTCATTCTGTAAGTCATTAGTCAACATATGTAAAGCAATATTAAGGTCTTCGGGACTTTTAGTTCGCATAAGATATCCTAAGGGTTCTTTTAAACTTTGAAGTAAAACTCTTAATGCAATATTTCTACCCATTTGGTTTAATATTTCTTGTTCTTGGGCTTCTATGATATGATTTTTGACATAGGCAATATACGTATTCAATACTTCTAAAATCTTTTCATAAAATTCGAAACATGTTTCATTATTTTGTTTCAGATGCGTTAATTCAATAATGAGTGTGTAACAATCCCTCTTATACGCGTATGCATTTATTAAGACCGTTTTTAGGTCGTTCCAAGTTACAATGGAATGATTAGAAATTTTAATAGCGGCGTCACCTTTTATTTTACTTAGAATACTCATCATAAGGTATTCATTCTAAAATTCATTTACTTCTATGCGATTAAAGAATTTATTTACAAGTTTCTCAGATATTTGAATAAATCTGGCTAAAAGTTTTGGTTCCCCTGTAAATTCGGGAACCATATCTATATATTCTTTCTTTAATGTTGGCACTGCCATATTGACAATATAATAGTATTTCAAAAATCACACTAACTATATAATTAGTTTCAAATTAACAAAGAAGAAATGGCAATAATGTACTCACAATAATATGATTTTCTTCATTGAGATCACTAGGTTCTGGTTGCCGACTCGATGCGGTGTAGAGCTGCTGGAGTTGTAACACGCTGGTCCCTGGGATGGGTTGCTCTGGTACGGCTACTTATTTCTCCTTACGTGGATCGGACTCGTACTATGGTGTTGCACTCAGAAGAACAATTTTTTTTCTATCACTATGTTTATTACCGAATTAATCGTAGAAACGAACCGAGATTTTATTGATTGATTTCTCGTTTCGGTAATCCTACCAAAACTGCGCCAATTAAATAATAAGTTCGGAACAAAGTTTTTTTAAAAATTGTTTATTTTACTCAAAAGCTCACAACTCAGTTGTTTACACGTTTAGTGTTAGCTATGATCTGAATACTATTCTATCTTTTACAATAATACATTCTTAATCTAACAGTAACCTAATACATGAGATAAGGTGTTCTCAGCAGACATGCTGATGTTGCATTGTTGGGTTGGACATAACTTGTATTTCTGGATACATTCACATTTCGAGCAAAAGTTCTCGGAGCACCCAATACCTTGCATCCCTCAGATACTCTTCTTTCAATCTCACAATCAATACGTCCATTATGAAAATTCATTCACTTGACCCAGTCTCATACCATTCACCGAAACATTGCAGTCAGTCACCAAATCGCTCTTTTCAAACACTAACACTTTACAGTTATCAACATTTAATAACAAATTTAAATATTTTCCTACTTCATATATACTTACAATTATTCGTCTCAATTGCTCTTCAGATTCACCCATAACAACAACATCATCCGCATACGCTAACGCAGGCACAACACTACTACCAATATGTACACCATCTACCCCCATTCAACGCTGTTCGTAACAACTCATCCATGTAGAAATTAAAGAGCCACGGAAACATCCCAGAACCTTGTTCCACGCCAATATCTATACAAAACCAATCACTCAATCTACCATTAACTCTCACCGCAGCCTCACTACCTTCATACAGCGCACGAATTTCCCCAAACAAATTACCATTTATACCGTACTGTAGTAGTACATTACATAATGTCTCGCGATGAACACTATCATATGCTTATTTACGAGGGCGGTCCGATAAGTACTTAGCCTCACCGCCAGATAGCACCACTATCGCAAGAGAAATTTTGTATCGATTAGAACATTCTCGTAGACAGCTACTGTTAAATTTTCAGCCGAATCGGACGCGTAGTTTTGTTTTGACCGCGTGTGGAAGCGAGCGTGTCCGCAGATTTGGGAAAAATGGAAAAAGAACAATATTGGTCGGTGATTCGATTCTTGTTTTTGGAAGGGAAATCGCGCAGCGAAATCAAAGAACGCTTGGATGCTGCGTACGGGGACTCTTCTCCTTCGATGGCGACCGTCAAAAATTGGTTTAATGAGTTTCAACGTAGTCGCATGTCGGTTTTTGATGAGCCACGCCCAGGTGCCCCGAAAACGGCTACCACGGAGGATAACGTAACAAAAATCCACGATCTCATATTGGCAGACCGCCGATTGAAGGTGCGCGAGATAGCTGAGATAGTAGGCATCTCAATAGACCGCGTGGGTTATATCCTGCATGAATTATTGGGCATGAGAAAACTGTCGACGCGATGGGTGCCGCGTTTGCTCACTCCGAACAACAAGCGCATCCGTGAGATTACTTCAGAGCAGAGTTTAACGATGTTTAGGTGCAATCCGAAGGAGTTTCTGCGTCGTTTCGTGACCGTCGACGAAACATGGGTACACTGGTACACACCAGAGACCAAGGAACAGTCGAAACAGTGGACTTCACCCGGCGAACGTGCTCCAAAGAAGGCGAAGACTGTCCTATCGGCCGGAAAGGTGAATTGCCACCGTTTTCTGGGATTCAAAAGGTGTGATCTACATCGACTACCTTGAGAAGGGCAAAACGATCACAGGGCTCTACTATGCCGAATTATTGGGCCGATTCGACGCCGAATTGTAGAAAAAAACGGACCCATTTGGCGAAGAAAAGAGTGCTCTTTCACCATGACAATGCTCCGGCACACACCTCCGCCGTCGCCGCGGCCAAATTGATAGAATTAGGCTACGAACTGCTGCCCCATCCACCGTATTCTCCGGATTTAGCCCTGTGCGACTTTTTTTTGTTTCCAAATTTGAAAAAGTCTCTCGCCGTGCAGAAATTTGATTTTCACTACAACCATTCAATCTATTAATGCTACCATATAAAGCTCTAAGGTACTCACACCATCTATTCGTAACATCTGATTCATTCCACAATAATTCACCATCCGCACTCTTAATCGCTTTCACTACCCTTACATTATCACGTTTCAATCTTTTCACTCTCAACCAAAACATTCTTTTATTCATACTAAAATCATTAGTCTATCTTTCACTCATCAAATCATCAAAACGCATCTTGCTTTCTCTCACCACTCTCTTAACACATTTATTTTACCTCTTGTATTCCAGCAAGCATTCATTACGTAAACTTCCAGGTACATTTTTCACAATTAGAAATCGCAAATATGCTTTTTTTCACCTCAATCGCTTCTTTTGCATCTTCATTCCACCATGCATTCTTTGGACATTTAAGAACTGTATACTTAAATTTCAACCAAACAACATTTATGCTGCATTCAAAATTAAGCTCACACACAGGCAAAGATTCATTTATTTTCTCAACAAACAAATCTCTAACATCCTCATTCTGCAGTGGACTGGATTTCACACGAAATATTTTTTCGATATTTTTCATCTTCATTCTCCAACATTTATCGAGACGTATACGCGATACCACCAAATAATGGTCATTCGTATTCAATTCAGTACCACGCTTCACACGGGTATCTACAACTAAACTTCTCAATCGTTCATCATACAAAATTAAATCAATCACACTCCGTCTATTCTCACTCACATTCTCCCATGTATACAAATGAGCTAATTTATGTTTAAATGCAGAGTTGAAAACAAAGAGATCACGTTCCAAACAGAAAGAAAATATTTTCCTACCGTTTTCATTCTCTCTCGCATCACCAAACTTGCCCAATACATTCCCAGACATGCTTCTT
Organism: Pterostichus madidus; assembly: GCA_911728475.2. Classification (NCBI taxonomy): domain Eukaryota; kingdom Metazoa; phylum Arthropoda; class Insecta; order Coleoptera; family Carabidae; genus Pterostichus; species Pterostichus madidus. The sequence continues at coordinate 18,644,338 of OU452305.1, read as the reverse complement.
TTAACTCCTATCCAGCCATTTAAATCACCACATACAATAACTTTCTCACCAGAACCACATGAATTAATAACACTATCCAACAAATTCCAAAATCTTTCTTTTTCAAGATCATTTTCGGATACGGTTGGGCCATAAACTGACACAACGAAGATTCTATGAAAGCCTACCTTTAATGTCAGCCAAAGAATTATCGATGAAGTATAACCATATTCTCTCACAAACGGTTTCATTCTTTCACTAACAAGAACACCCACACCATGCTGCGCATGTTCATTCTCAGCAACACCCGACCACAAGCAAAACATTCCATCCACCTCTTCTTTACTACATCCTTTCCTTTTAGTCTCACTGACACACAAAACATCAACATTATTCGCACGCATTACATTCATTAATTCATTTTCTTTACCATTTATACCCCTAACATTCCACGTACCAAACTTACATTAATCAAATTTCACCCATTTATTCTTCATTTAACTAAAAGAAATAAATGAAGGATTCTCTCGGTAGAAGAGTAGAATTTGAGGTAGTTTACCAGGCTTATCCGTAACTATAAGTGAAAATAATCAGTTACATTCACACAACTGTCAAACGTCAATAACACCTAAAAACAAAACATAACTCAGCGTTTCTATACTCATAACCAATATAAACAAATATGAAAGAAAATATACTATAAAAAAGCTAAACTACTTTAAAAATGAAAGATATCACTTAACTTAGAAAATGATATTCAAAAAGCCCGGTGACAAACAGTATATTTTAATCCAACTCCAAAAACCCAGTCAAAAACCCAAATAAATTTCTCACTTGACGGGCGAGTGCTATTTATTCTGTTGTCTAGGATACTTTCGGAGAATTGAAATAGATTTTCTGTTACCCTGCTGTTATTTCAAAGTACATGTCGCGACTCCCGGGTGGGTCGCGAAGCAATCCAAGGGGGTCGCGAGTAATGAAATTACGACATTATACGCGTTTTGTGTATGTGATCGTGATCTGAAAGTGAACTACATCAAGTCCAAATCTTTATTAATAACCTGAACATGATTGGTGTGATATAAATGTGGTTTACATTTTTCTATTACACTTATTATATGTTTTTAATAAAAATAATTAAATCAAATAGTATTTTTGTGTTTCGATTTTGTATTTTAATAAAATTGATAAGATGATTTTTTGATCACACCATAAAAATAAAATCGATCATTTCACAAAATGGATTTTTTTTTAATTCTTTATCTTTTTGGTCGCATTCGTTTTCAAAATTTTCAATGAATCGATAGAATTTATCAGACTGAACAATTGAGATATATCCATTTCATTTCATGATCAGAAATCGATTTCTAAATCCAAAGATCGCACAGTCCTAGTTGCGAATTCTTCAGTATTAGGATTTACTAACAGTTATGGCGCCTGCTCGTATTGCAATTAATAATGACGAGTAGTTAGGTAAATAATCATTTATTTGTTTTTCAATCGGTCATCGTCGTCGTTCGTCATCATTGCTCGTCACCGCGATTAACTGCCCGCGCATCACCCGATGCATTTCTTCGTAATGGCAGAGAAATATTTCACAATAACTGTACGTAGAAATACTTACATTCATTATTTAATAAATAAATAAATAAAAACTTAGCATTTATTAAGGAGTTGGAAGCTTTGGGGGCCGCGAAAGCTTATTAGAGTCATTTTGGGGTCACGGTTGAAAAAAGTTTTAAAAACACTGCTTTACAATATGAATAGAATTTGAGTAATAAAAAAAGAAAACCTTGGATCCGAAGCACGTATACCGTGCGTAAATAGAATTATGGTATTTGTGAGTTAAATATGTGTATTGTTTATAAAACGTTATTAATTAATACAAAAATACTTAGTTTTACTTTCTCTTAACACATTTTTACTTTAAATAACTTTACTAATAATTACTAACAGCGAAGAATAACAATTTTGTATAATCAGCGAATGTATATTTCTGATTCAATAAGAAATTACTTATTTAATAAAAAATAGAAGTCAGATGGTCAATTTCAGAGATTAGTCCCAACTATTTATGATCTTTTTTTATTTAAGTATGGTAATTTTCCTGATTTTACCAATTTTAAACACTAAAATACTAATTTTAACATCTATTGTGGAGAACTAAACTTACTATATTCCGTAGTTCATCCGCTATAAAATATTTAATTAATTTAGAGCAAAATACTTTAAATAAAAGATGCAGATAAGACATTTTCTAACTACTTTATTTAACATCTTCTTCTGTAAAGTAATTGGGAAACTTATGGAGGAGCAAATAATAATTACTGAACGAACAGTACATTGTATCATTACAACTGCAGAATTCTCTTTTTCATTCGATAACTCTATACTGTATAATTGATACTCGTATACTGATTAAACTACCTAAGCTTAAAATCAAAGTTAGTTGGTCGAAGGTCGTACTAGTGGTATGTGGCATTATTAAATTTACGTTGTATGCAGTCTTTAATTTAACTTTAAATAATTAATTTACTTGTCTATTGGCGACTTCTTTACAAATGAGGGCTAATGTTAGATCGGTTTACACGGATTATACTCCTCTACTGGGACCGCCTCTGAATCCGGGAATCCAAGAACCTCGTTAGGCCACCAGGTGAAGGCAGAAGAAACCAGCACGAGCGGAGACTATCCCGTCGGGAATAAACAGTTCGTCCGGTAGTTGGAGACTTCAGTCGGTAACAGATAACTTGTGTACCTGTGCGCGCTCAGACTAGGCACCCATTCTGTTGGCTATTTTCGCATATTTAGAAGACCACCAAAGCCTCGGGAAATAGGCTAATTTCTTTTATTTTGCAAAACAGACAACATCGGTTGTTTGTAGATTGCATACTATTTTTCATTAATTTGGCGACTTCTTCGCAATGTCCTCAAACTTTTAAGAGCCAACGTTGGCAGGGACGCCCTGACTAGATGTGCGAGCTATTTCCCGAATAAAGGCGACCAAAATTAAAATGCGGCCCAAATTAAAAGGCGACCGTAATAAAAAAATAAGTTATAATAACAAGAACGCGCTGAATTTGAGCACTTTTTAATATTTAATTTTACAATTCTTCAGGTTCATGAAATGAAATTAAAATTTAAAACCAGAGGTTCATATACAAGTTAAATTATATTTTCTTAGCTCTACGGTTGTGTATTAGATGTACTACTATGCCGAGCAATTTTCGACCTCATGTGTAAACTAAATAAAGATGACATTTCTCTAGCTCAGTTTGATTTCTATAGATGTTATTACACAATTTTATATTGATACTAATATTACCTACCTATTTTGGGCAATATAAAAAGGTTAGTATATATAATTTATTTTTATTACATTATATTTTTTTCATTACAGTACTCTTGTGATATTTGTTTTCTTATTAATATTATTTAAATTAAACATTACCGTGAAAAAAAATTAAAACGACTACCTGGTGCAGAGTACATAAAGTAAAGAATAAAAAAACAGAAACAAAGAGAAGAAATGGCAGGATCCCTGGATAAATTTTTTAAAATGCCGAAATTGAAGAAAATATTTCCATATTATCTGATCCAGATCTATCCCAGGAATTTACTCATTTCCGAATTATCTGCAATCTTTCCACCAAGAACAATAATAGTAATAATACTTTATCAGAATCAACTATTTTCGTTTCGCAACAATTAGAATTGAAACATTAATGATATTAGATGACCCCGGTACTTGACCTGAAAGTATGAATAACCATAATATAGAATTATTAATTCAAAATATTCCGCCATCAGGAAGATAATTTTCGGAAGTTCATTACCACCGTATTTTAAAAAGTCGCGAACAAGTTTGCACACCTTGGTTGTTGCATTCTGTTTCAAAAAATCTTATCTATTGTTTATGTTGCAAAGTATTTAATTTAAATAAGATTTTACATAAATTTATTTTTGGATTTAATGATTGGCAGCATATAATTTTTGCTACTTAAACAAGAAACAAGTATTAATCATATGAAAAATATTGAAAAATGGTCTCAATTAGCATTTTCATTAAATAATGAAACTACTATAACAACAAAGAAATTATGATTCTGAAAAAAAAAAAAACCATTGGACCGCTGTTCTTGAACGGTTAATATATATTCAATTTTTCACAGCAATGTCTAGCATTTTTGTCGCAGCAATGTCTAGCATTTAGAGGAAGATCTAATTTGTTATATGAACATTATAACGGAATTTTTTTTAAATCCATTGAAGTGTAAAATTTTATAATGGTATGTCCAAACATTTAAACAGAGTAGAAAAATCACAAAACAATAAATAAAAAATCTGGTGTGGTCCACACGACTTTCTTATACACAGCATATTTAATATTTAGAATATATGAATATAAACATGTAATTTCGTTTTTCAGTAATTCAGCATTTACTGTTTAAAACATATAAAATATCAAATTTGTTTACGTATAATTTTTTAGTAATGTTGACTGTTTTATGTCTAACTTTACTGATGAGGCATATACCAGGATGTCCGTCTTTCGAGCATAACCCTTGGTATCTCAAGAAGCGTGAGATACGAAGTCGAATAAATTGAGGCAAAGTTGTCAAATTAGTTGACCATTTTAATGATGTATTTGATTTTCCGAAAAAAGACATAGATAACTAGATAAAGCGAAAATTAAAATTTATGTTTTTTGTTTCTAATGCTACTATGATTATTGAAATATATTATTAAATATAAAAATTAGTTTTTCTCAAAATTAGACGTATATAGAGAAAAATTGCAAATAACCTTTTTATGTTCCAAACATTTTTACCAACATCTGTTATTTGAAACTTTTTTTCGTAGCTGATTCCATTTTTGAAATAAATAGAATTTATTGTTTTGTGTGTTCAGTAAACTTTCTCTTCCGGTTTTTCAATTTCATTCAAAATCAACTCAGCTCTTCGTATTTTCATGAAACTTATAATTACCAAGTTTCGTTAACAAATCTTATCTCGTTCATGAGATATTGCACACTCGGACACACATCCATCCATCCATCCATACACACACACACACAGGCATTATTGAGAAAATGATCAAAATGGATTCAGTGGACCTCAAAACACGTATTTCCGCGAAAATCTCCTCAACGATTTTTTTCTTGACTCCAATACTTCCTTATAAGAAAGTAAAAATGGTATATTGTCTGGATGAGAGAATTAAAAACGAATTAATAAGTTTGGTATCTAATAGTATTAAGACAAAAAATTTGGATATGGTAAGAGAATGTAAGTACTTTTAGATTGTACAGCAGATGTTAACCACAGAGAGCAATTAACGATCATAATAAGATTTGTTTCTCTAAAGGACAATGGTGTTACTACTCATGAACCAATATATGATTCCACAAGAAAAGGACTGTCAGAAGCCATTTTGAAAATGTTATTAGATTTATAATTAGACATCAAGAATATAAGAGGGAAAGGATACGACAATGGGGCAAATATGCGAGGAAAATATAATAGTCTTCAAAATAAGATTACTGAAATTAATCCACGAGCATTATTGTACCTTGTTCATCGCATACATTAAATTTAGTTGTTAATTATGCTGTAAAAATTTCATTTGACGCATTTGAATATTTTACTATTATTCAAGAATTATATATATTTTTTCCGCATCAACTCAACATTGGAAAGTTCTTCTTGAAAATGTTTCGCAACTAACTCTAAAACTATTATTCAAAATAAGATGAAAGAGCAGTATTGCAGCAATTAAACCTACAAAACATCAAATTGGTGAGATTTATAAGTAATGCGCTATATGAAATCTTCTAAAAAAAAACCTTGGTGACCCCAGTGTTTAAAAAGTTACTTAAACTGGTACCTTTTTAAACACCAAGGTTTCTTTTTAATTAATTTTTTTTTATTTGACCCGATATTTTTAATACTGGTCGACAAGGTTTTTTAAATTTGAATATTTTTCTTGGCTTAATTAGATAACACTTTTTTTTAAATCTGTAATATATAGATATTACAATTTTTGGGGATGGTCTTTTGCAATCTTGGCGTACCTTTAACAATGTAATTGTTGTTTTGGGATATATCACTATTTTTTATACAATATTTTTATTTCATCATTATTTTGACCCTATATTATAAATAATATTTTGTATTATATATTGTTACGCGTGGTCTACAATTTAATGCGAGTACCCGGCATACGTTGCATTGCAACTCAAAGAAAGTGTTTGTTTACAGCTGTCCATGTGAGAAGCATTGATTTTCCAAATTTAGTCCACACACTACCGATTGCTTTGTTGATGGTCACTGCAAATACGAGTCGTACCGGAAACTGCAAACGTCTTCATTCGAATGGCATAGGACTGAAGCTTTATTATACCTATATGTTAAGATTGGTTCTCGTTTGTACCTATACCAAATTTGAATCGAATCAGTGAAGTACTTTTCAGGATAGCTAGCGGCCATTTTGTTTCAAGACGGCGGACTGTAGCTTTATTATACCTATATGTTAAGATTGGTTCCCGTCTATGCTTACACCAAATTTGAATCGATCAGTGCAGTACTATTCAAGATTGCTAGCGGCCATTTTGTTTAAAGATGGCGGACTGGAGATTTATTATATCTATATGTTAAGATTGGTTCTCGTCTATGCTTATACCAAATTTGAATCGAATTAGTGCAGCACTTTTCAAGATAGCTAGTGACCATTTTGTTTTAAGATGGCGGACTGAAGCTTTATTATACCTATATGTTAAGATTAATTCTCGTCGATACCTATACCAAACTTGAATCGAATAAGTGCAGTACTTTTCAGGATAGCTAGCGGCCATTTTGTTTCAAGATGGCTGACTGAAGCTTTATTATACCTATATGTTAAGAATGGTTCCCGTCTATGTCTATACGAAATTTTAATCGAATCAGTGCAGTATTTTTCATGATAGCTAGCGGCCATTTTGTTTCAAGATAGCGGACTGAAGCTTTAATATACCTATATGTTAAGATTGGTTCTCGTCGATACCTATACTAAACTTGAATTGAATAAGTGCAGTACTTTTCAGAATAGCTAGCGGCCATTTTGTTTCAAGATGGTGGACTGAAGCTTTATTATACATATGTGTTAAGATTGGTTCCCGTCTATGTCTGTACCAAATTTGAATCGAATCAGAGCAGTACTTTTTAAGATAGCTAGCGGCCATTTTGTTTCAATATGGCAGATTGGACTTTTGCTACGTCAAAAACGTTCGCGGGCGTGCGCACAATAACTTTGCAAAGTTTCATCGCAATCGGATGAATGATATAGGAACGCATAAAGGACAAACAAACAAACAAACAAACATTAATTTATATATATATATATAGAAGATTACATCTTTCTAAAAAAATCTAAATTCGTTCTAAAATAAATATATAAGCATTTTTAGAGTTTCTTGACCAAGTTTGTTTTCTAACGTGAGAATCATTTGCATGCAGCCACGACTTTCCTTTTTTAATCATACAAGTGTAGTGTCCCTCAGCCATTGATTATCATGGTGCAATATAGCACTCATCACTTAGTATTTATATCCTTGAATCAAATAAGTTCCCATTGAAACGTCTTAAATATTACATGTATGGGGTAGGTGATTCAGTCGGCCTGTTTTTTTGAGAACCTGGATTCGAATCCCACAGCCAACAAACAATTTTCACCACATTAAAATGACTTCTGTGCCTCCTGCACCAATATCATATTTGGGGACCGTGTTTAAACGGCTATTTTTATTTACTTTATAAAATTGAAAATTTGGAAATAATTAATATTAGACGCCCTTACAATGTACTTATTGTTAATGTAACATTGCACACAATTATATCTCAGACGTGAGGTTTTTGAAGCACGATGAATTGTATAAAACTGTGCATTAAATCTTGCAGCTATTTTTTCCCATTATTCGTTTTTTGCTTTTAATTCACTGTATCTAACTAATAATCTGACTTCATTTATAGTAAAAATTACAGATCTTGCATGTTTTCCTGACATTTTGACAGTTATAACAAAATCAAGGAGGTAGAAACAAAATTACAATTATATATTTATTAAACGTCATAAACAAGTTTTGTATTTCTTTCTAATTACAGATTTTCATAACATTCTCTCTTTCTAAAAGATAAACAGTGTTGCAATTTTGGCTTATTTATTTATTAGGTACCTAATACCAAGTAGATAAATAAATTGAACTGGATATCTAAAAAATAAATATCTTCCTAATAAATAATTTATTTTGCTAATAACTATTAGCTACTTTATTAGGAGGTGGATATCTCGGCCCTTAATAAAACTAGTATAATAACATTCCTCCATTGGTTGTCCGTGATGCAATATAGTATTAACAACTTTACCTTGAACTTGATAAGTATCACTAGATAACCCTTTTATTCCAAAAGAATTATTAATTTTATTAAGTACTAGCTATTAACCGCGATTTCGTTCGCGTAGTCTACAATTTAATGCAAGTACCCGGCATGCGTTGCAATGCAACTCAAAGAAAGAAGGTGTTTCTGTTTCATTCAGTTTATTGAAGTGCTTTTGAATACACAATATTTTTTGTTTTTCTCTTTGGGACGGACACGAATAAATCAGAAGATTTTCCGACTCGTGATCATGCCACATACAGTTGTCCATGTGAGAAGCATGGATTTTCCAAATTTAGTCCACACACTTGTAGCGATTGTCCCTATGCTTTGTTGATGGTCATTGCAAATGCGAGTCGTACCGGAAACTGCAATTCGATCGCAAACTCGAACGACGTTCGGGAAGATGGCGGATTGGGAGTTTATTATGTCTATATGTTAAGATTGGTTCTCGTCTATACCTATACCAAAATTGAATCGAATCAGTGCAGTACTTTTCAGGATAGCTAGCGGCCATTTTGTTTCAATATGGCGGATTGAAGCTTTATTATATCTATATGTTAAGATTGGTTTTCGTCTATGCCATTACCAAATTTGAATCGAATTAGTACAGTACTTTTCAGAATAGCTAGCGGCAATTTTGTTTCAAGATGGCGGACTAAAGCTTTATTATACCTATATGTTAAGATTGGTTTTCATCTATGCCTATACCAAATTTTAATTTAATCAGTGCAGTACTTTTCAGAATTTCTAGCGGCCATTTTGTTTCAATATGGCGGACTAAAGCTTGATTATACCTATAAGCTATGATTAATTCTCGTTTATGCCTGTACCAAATTTAAATCGAATAAGTGTAGTACTTTTCAGGATAGCAAGCGGCCATTTTGTTTCAAGATGGCGGCTTTAAGCTTTATTATATCTATATGTTAAGATTTGTTTTCATCTATGCCAATACGAAATTTTAATCGAATTTGTGCAGTACTTTTCATGATAACTAGCGGCCATTTTGTTTCAAAATGGCGCACTAATGCTTTATTTTACCCATATGTTAATATTTGTTTTCATATATGCCTATACCAAATTTGAATTTAATCAGTGCAGTACTTTTCAGGATTGCTAGAGCCCATTTTGTTTAACGATGACGGAATAAAGCTTTATTATCCCTATATGTTAACATTGGTTCTCCTCTATTCCTATATCAAATTTGAATTTAATCAGTGCAGTACTTTTTAGGATAACTAGCGCCCATTTTGTTTCAAGATGGCGGAATAAAGCTTTATTATACCTATATATTGGGATTGGTGTTCATCTATGCCTATACCAAATTTGAATTTAATCAGTGGAATAGTTTTCAGGATTGCTAGCGGCCATTTTGTTTCATGATAGTGGACTAAAGCTTTATTGTTAAGTATAAGCTAAGATTGGTTCTCGTCTATTCCTATACCAAATTTGAATCGAATCAGTGCAGTACTTTTCACGATAGCTAACAGCCATTTTGTTTCAAAATGGCGGCTTAAAGCCTTATTATACCCATATGTTAAGATTGGTTCTCCTCTATGCCTATTCCAAATTTGAATTTAATCAGTGCAGTACTTTTCAGGATAGCTAGCGGCCATTTTGTTTCAAGATGGCGGACTAAAGCTTTATTATACCTATATGTTAAGGTTGTTTCTCCTTATACCAAATTTAAATTTAATCTGTGCAGTACTTTTCAGGATAGCTAGCGGCCATTTTGTTTCAAGATAGTGGACTAAAGCTTTATTTTTACGTATAAGCTAAGATTGATTCTCATCTATACCTATACCAAATTTGTATCGAATCAGTGCAGTACTTTTCAAGATAGCTAGCAGCCATTTTGTTTCAAAATGGCGGACTAAATCTTTATTATACCCATATGTTAAGATTACTTCTCCTCTATGTCCATTCCAAATTTGAATTTAATCAGTGCAGTACTTTTCAGGATAGCTAGCGGCCATTTTGTTTCAAGATGGCGGACTAAAGCTTTATTATACCTATATGTTAAGGTTGATTTTCATCTATGCCTATACCAAATTTGAAATTAATCAGAGCAGTACTTTTTAGGATAGCTAGCGCTTATTTTGTTTCAAGATGGCGGAATAAAGCTTTATTATACCTATATATATATATATATATATATATATATATATATATATATATATATATATATATATATATATATATATATATATAATGCTTTATCGAAGCTATATGTTAATATTTGTTTTTATGTATGCCTATACCAAATTTGTATTTAATCAGTGAAGTATTTTTCAGGATATCTAGCGGCCATATTGTTTAAAGATGGCGAATTGAAGCTTTATAATATCTATATGTTAAGATTGGTTCTCCTCTGTGCTTGTACCAAATTTGAATTTAATCTGTGCAGTACTTTTCAGGATAGCAAGCGGCCATTTTTTTTCAAGATGGCGGACTAAAGCTTTATTATTCCTATATGTTAAGATTGGTTTTCATCTATGCCTATACCAAATTTGAATTTAATCAGAGCAGAACTTTTCAGGATTGCTAGCGGCCATTTTGTTTCAAGATAGTGGACTAAAGCTTTATTTTTACCTATAAGCTAAGATTGGTTCTCGTCTATCCCTATACCAAATTTGAACCGAATCAGTGCAGTACTTTTCAAGATAGCTAGCGGCCATTTTGTTTAAAGATGGCGGACTGAAGCTCTAGTATATCTATATGTTAAGATTGGTTCTCCTCTATGCCTATACTAAATTTGAATCTAATCAGTGCAGTACTTTTCAGAATAGCTATCGGCCATTTTGTTTCAAGATGGCGGACTAAAGCTTTATTATACCTATATGTTTAGATTGGTTTTTATCTATGCCTACACCAAATTTGAATCAAATCAATGTAGTACTTATTAGAATAGCTAGCGGCCATTTTGTTCAAGATGGCGGACTGGACTTGTGCTAAGTCAGAAACCATCGAGGCCTGCGCACAACAACTTACCAAAGTTGCATCGCAATCGTTTCTTTGATAAATTTTTAATTTAAAATATCTGCAATAGGTACTATTAATCCTAGACAAGTACTGTCAGCGAAAAAGTTGTTCCTTATAATTTAGCAAATATTATGCTAAGTTTGAACGGATTCCGTACTGTAGAAATCAAAATATTGTCCTTCATAACCACGCGCGTGTGCCGACACGTGAATGCATACAGAAATGTCACGCGATGCATTGACAGATAAGTGCCCCGTCAGGTGCTGCCGTAAGCGGCGACTTTTGGTGATGGACAAAATCTGAAGACAAGCGAATTTGACAAAAACGGTCCCGGCCCACTAAAATCAGCCGGACTCGCATCGTGACCTGGCTCATATGTTATGTGTGTATAAAAAAAACTTGAAAATATGGGGAACACACTTTAAAACCGAACGCAAGTAATAGATTCGGTTTGACAATTCAGGTTAGGTCTAATGTTAACTGTTAATAAGTAGTTTCGGTCAGACGCCTATGTACTCTTGCCGTCGTCGTGTCGACTGAACGACGTGATAGTTTACTATATAAAAAACTAAAGAAACTGATTTTAGGTAAAATATATGCAGGACAAGCGGTGAAAAATGTAAAGTTTATAGAGAGATACCTTATTTTGGAACGGTCTGTAATAAAATCTCCGAACAAATTAAAACTGTAAATATTTCGGCTGCATTTTATAATTTACAGGTAAACAATAAAATTAATGATAAGAATAAATTAATTCATAGTGGTATATACGAAATTAAATGTAAAGACTGCGATTATATTTACATCGGACAGACAGGCCGTAGTTTTAATATCAGATTTAAAGATCATGTAAGTTCTTGGAGATTAGGAAAAACCGATTCTAATGTCGCGAAACATCTTATAGAAAAAAAACACTGTATAAAGGAATAAAGATGAATTGTTTGGAAGCGATTGAAATAAACAAAGTCTTGAAGGAGAATAAAAATATTATGAACGAACAACTAGATCTCATTCATTCGCCATTACTAAATTCTATTTAATCCATTAATGGCAGTCTCTCAATATTTTCTAATGATCTGTTCCCAAAGTTTATAATCAGTTTCTATCTCTGTTTTATTTGTATGTACTTACAGGTACTCAATGTAACTATATAAAAAGACTGATTTTGAATTTTTCGTCACTTCTAATGATAGTGTAAAAGCCGAAAAATAAATATTTTCTTTGAAACAACCAAGTGTTAGCCTGACATTCCATCAGACCGTAGGGTAATGTGAAGAGATCTCGGCCTCACACAGAGATGGCGTTCCAATCAACAAAAATTTGTGTTTCCTGCCTGGGTGCACGTGTCATTAGTTCGTATGACATCTTGCGTGATTTTCGTTAAAATGGGATAAACTTGAATATCGTGCGGTCATAAAATTCTTCGTTTTGGATGGATTAACCCCTAAGGAAATTCATCCGAAGTTGACCAAAGTTTACGGGGACTCTGCTCCTTCCATGTCAACCGTTAAAAAGTGGGCAGCTGAATTTAAACGTGATCGCACGTCCCTCAAAGATGACCCACGTGAAGGACGGACAAAAACCGCCACCATACCGGAAATAATCGAAAAAGTGCATGATATCGCGTGGGATGATAGACGAGTGAAGGTGTGTGAGATAGCTGAAGCTGTGGGGACATCGAAAGAAAGAGTGCTAAACATCTTGCACAAAGAATTAGAGATGCGAAAGCTCTGCGCAAGATGGGTGCCGCATTTGCTGAATGCCGATCAAAAGCAAATGCGCAAACGATCTTCGCAGCAATGTTTGGACCGATTCAATAGAGATCCAACCGATTTTGTGCAGCGATTTGTCACCATGGATGAGACATGGGTCCACCACTATACGCCAGAAATGAAACAGCAGTTCAAGCAGTGGGTCGAAGCCGGTGGTTCAGCGCCAAAGAAAGTGAAGTCGATCACATCTGCCGGTAAAGTTATGGCCTGTGTGTTTTGGGATGCGAAAGGGATTCTGATAATTGATTACCTTGAAAAAGGCTTAACAATTACAGGCGAATATTATTTCAACCTTCTTGACCAGCTGGATGCCAAAATTCGTGAGAAAAGGGCTGGCTTGAAAAAGAAAAAAATCATCTTTCACCAGGACAACGCACCTGCACTCAAGAGTGCGTTGGCGATGAGAAAACACGGGATTTGGTGTACGATTTCCTCGGCCATCCCCCATATTCTCCTGATTTAACCCCCTACGACGTCTATCTGTTCGCAAACTTGAAGAAATTTGTTTCTGAGAAGCGCTTCGCGTCCAATGAAGACGTTGAGAGGGCTATAGATGAATATTTTCACAGCCTTCCAGACTCTCACTTCCGGAAGGAACATTGATGTTGGAGAAACGCTGGACCAAGTGTGTTGAAGTCAAGGGAGAGTATGTAGAAAAATAAAATCATTTTTAACTGAAAATCGCAGTATTTCATAGTCAGGCCGAAAACTTTTCACCTTACCCTCGTAGCCCAAGTCGCCGACTGAAAACTTCATCCCCAAGTCGAATGTGTATTCCCGACGGAACCGTTCTCACTCGTGCTGATAAACGTCTGCTTTCACCCGGTAAGCTAACGAGGTTCTTGGATTACCAGGCTCAGGGGAAGGGGGGAGGGGGCGCCAGTCGAGGAGTATAACCGAAATCATCGATAGTCTAACGAACCTGTAAGTAGATCCCCACTACCGCTGTGACGTCAGCATAGTAGCCGTAATGTTCGGGCCGCAGCGCGCTCAGAGCAATAGTAGTAATATGAATTATTCGAACTATACTCATTGTAAATTTGTAACTACAGCATTATTTACAACATTATTGTGTTAAAAATTGTGGGATATGCAATATTTATCAATAACTGTTAAAATTGTACCGCCGGGTCTTACGAGTATAGCGGTGTTATTTCGAATAATAAATTGTTGATCAAAATACCTGATGAAAATCACTGGCGAATCTTTTTTACAAAATTTCCCCTATGTATTGCGCGTAATCACTTTTTTCGCCGGTCAATACCTTTTGGAAAGTTAAACACGGTTATACGATCTGTTTTTACCATAATTGATAGTATAGCGTGGTACACAACTCGGAGATCCTACAGAAAGAATAAAGAAAGCCAGAAAAGCAGAAAAAGAGACAGAACACAGGATAATAAGTCTGCAAGACTTTAAAACGAAGTATTGTTCTAAATTAATAGATATTGAAGAACAGTGAAAGACGGCAAAATTTGTTTTCTGAAAGTGAATATAAAATATAATTAAATGATTAAGCTGTTGGCGCTTGCTGAAACAGGTTTGATAATATTTAAAAAGTAGAAAATAAAAACACTTAGTTTCAAGAAAAATATTTATTTTTACACTTAATACTTATTTCGGCTTTTACACCATCATCAGAAGTGACAAAGAATTCAAAATCAATTTATTTCTATAGTTACATTGGGTATCTGTAAGTACACACAAATACAACAGAGATAGAAACAGATTATAACATTTGGAAACAGATCATTAGAAAATATTGGAAGACCGCCATTAACGGGTTAAATAGAATTTAGTAATGGCGTATGAATGAGATCTAGTTGTTCGTTCATAATATTTTTATTCTCCTTCAAGGCTTTGTTTATTTCAATCGCTTTCAATCAATTCATCATTAATCCTTTTTTGGCAACATGTTAGACCCTTAAGATTCTATTGTTATACTACAGTGGTTATTTTCTATAAGATGTTTCACGATATTACAATCGGTTTTTCCTAATTTTCAAGAACTTATATGTTCTTTAAATCTGATATTAAAACTACGGCCTGTCTGTCCGATGTAAATATTATCGCAGTCTTTACATTTAATTTTTTATATGCCACTATTATTTAATTTATTCTTATCATTAATTTTATTGTTTACCAGTAATTTTTACTTTCTTATACGTAGTATAAGGAAGTATTGGAATCGTGAAAAAAATCGTTGACGAGATTTTCGCGGAAATACATGTTTTGAGGTCCACTGAATCTGTTTTGATCATTTTTTCAATGATGTCTGTGTGTGTGGATGGATGGATGGATGGATGTGTGTCCGGTCGTGCAATATCTCATGAACGAGATAAGATTTGTTAACGAAACTTGGTAATTATAAGTTTCATGAAAATACGAAGAGCTGAGTTGATTTTGAATGAAATTGAAAAACCGGAAGAGGAAGTTTACTGGACACACAAAACAATAAATTCCATTTATTTCAAAAATGGAATCAGTTACGAAAAAAAGTTTCAAATAAAAGATGGTAGCAAAAATATTTGGAACATAAAATGTTATTTGCAATTTTCCTGTATATGCGTCTAATTTTGAGAAAAACTAATTTATATATTTAATAATATATTTCAATAATCATAGTAGCAATAGAAACAAAAAACAAAAACATGTTTAACATTTATATGTCAAATAATAATTGTCAAACGCAAGGAGCAAGTCATAAGTGTTCAATTCAGCGTTTTTAATATGAAATATGCTGTGTATAAGAAAGTCGTTTGGTGACCACACCAGATTTTTTATTAAGTAAAATCATTATAAAATGCAGCCGAAATATTTATAGTTTTAAGTTGTTCGGAGATTTTATTGTAGACCGTTCCAAAGAAGGTATATTTCTATAAATTTTACATTCTTTCACCGCTTCACCGGTTTTCCCTTACCGTAAGGATGAGGTGCCGGCTAGAGATGCGAATTTCAACCCGAACCCGAAACCCGACCCGACCCGACCTGAACCACCGTCGGGTTTCGGGTCGATTTAATATCCAAATATAAAGTTCGGGTCGATTTAATATCCAAATATAAAGTTCGGGTCGAGTTCGGGTCAGGTACCGTTCACGTCGGGTGGGTTCAGTTTGGGTCGGGTCGGGTTCGGGTCGGTACAGTTCAGGTACCGTTCAGCTCGGGTTGGTGCATTTCGAGCCGGGTTGGTTTAGTTCGGGTCAGGTACCGTTCACATCGGGTTGGTTCAAATTCGGGTCGGGTCGGGTTCGGGTCAGGTACCGTTCGCGTCGGGTTAGTTCAGTACGAGTTCTCTCAGCTCCGGGTTCGGCTCGGATTCGGATCGGGTTCGTGTCTGGTCGGGTTGGTTCATCTCTATTCATTTCTATAATCGTGCGGACGGCAGTTCATATGACACAATTCATGCAAGAAGAGATTTCTAATTTTTGTACCAGGTATCGTTCTATGTTCTATCAAAGAATTTTCCCATTCCCAGGTATATTTCCGGAATTGCGAATTATACTTGAAATAATAACAATGGCTATAACGGGATAATAAACGACAACCAGATGTTCATTCAAATTTCAAACCTCTCTAAAATGAAAAAGTAAAATCAAGAGTTCTTTGAAAAAGAATATCGATTTAAAATTATAAGGAATATATATTTATTGAATGTTTGTTCAAAATATTTCATTGGCTATCGAAGAAATAATTATAGTCGGTTGAGTTTGAAATTCAGACCTACATATTTACCTTACTAGGTAATTTTTATCTCTCTCTTTGATTTGAATTTTGTATAATTTCTCATTGTACTTCGTTTCGAAATGAGCTGGTATAATATATCAAAATTTGTAATAATTTTATTGGATTTTTGTCAGGGATGCGGCAAGTAAACTCACTAAAAATATTAGATATAACTTTACTAGGGCACCACCCACCTTGTATCTGAACAAAATTTACTTCTCTAGCTATATCTAACAATAGAAAGACCTCACTAAAACTTTCAATAATCCCTTTTGAAGACTTGCATAGCCGTAGAGAGAAGTTTTCATGAATATTTGTTTATGTATTTACATTATCTGCAAATTTGCTAAATTTATATTTATTTTAATATAAAGTGAGTTTAGCTGATCTCTAAAAAATAATTAGGAGCTGAAACGGTCGATCTCTATCGAATTCAGTTCTTTTGAGAATCCTCAGCAAACAACAATTTATTGACGCGCCACTGGAATAATATGTTTGACGGACTGATTTATAATTCCAGCCCATTTTGAAGCGAAGTATAGTGCGTTTGTGTGAAAAACAGATAAGAAAGTATGTAATAGAGAAATAAAAATAACGCTGGATTTAAAAAGAATTATACAAATAAATAAAATTTTAAATGGTAATGCTGATTTGGCTTCAAGCTTAATTGCTATACTTGAAACCCGCCCCTGCTTTAATTTCTTGCGAGGTTGGCCGTACATTTACCCTTTAAACTCATTTTTACTGATAGAAGGCAAAATTTTAGTTTCAAAAACAGTTATTGTATTATAATATTTACTGAAACAGGTTCATTACAATATGTAGTTATAATTTAAAAACTAATTATATGTTACCGTGCGGGTGTTTACCAGACATCAATATGTAAGTAATCATTTCTGGCGTGGTGAGACTATAGCCATAGGTGCATTTCTCGTGCCGTTTAAAATTGATATTAGTTTTTGTTTAGGTAAACAAAGATTTTTTCACTTCGGGTCGGGTTCGGGTCGAGACAATTCATTTCGGGTCGGTACCGTTCAGGTCGGGTTGGTTCATATCGGGTTGGTTCATATCGGGTTGGAACCGTTCAGGTCGGGTTGATTCATTTCGGGTCGGTACCGTTCAAGTTGGGTTGGTTCAGTTCGGACTGGTTCAGTTCGGGCCAGGTACCGTTCGGGTCAGACTTGTTCATTTCGTGTCGGGTCGGGTTCGGGTCGGTTCGGAACATATATCGATCGGGTCGGGTCGAGTTCGGGTCGGTTCGGAACAGATACCGGTCGGGTCGGGTTGCGTTGGTTCATTGATGGTTACCGTTCGGGCCGGGTTTCATTTTTACAGAAAATGCACATCTCTAGTGCCGGCTATCAGTGGAGAAGCGGGTGGTTTTAGCTAAGGGAAATGCGGACGCCACACAATTGGGAAAAGCTCTCTCACTCAAGTATCTAATTGTGACGACAGACGGGAAAAACGATAGTTCTCGACGTGGTACGAATGTACGGAAAAGGATGCGTTCAGAGGTAAGTTGGAAATAATTAAATGAAATACTAATCTGTTACAGAAAATGGAAATTGACGGACTATATTGCATGTAAAGAAATACAAGATAAATAAAACAATAACGTTGCAGCTACGTAAATTGTAAATAAGGCTAAAGCGGTAAATCCAAATAAGATTCATGAAGAGAATCAAATCAAGTACTAAACGCAAAACAAATGAAAGTAAAGGCGGGGCGCTGTGTCCCACAGTAGAGACTAGGATCACGATGATCAAAATACCTAGATAAAATGAAACAAAATCATGCAGCTCGATGTATTACGAATCACTGGCCAACGATGCGCGATATGCGACGCGAAAGACTGATGTAAAACAATCGCAGATCTTATATATATATATATATATATATATATATATATATATATATATATATATATATATATATATCAAACCAAAGAAACGAAGTAAAAGACGTAAAGGTTAAAAGAGGCAGCGAAATTGGAAGTGATCACTACCTAGTAACAGCAAAAATAAAAACAAGGAGACAAGAAGAGGTACAGATAAAAAACACCAACAAGAAAGAGATAAAGAAAGAAAAATTTAGAATAAACACACTGAAAAATGAAAAGGTAAGAGAGGAATATAGAAACAGAATAAAGGAACTAATAACCAACGTACCAAAACCTAACATTGACAATATAGAAGAGATATGGAGCACATTCAAACACATAATAACAGAAGCGACAAAACATGCCTGCGGAACAACAAGAGAGACACATAACAGGAAACAAACCCACTGGTGGAACGCAGGAGTAAAAGCGGCAGTGGAAAAGAAGAAAAAAATATGGAAGAAATACCTGAATACAAAGAACGAAGAGGACTACGCAGAATACAAAGGACAAAGAAAATTTGTAAAAGAGATAATTAAAAAGTCAAAGGCCAGGGCATGGGAAGACTTCGGGAATACAGAACACTCAAAAACCTCAAAAAAGAAAGACAAACAATACTGAAACAATTACAAGACAAGCATGGAAGAATATTAAAAAATGACGATGAAATAATAAAAAGATGGAAAGAGCATTTTGAAGAACTGTTAGAAGAAAATCAGACTACTAAAGGAAACGTCAGGAAAGAAGAATCGAGACGAGGAGAAGCAGAAGTTAAAATACAGGCGGAAACAGAAAAGATCACAATAGAAGAAGTACAATACGTCCTTAGAAGACTACGAAATGGCAAGGCACCAGGTCACGATAACATGAAAGCAGAACAGTTGAAATACATGGGTGAAGAAGGAGAACAAATTTTACTAGAGATGCTGAATAGAATATGGGAAGAAGGAAGAATACCGTGCGACTGGGAAAAAGCAGTGATATTCCCTATACACAAAAAGGGAGACAATAGAAACTGTAATAACTACAGGGGAATATCACTGCTATGCACAACAGCCAAAGTATATGAGGCAATATTGGAAAATAAATTAAGAAAAGTAACAGAAATGAATATGGAGAGGGCTCAAAGCGGGTTCATGAAGGGACACTCGACACAAGACCACATTTTCACAATAAGAAAGCTGACAGAAAACACACTGAATCAAGACGGAAAACTATTCATTGCTTTCATAGATTTAGAAAAGGCATTTGACCGAGTACCAAGGGAAGAGATGTGGAAGATATTAAAAAAGAGCAAAGTTAATGAGCAACTTGTAAAAGCTATAAAAAGCGTATACAAAAAAACATCTAATTATATAAGAACAGGAAATCTAATATCGGAAGAATTTGAAACAACACAAGGGCTTCGACAAGGAGGGGCTCTAAGCCCGTTGCTATTCGTCATATATCTAGATAATATTATGAATAAAATAAAGGATAAAACCAAAAAAGTGGAAGTAGGATACCAAAAGTTAAAAAGAACCACTATATCAGAATGTGCATTTGCAGACGATTTGGCAGTATTAGGGAAGAGTGAAGCAGATGTACAATATAACATAAACATATGGAAGGAGGAGCTAGATAAGCATAACATGAATATAAATATAGAAAAGACCAAAATTATGGTGATATCAAAAGAAGACATAACAACTAAAATAACAATAAACAGAAAAGAAATAGAACAAGTTGAATCATTTACGTACTTGGGCACAACTTTGAACAACAAGGGAAAACTGGATAATGAAATCAATAAAAGAATACAAGCAGCAAACAGGACCTACTTTGCAATAAACAAGATAATATTAAACAACAAACAAATATCAAAAAAAACAAAAATGACACTATATAAGACGATTTACAGACCGACGCTTATATATGGAAGCGAAACATGGATCATGAACCAGAGGACTAAAAGTAAAATTCAAGCGGCAGAAATGAGATATCTGAGGAGAGTAGAAGGCGTCACAAGACTGGATAGAGTCAAAAACGAACAAATAAGATCAACGCTGCAAACAGAAAGCATCCATAACACGATAGACAAGAAACAGTTAGCTTGGTACGGACACCTTATAAGGATGCCAGAGGCTAGACAAACAAAATCAATCTGGAAGGCAAGACCAACAAAGAAAAGGAAAAGAGGAAGGCCACAGAAAACTTGGGAAACATATGTAGAAGAAATACTAGAAAGAAATAATATAAAAACAACAGAAGCGAAGAAAATAGCGGAGAAGAGGAGGGAATGGAAACAACTAATCGAAAAAATAAAATAGAAACTGATTTAGAAGAAATCCTCGACACTCGAAAGGGTAGAAGAGGAAAAGATTATACATACATACATACATATATATATATATATATATATATATATATATATATATATATATATATATATATATATATATATATATATATATATATATATACAAACATATATATATAAAATATGTAAAAAAATAAAAAGTATATAAATTTATATTAATTAAATAATAATTTATTAATTTGACATGTTTTTGTAAATAGCACTTAATAATAATGAAAAATCGCTTAACTGTAAAAGTCGGCGTGGCTCTGAACTACATATAAGTATGTTAACCACTTTGTTTCTGCTGAGAGTAATATTGTTGTATTCTAACCACAGAGGAAATAAAACAACAGAGGGCGGGTGTTGTTTACAATTGTAGCCACTTAGTTTTGAAGTAGCCATCTTGGTTTGCGCCAGACAGAAATTTCATGCGTGATAAAAAGTGATTATATTCAGTGTTTAATTAAGTTTTTAATTAACATTTTGTGTTTTTAGTACATGTTTATACTATGTGTAACATACTGTTAAACAAATACAGTGATTTTCTATTAGATATTAGATAATGTGGCGCAAACCAAGATAACGCTCCCGCGTTTTCTCGTGGATACCCCTTCCGCTTCATGGCAACACGTCCCTCACCCATCAAACATGCTTACATTCGCTCTGTATATTTATTTACTCTGTGATTCTAACGAATTTAGAGAAATAAATTATCTAGAACAATTTCCAGTGAAACAATTGAAGAATATATTATTAAAAAGATAATTTGAAACTTTATAAAAACTACATTTGTTCATTATAGATGAACCAAACAATAAATTTTATTTAATAAAACCATTACAAAATTAAATCAAATGAATTAGTAGGCGCCGCACTCATAACATTAAAGCATGAAACAATAATTATGTATAAGTTCAGACCTTTATAATTTCGGTTCAGAACATTCAAAATTTCAAATTTTTTTTTGCCGTA